>SJYA01000452.1:1589957-1761848 GCA_006410615.1 Neotragus moschatus | reverse complement strand
TACCTCCTGCCACCTGATATACTCTTACTAATTCACTGAAGGTGAATGTTTGCACACCAACTCCCTAGTTTTACAGATTGGGACACTCGGATCCAAAGAGGAGACATTAATGACTCACATTCACATACCATAGAATGGCTTAACTAGGAGAGCCTGAGTCTCTTAATGATTCAAGACAATTTCACTTAACCCCAAGGTCAAAACTTTCATCCATTTTGCAGAAGGGGAAAAGGGAATTCCAGAATTATGAAGTCACAGACTTTAGGTTACATGGAAAGTTAGAAGACGAGGAAACAATCGTGGTTCTTTTGTTTGTGAAATCCTACCTACCTACAAAATAAGGAAGCACTGGACACTCATGTCAAAGTAGCCCAGGGGGCTGTGCTGGACTTCCTCCCTATCACTCAAAGCAGCAACCAGCCAGGGATCAGATGGCCCTCCCCGCTGTGCTCACTTGTCATCTGGCACCAGCCTCTGAGGCCTGCATGATCGAATGGGTCTTTTATCAGCCTAGTCTTCCTGAGGCTTCAACAGGGACAGTGCAATTAGAGTGAAGTTTGTTTCCATGTAATTGTCAATTATTCCAATGGATCAAAGTTGGTTTGGGAAACCCGAGGCTAAATTTAAAAGTCAGTTTAAGCTTATGAAATAGTTTGGGGACAATAATAACGTAAACAAGCAGGCTCTTTAATACATTTTAAATGAATTCATTTCATTGTTCATGGTTTTTTTTTTTTNCATGTAATTGTCAATTATTCCAATGGATCAAAGTTGGTTTGGGAAACCCGAGGCTAAATTTAAAAGTCAGTTTAAGCTTATGAAATAGTTTGGGGACAATAATAACGTAAACAAGCAGGCTCTTTAATACATTTTAAATGAATTCATTTCATTGTTCATGGTTTTTTTTTTTTCTTTTTTCTTTTTATCTCTGGTCCCCCCTCCACCTTCATGGCTTCATTCCTAAACTGAGCAAAGGTTTAGAAGGGAAAGGATGAAGTTGGGAACAAAGCGATGCTATGTCTGACATCCCCAGGCTTCTCCTTCACTGAGATCAGTCCACAGGTTGTCTCTAGAGAGTGGTTCCCACACTGAGCTAGCAAGGGACCCTCCCATCTTGCAGTGTCACTAGATGCCCATGGTCTGCAAATCCAGACTGTATCACTCCCCAGATTCTGCAGCAAAAACCAGGAAAATGGTCTCCTTTCGTGCCTATTCTTTATGCAAGCACAGCTCCATCCCGCCTCCACACCTCTGCCTCCCCTTGGCTCCCCCCATCCACCCACAAGTTGCAGGCAGTTTAACCGGCAGATCTAACCTCACCAAAATTTCAAAGCCATCCAGTCAACACACCCTAACTCTGCTTTTCTTTGCCTGTCCTTCTCCGCCTCCCAAGCCGCATCACAGCAGAGACCTGTTAGAGGGATCCAAGGCTCTCCCGCATTTGGCTCTGGCACCTTCCACGGGAACTCGTAACGGAGGAATACAAAGTCTTCAGTGTTTCTGATATATTCCATAGTATGGCTAAGAGCATGCGCTCTGGAGGTTGGAGACCTGGATTTTATGCTGTGTGAACCCGAGCAAGTTACTTAACCTCTCTGTGCCTAGGTTCCTAGGGATAGCAAAACAGAAGTACTCATAAGTACCTACCTATTATAGGACCTACTCCATAGGCTTGCTGGTGAGTTAAAATGTGTCAATAACCTTGTTAATATGCTAAGAACAATGCCTGGCTTACAGTAAGTGCAGTGTCAGTGTTTGCTATCATGAGACTGATGGATGGTGGTGAGATGGTGATGTGGGCAGCATCAGGGAGGGAAGTGAGATGGGGATTGGTTGAACTGATTACTTCTGGATCATCTTCCCTTCACTGTCCTTGGAGCTGTGATTCTACGTCTATGCAAAGGAGGCTCCAGGAAACTAGCATTAAGCTGACTGGAATGAAATCATTCCCTGGATTGAGATCAGCGATAGGAAGAAATTCTGGACATCCAGGAGGGTGGGGCTCACCAGTAGATGGTTACTGATACAAGGCTGCTGCCAAGATGGCTCACATTTATCTTTTTAGGGAAGAGGATGAGCATCCTGTCCCATGAGGCATTTGTAGTTTCTAGTTACTCAAAGCATGGTCCCGGGAGGAAGAGCATGAGCTTCAGCCCTGATGTTTATCAGATATGCAGAACCCCAGGTCTGTCTCAAATCTACCATATCAGAATCTGTATTTTAGTAAGACCCCTCAGGTGATTTCTATGTCCATTACAGTTTGAGAAGCACTCTTGTTATCTAAAGCTTCCCTGGCAGCTCAGCTGGTAAAGAATCTGCTTGCAATGCAGGAGATCCACGTTCGAACTCTGGGTTGGGAAGATCCCCTGAAGAAGGGAAATGGCAACCCACTCCAGTATTCTTGCCTGGAGAATCCCATGGACAGAGGAAACTGGGAGGCTACAGTCCATGGGGTAACAAAGAGTCGGACACAACTGAGAGATTTTCACTTCGCCTCACTTGTTATCTAAATGCCGGCGGGGATTCCACAACCCTCCCCTGAGGTCTCACTGGACTGTATGTGCCATGCAGGCAGGGACTGTGTCTGTTTTATTCTCCACTGTATCCTTAGTCTTGGCATCCTGCCTACCACATAGTGAGCACTCATAAATAACCAGCAGAGAGATGCACGAATGAGTAATGAGTGTGTGAATGAGTGAATGGATGACTTCTGATCTCCGAACTCTGTCTTGTCTGGGGACGTCAGTGAATAGGGCTAGGATATCCCAGCAGGAGACAGACAGGTGACCCAGACAGACGCCTCTGCAGCACCTAAGTCACTGCCCAGATCAAGTGAGCTTGGCTTGAGGGACTTGAGACTTGCCGTTTTGTGCAACTGGGCAGAGCTGGGGCCGACAGGGCTTGACCTCGTGTCTATCATTCTGCTCTCAGAGTGATCTCAGTGGATCCCTGCCCTCAGTCTCGAGTGTCCTGACAGAAGCAGAAACCAGGTCAGTCTGACACGACCTGTTCTAAATGTGCCTGTGCAGCCAGACAGCACACTTGAGTCCACATTTGGGCACTCAGCGTCCAGCCCCTTCAGACCCTGCATGCTTTCCTGGGTGCAGACAGCGGCTTCAGAGACTTATTCTCTCCAAGGCTTTGAAAATATAAATGACTCTTGCCTATTTCCAGACTTGCAGTCCCAACCAGACTCGCACAATCCCTCAAGGGTCAACAAATCGTGGTTGGGCAATTGCCTTTGCAAGTGTTTTTAAATNATTCTCTCCAAGGCTTTGAAAATATAAATGACTCTTGCCTATTTCCAGACTTGCAGTCCCAACCAGACTCGCACAATCCCTCAAGGGTCAACAAATCGTGGTTGGGCAATTGCCTTTGCAAGTGTTTTTAAATGCCCTAGCACGTCATCCGTCTGGGCCAAGAGACAAGCGACAAGCATAGTAACTCAGTGTTTGATTGTAGTGACCTCCTCTTCTTCTTTCGGAAGTCTTTTATCCCTACTAATATTTGCTCTAACCTTTACAAGTCTAAAGATTACGCTAAAGATCTGTCCAAAGGACTGGGGCCGTGTGTGATAGCCCTGAGGCCTTTGAAGATCTGTGGGCAGCTCACAGAGAACCCCGCTGTGGAGCGCCTTCTTTATCTCATTTCCAGCCAGCCCCTTCTTCTGCCCTCACTTAACTATAGGAGAATCTTTAAGAACGGAGGCAGACGGGAATGCATTCAAGGTTTGATGTGGAACAGACCAGGCCTTGGATCCCAGCTAGAGAGGGGGATGGGAGAGCTCTGGGAACAACGGGATTGCAGCTCCCTGGGCATGAGGGCATTGAGGTGCCCACACACCTGTGAAGTGTGAGGCTCATCCCCTCCTCTTACCTGTCCCCTACCCTGCTGTGTTCCTCTCCCCTGCACTTGCCTCGAAGCAAAACATCCTTACTCCCTATTTGCCTGATGAGCTGGTTAAGTGTGGCAGGCATCGTGGTTGCCCATTCTCAACCTCCATTCCCACCCCAGACTTTCCCCTTCCCAGAGGAGCCCTATTTTGTTGACTATTAACTTTTCTCCTCTTGCTCTGAGCCTTGGGAGGAGTGGACACAGCCTTTAGGTGCCTCCCGAGTCTAAACCACCTTTGGTTATTCCTATTGGCACCACGGAAAACTGGACCTCAAGCCTGCAAGGGAGTTTCTGAGAGGGATTAACTTGCTCTTGAAAACAGACCCTTGGTAAAGAAGGTATTGTCTTTTTCTCTTTGTGTTGATGTGGTGCTGGAAATGGTCACAGCTATGGGAAGAACCAGCCTTAAGACAAAGCTAAGATGTTTTAGGTGGCAGAGAGAAAATATAAAAGGAGGCTGAATCCTTGATGACATCTATGGACCACAAAATTAATCAGCCCGGGAGCTGCCCTACCTCTGGACTGGTTGTAACATCAGCTAATAAATCTTCCCATTGTCTGGAGATGTTGAGCTGCATTTGCTGCGGCCAAAAAGGAAAAAGCAAAGTGCATGAATAGATATAGACATCTCAGGAGGGGCTGTGGTGCTCCTGTCTCCTTTATGGTGATTGATCTAAAGAGAAATCTGGGCCTCTGTCAAGCGCTATGCCTCCTGTAAACACACACACACCCGTGTGCTTCATGCCACTCACACAGACACATGTCAACATCAAGCAAGAAATGAAGGTAACTATGTGAATATTCTTACAGGAAGAACCTAGTTATGCTGAAAGTCCAAGAACAAGGGCCCAGTTTTGTTCNTGGGCCTCTGTCAAGCGCTATGCCTCCTGTAAACACACACACACCCGTGTGCTTCATGCCACTCACACAGACACATGTCAACATCAAGCAAGAAATGAAGGTAACTATGTGAATATTCTTACAGGAAGAACCTAGTTATGCTGAAAGTCCAAGAACAAGGGCCCAGTTTTGTTCAGATCAGGGAAATGAAGCACCACCAGGTGGGATTGGGTGAGAACAAGCCAGTTAAATTGCGGCATTTATTAGTATCTTGTCCTTGAGCTTAGGGACTAATTGGTGCGAGTTTTCTACGAGAGGGCTTTGGCAACCATAATTCTGCTGCTAAAACTGAAACTCGTAATTTTGATGCTAAATGGTCCTTCTGTTCAGAGCTCATTTTGTAATTCAAGAGATATAAAATATCTGACGTATAAAGTTCTTATGAGGAAGATGGTGCCAAGCCTGCTGAATTGAGCCCTGCCCATGCCAGCCTGCTGGGGTCTAAGGGGTCATCTTTACATCTATCCNTCAGTCAGTTATCTTTCGGGGGCAGATGTGTATAAGAGACAGGTAGAAGAATGCTTATACAAACTTGGGGTTGGTTAGGCCTTAGATAGGTATCACTAAGTGTCACTAAGCATTCAAGCATTTCTAAGCAAAAACAGTAAAGAGAAAGATTGATGAATTTGATTACTTAAAAAGAAAATTTTCACTGCACCTAAAAAAACACCATAAGCAAAACTGAAAGGCAAGTGACACACTGGGGGAAATATAATAAACATATATTATAAACAAAAGATTAATGTATATGAAGAGCTTTCAGAAGTCGAAAAGAGAAAGATAACCACCCCCCTAAAAATGGGCAATTGACATAAGTAGGCAATTCACTAAAGAAAAATTACAAGTAGACAATAAACATATGAGAAAACGTTCAGCCTCACTGGAAACAAAAGATATGCAAATTAAATCAACAATGAGTGTGGGGAATTGGGCATCCTCATACCCTGCTGGAGGGCGTGCAAATTGGTGCAATCTTTTTAGAGGGCAATTTGGCAATATTTATCAGAAGTCTTAAAAACATTGCGTGCAGATCTTTGACTCAGCAGTTTTATTTCTAGGAATTTAAATGATCGAAGCAAATATATGTGCAACTATTTATATGTGGATCAGTATATTCCATAAAGAATTATTTATGTTGGTGAAACCTGGAAATAATCTGCATATCCACAAGCAGTTGGTTAAATTATGGAATATCCATACTGTGGGAGGCTATGGAACCATTAAAATGAAGTTACAGATTATTTGCTGACATGTTTGTAATATATTAGTAAGTTGAAAACACAGGCTACAGAATAATATAGATAACACCATAACTGTGTGTGTTTGTGTGTACCTAGAAACATTTATTTTCTAAATATTTACTTTTCACGTGGCAGTAGATTACCAGTCTTTATTTCCCTTGTGTTTCTCTGTGAGCTGTCCAAATTTTCTCTATTAGTAAAGAACTACTTTTGCATTTAGGAAATAAAATGTCAAGAACAAAATAACTGAATTTGGTTAAATTAGTAAAAGTAATGTAATTGATAGTTTTATGAGTATCAGGAATGGACCCCTGATGCCAAGGTGGGTTAGACCTGGACTTGTCTCACTTTTGAAGCTGAGGATTGACAGCCGGAGTTAAGCTCACCTGAATTCCATGAAAGATGCCCAGTGTGAAGTTATTGATGGCATAAGAACATAGGTGGCTTGATTGCAAGGATGATTCCTAAGCATCTCTGTGACCAGAACAGGCGATGAGCTGAAAGAAGGTATGAATGGCTGGCACAATTAGTAAACTTGCCTTCTACGCCTCCTCTCTCGTGAAGAAGTTTACCGCATAAAAAAGTTTGTTCCTTGCTCCTGTGGGAAACACAGTGCTCTTTTCACCAAGATATCCTGATTCTGAGCAGAGGTTGAGACCAGATGGAGGCCACTTTCCACTCCAGTTCTGTTCCCCAAGTCTGCCCCCCCTCCCACTCTTGTCTAATTCTGTGTCTTTCACTGTAGAGACAGTTGGCTGCTCTACACGAAGAGGTTTTGTATTAACCTTGGACCCCAGGTACAGATGAATGAAACTCCTGAGGGCCCCCAGTACAGATTGTATGACTCAGCTTTACTACTGGAATAGATGGTGAAACCGTAGCTAAGCTTGGGTGCGTGGGCAGGTGGATGGATGAACAAGTGGATGGATGGATATCAGGTCACACTTAGCTAAAAGCAGGGAGTAGAAAAGGGAGAAATTGGAAGGTAGGGTAAGGCTGGAAGTGACTAGGAATATTGACAAATGAGAACTGAGGTGCTTTCCATTCATTCTTACCTTCCCTGATGTCCACTGTTAGCCCTCCCTCTTTCTTCAGGAGTGAGTGACTCTCCACTCCGACCACAGTGCCTGGAGCTCTCGCTGCCGTCTTTTGTATCCACAGAGAAGCTGCCATTGTGTGTCCTGTCTATTTGCTTATCTGCCTTCCCTTCTAGACAAGGAATCCTCTGAAGACAGTGATTTTTTATTCAGTCAGTTATCTTTCGGGGGCAGGTTAGAGAAAGCCCAATCCAAACTGGATTGAGCACAAGAGAATTTATGTCTCTTGGAACTGCTATGAACCAGAGGATAGGGCTAGTTTCAGGTGTAGTTTGGTTCAGGGGTTCAGGCAATTTCACCAAGGAAGACCTGGTTTCTCTCTCTATTTCTGTGCTTCTTTCTCTCAGGTTGGCTCTGTTCTCAGAGCCCTTGTGCAGCAAAAGAGCCTCATCAGCTCCAGCAATCACATCCTTTCTGCTCTAAGCTCAGACAAGGAAACATTCTAGAATCAGCTCTCCCTCCCCTCACCGCCTGAGCCTTATTTCATCCTCAGCTTCTGATAGGACCTTGTGCTTATTCCTGAGCCAATCACTGTGGCCAGATGAAGGCAGAGCTTTCTGATTGGCTTACGTTTAGACTGGGAAAGCGGTCTTTGTCCAGAGAGAGGCTGGGTATATTAGAAGAAGGGCGAGGATGCTGACTTGCACAAGGGACAGATGCCCATGGCAGACCATGTTTTCTTCACCACCTGGCACATAGTTGGCATCAATACTTGCTACTTCCAGGATCCCATCCCGACAGAGAACACAGTGTGAGCTTGTCATGGAAGCCCTCCAAGACTTCAGGAGTCCAGCAGGGGCTTTGTGTCCCTGAGTTTCATCTGCCAGCCCCTCCCCCAGATTTCCTGTGCCCCCTTCGTGCGGTCCTGGCAGCTGTCAGCAGGTCAGCCCACTCCTCCTCATTCTAGAGCTCTGGGCCACACATATTTGAAATTGATGCAAACCTAGAAAACTGCGATTTGGGTTTTTTTCCCTCTCTTCCCAGCATGGATTTTGCTCAGCCAGCCAGAACTGGTGGTCACTGACAGATCTGCTGCCCAGATCTGTGCAGTAATAACGATCCCACTAACAACAATAACAGTCGCTATTATACCAACTTCCACTTTAAAGGTCTACAAAGCGCCAAACCCTTTAACTGAATCACCACATGTCTGCACAGTAGCTTTGCAGTATAGTGTAACTGAGCCCACCACACTCTTTGCCCACCTCTATATCCAAATGGGATCACTTTACTAACAACCACTCAGATTTCACAGACTTGTTGCCCACAAATTCTGGGGCATAATCTGCCACCCCCTACAAATGTATCTGTGGGTTCCCATCTAATATGGGCTCACAGGCTCTGCCAGGATTTCCATGGTCTCCCATTCTGTTGCACCCAGGTCCTTGCCACTGAGCCATAAGGCGCTGTGTTTCCTGCCACTGCGTGGTGGCAGATTTGGGGACAATGCCTCTCTCCTCCTCTCTGCTCTGCCATGTACTGTTAGTGGAGCCCTAGAGCAGATCTGTTTGTGGCCTGATATACAATATAGCAGGCTTCCCAGGTAGTGCTAGTGGTAAAGAACCCACCTCCCAATGCAGGAGACATAGAGAAGTTGGTTTGACCCCAGGGTCAGGAAGATCCCCTGGGGGAGGACATGGCAACCCACTGCAGTATTCTTGCCTGGAGAATCCCATGGACAGAGGAGCCTGGCAGGCTACAACCCATAGGGCTGCAGAGAGTCAGACACAACTGAAGCGACTTAGCACGCATACACAGATACAATACAGAGACTGAATTGAATACTCCATCATACACGCCTTAACCACTGCATGCTGGTTTGAAACCAGTGGGAACTAGGCTTGGAAAAAGTTACAAGCGACAGAAACCATGCTGAGCTCAAGAAGCACGCCTCCCTGCCCTCTCCCTTTTTCTCTTTCTCCTTCTTCCCTTTACTCCACAAACGCAACCCAAAGACTGTTTCACAGGGACAAGTCCTGTATGTCTGATTCTCCTTTCTCAGGAGTTTCTCCTGTCTGAGAGTGGGCCTTCAATAAATACCTGTTAAATGATTGGTTAGTTAAACAGATAGAATACTGAATCAGTTCTTATGCCAAATAGTTTCTGGTGAGCTCCTTCCACATGTATCTGGATTTCATAGACTCAAGTCTGCACCCTTATTAGTTAGACTGGTATGATTCTCCTTCATTTTACAGATTTAAGAAAATGAGGCCCAGAGAAGTTAAGTCACTTGTTCAAAGTCACACAGCTAACAAGGGCAGAGCTGGAATTTAAACCCAGGACTAACTGATGCTCAGATCCGTTCCTTTTCCCACTCCACTGTCTCCACAGAAAGACGCTGGACCTGTGGTTAACGAGGTGGCTGATTCTGCCTTGTGCTGGAACTACCTCTGTGGTGCCTGCTGCGGGGCAGGACCTCCCAGACAGTGCTGACACTGCCTACTTCTCCATTGCACCCCTAGATATAACCAATCCAGGCTAAAGGTCCCCAAGGATGGCCCACCCCAGTGTCTGGCTTGCCTGCCTGTTCTGGGAGAGGACAGTTCTATCCTCTGAGCCTGATTTTTCCTGCTCATCTACCACTCACACAGCTACATCTGAGGTCAATGCTGTTCTGCAAGTCCTCCTGACCTCACCAATTGCCACATCCTTTCCCAGCTCTCTCTGGTTTGGAGGCACAGCAGTCTTGAACAATGTCTCCAGGGCTTCTGGAGAAGATGGGTCAGCCTTTTGGCTTCAGTTCCACTGGTGGAGCAGGACCTTTTGGGATCAGCGGTTCCTGGCCCACTAGCAAGAGAGTCACACCTGCCACGTGAGCTGAGATGGGTCCTGTAAGCCTCACAGCACAGTCTCCCTATTCTGGATATGTGCTCTGCCGTACTGACAGGCTTCTGACCCAGCCCCTGGTTTTCCCCTTCATTTCTAAACTCCTGAATTATAGCAGCTTGTTTTGACTGGGGCCTTGCCTCTCATCTGCTAAGATTCCTCCATGCCTCTCTCCAGACTGGCCTTGATACTTCTGCCTGCAGGCTCCTACAGTGTATTCTCAGCCTGAGATAATCAGGGCCACCTATGGTTGCCTTTTCCTGCTTCTGAGAGCAACGCTTTAGGTATCGATCTTGGCCAAGATCAGACAAAGTTCACTGGTTGAACTTTGGACTTTAGACTGCTGGACCCTCTCTCAAGCCTGAGTAGACTTGGCCCTAAATCACTGCCTGGCAGAGGCCCCATCCAGACTTCTATGTGGACAGAGCTGAAAGCTGTGCAATTGATTTCCAGTGGGATAGTTTGGAGGTGTCTTGTTACAGTGGCATAAGTGGGGCCTCCGTAAATTTACAGACCCAATTCTGAAGACTGGAGCCAGAAAATGCACAGTAGCAATGCCAGGCTAGCATCTGGACTCCACCCTGCAAGAATCACTAAGCAAGGATTGGNTCCAGGGCTTCTGGAGAAGATGGGTCAGCCTTTTGGCTTCAGTTCCACTGGTGGAGCAGGACCTTTTGGGATCAGCGTTTCCTGGCCCACTAGCAAGAGAGTCACACCTGCCACGTGAGCTGAGATGGGTCCTGTAAGCCTCACAGCACAGTCTCCCTATTCTGGATATGTGCTCTGCCGTACTGACAGGCTTCTGACCCAGCCCCTGGTTTTCCCCTTCATTTCTAAACTCCTGAATTATAGCAGCTTGTTTTGACTGGGGCCTTGCCTCTCATCTGCTAAGATTCCTCCATGCCTCTCTCCAGACTGGCCTTGATACTTCTGCCTGCAGGCTCCTACAGTGTATTCTCAGCCTGAGATAATCAGGGCCACCTATGGTTGCCTTTTCCTGCTTCTGAGAGCAACGCTTTAGGTATCGATCTTGGCCAAGATCAGACAAAGTTCACTGGTTGAACTTTGGACTTTAGACTGCTGGACCCTCTCTCAAGCCTGAGTAGACTTGGCCCTAAATCACTGCCTGGCAGAGGCCCCATCCAGACTTCTATGTGGACAGAGCTGAAAGCTGTGCAATTGATTTCCAGTGGGATAGTTTGGAGGTGTCTTGTTACAGTGGCATAAGTGGGGCCTCCGTAAATTTACAGACCCAATTCTGAAGACTGGAGCCAGAAAATGCACAGTAGCAATGCCAGGCTAGCATCTGGACTCCACCCTGCAAGAATCACTAAGCAAGGATTGGAGACTACTTCCACGAGATTGTATGCATATGTGTATGCCTGTGTGCATTTTAATAGAGGCATTTCTATGACTTTTATTAATTATAGCAAACATTTACTCAGACTCATTGTGTACCAGACACTGTTCTAATCACTGGTGCATTTGCATATATTAACTGTTTTAATCCTTATCACTATAGGTGATAATCCTACAAGACAGGCATTATTGTTAATTTCATTTTATTCATGAAGAAACTAAAGCACTGAGAGACTGAGTAGTGTAACTCGAGATCACACAGCCAGCAAGAGGTGGAACAGGTGTTNCCCCCCACCAAAAAAAAAAAGGAAAATAGCTTTATTGGGTCAAAGTACAGGTAAAGGAGCATTAGAAAAAATGGCATCTACTGTGGCTCAACAGCACTTGCCCTCAGGACTTGGCATATGTTTTTCATTTCCTCGTCATGAGAAATGTGTGGAGCAGCCTCAAAATCCCCATTTTACAGCTGAGTAAAGTGTGGCTCAGTGAGGCTCCATCATCTGTCTGTAGACACTGACATAGTAGCACATAGGGGCTTGAGATGCAAACCCAGGCCTGTTTGAATCTCAAACTGGTCTCGTGTGAGGGATGACTTCCCATCACCTTCTTGGCACCGTGGTCAGCGGCAGCGGTGTGAGAAGGAACGCGTGCTCCTTGTCCATCTCATCTTGCCTGCTGCCTCTCCTCTGCCACCTCATCCACCACACCTGTCCCCCTTCACTTGCTGAGGACTGAGTTAGGGAAACAAAAGTGAAATGAGCGGTGCTTTGCCACTCCCTCCCTGGAGACGCCAGCTCACACGGGTCTGACGCTGCTGCTGCTGCTCTATTGATTTCCCCTCTAATTGCTGCAGCTAGATCTATATTCATTTTCTGTCTCAAACTTCCCTTTTGTTGGTTCAATCAGCTAAGTGAAGGCCCCATTTCTCACTGCTCCTGTCCTGAAAAGCCAGAGAATTTTCAGATGAAGATCTCTCTTCATAAGTCAATGAGGTCAGCAGACCAGAGACAAAGAGGGTCAGAACTGGATGACCTCTTTTGAAGACCTGGCGAAGAACACGACTGGAAACAGAAGCCTAGGAGGCAGATCCACCTGGCAAGAAGGAGAAATGTTCCACCTTGAGTTCACAAATCAGGCATCCATCATTCATTCATCACCTTTATTGAAGATCCCATTGTGGAATCTAGAAATATTCAGGACATGGGCCCTGGTTTGGTGGAGTTAAATGTGAGTTCAATAGATATTAACCAAATAGTCTTCTAGAGAAAAATTTTTACTGTGAAAAATGTCAACTGTGAAGACCAAGGAATGGATCTCAGGGCAGAAATCAGAATTGGATCAAGCAAGACTCAGCTTTCCTTTGTTAACTCAGCAAGCTTTTCTGATCCACCCAACTCAAGATGTACAATGAAGAGAGCAAAGCACTGAGGGGACCTCCAATCAGGACAAGAGGTGGGGCCTTTCTCCCAGAAGTTCACTACAAATGGAAAAGCCAGTTACTATAGCAATTGCATCTGCTTGCATAGGACCTTATGTGGGGAATGGGATGTATGAAAAATCAACTCTCATCCTTGGTGATCTGCCTATGGTTTTGGCTTTTGGGTAAACCTGGCACTCAGCCTTGGTGTTCACTCTCAAATATCCTTTCCTTCTTCAAGAGGCACTTGAGGCTGCTTAGTCTCCATTCTTGGAATCTGACTACATCCTATCTTTCCATCTCAGTCCAGTTACTGATTTTCACCAGACAATTCTTCCCCCAACCCTCTAGTCATCACCCCAGGTGAGTTCTATAAGGCATTCTGAGGCATCAGTCAGGATAGATTAGGTTATACTGCGATAACAAATAACCCCCTAATATCAATGACTTAGGGCTTCCCTGGTAGCTCATCTGATGAAGAATCCACCTGCAATGCAGGAGACTCTGGTTCGATTCCTGGGTCAGGAAGATCCCCTGGAGAAAGGGGCTAACCACTCCAATATTCATGGGCTTCCCTAGTGGCTCAGATGGTAAAGAATCCACCTGCAAAACAGGAGAACTGGGTTTGATCCTTGGTTTGGAAAGATCCTTCAGAGGAGGGCATAGAAACCCACTCTAGTATTCTTGTCTGGAGAATCCCCTTGGACAGAGGTGCCTGGTGGCCTACAGTCTATGGGGTCACAGAAGAGTTGGACATGACTCAGCAACTAAGCGCACACACACACACACACACACACACACACACACACACACACATCAGTTCAGTTCAGTTGCTCAGTCATGTCTGACTCTTTGTGACCCCAGGGACTGCAGTGTACCAGGCTTCCCTGTCCATCACCAACACCCAGAATTTACTCAAACTCATGTCCATCATGTTGGTAATGCCATCCAACCATCTCATCCTCTATCATCCCCTTCTCCTCCTGCCTTCAGTCTTTCCCAGAATCAAATTCTTCTCCAATGAGTCAGTTCTTCACATCACATGGCCAAAGTATTGGGGTTTCAGCTTCAGCATCAGTCCTTCCAATGAATATTCAAGACTGATTTCTCTTAGAATTGACTAGTTGGATCTGCTTGCAGTCCAAGGGACTCTCAAGAGTCTTCTCCAACACCATAGTTCAAAAGCATCAGTTCTTTAGCACTCAGCTTTCTTTATAGTCCAACTCTCACATCTGTACATGACTACTGGAAAAACCATACCTTTGACTAGATGGACCTTTGTTGGCAAAGTAATGTCTCTGCTTTTTAATATGCTGTTTAGGTTGGTCACAGCTTTTCTTCCAAGGATCAAGTGTCTTTTAATTTCATGGCTGTAGTCACCATCTGCAGTGATTTTGGAGCCCCCCAAAATAAAGTCTGTCACTGTTTCCATTGTTTCCCCATCTATTTGCAATGAAGTGGTGGGACTGGATGCCATGATCTTAGTTTTCTGAATGTTGAANGCTTTTCTTCCAAGGATCAAGTGTCTTTTAATTTCATAGCTGTAGTCACCATCTGCAGTGATTTTGGAGCCCCCCAAAATAAAGTCTGTCACTGTTTCCATTGTTTCCCCATCTATTTGCAATGAAGTGGTGGGACTGGATGCCATGATCTTAGTTTTCTGAATGTTGAATTTTAAGCCAACTTTTTCACTTTCATCAAGAGACTCTTTACTTCCTCTTCACTTTCTGCCATAAGGGTGGTATCATCTGTGTGTCTGAGGTTATTGTTATTTCTCCTGGTAATCTTAATTTCAGCTTGTGCTTCATCCAGCCCAGCATTTCTTATGATATACTCTGCATATAAGTTAAATAAGCAGGGTGACAATATACACCCTTGACATACTCCTTTCTTGATTTGGAACTAGTCTGTTGTTCCATGTCCAGTTCTAACTGTTGTTGCAGATTTCTCAGGAGGTAGGTCAGGTGGTCTGGTATTCCCATCTCTTTCAGAATTTTCCAGTTTCTTGTGATCCACACAGTCAAAGGCTTTGGCATAGTCAATAAAGCAGAAATAGATGTTTTTCTGGAACTCTCACTTTTTTGATGATCCAGCAGATGTTGGCAATTTGATCTCTGGTCCCTCTGCCTTTTCTAAAACCAGCTTGAACATCCAGAAGTTCATGGTTTGCGTACTGTTGAAGCCTGGCTTGGAGAATTTTGAGCATTACTTTGCTAGTGTGTGAGATGAGTGAAATTGTGTGGTAGTTTGAATATTCTTTGGCATTGCCTTTCTTTGGGATTGGAATGAAATTGACCTTTTCCAGTCCTGTGGCCACTGCTGAGTTTTCCAAATTTGCTGGCATACTGAGTGTAGCACTTTCACACCATTCTCTTTTAGGATTTGAAATAGATCAACTCGAATTCCATCACTTCCACTAGCTTTGTTCATAGTGATACTTCCTAAGGCCCACTTGACTTTGCATTCCAGGATGTCTGGCTGTAGGTGAGTGATCACACCATTGTGGTTACCTGGGTCATGAAGATCCTTTTTTGTATAGTTCTTCTGTGTATTCTTGCCACCTCTTCATGTTAGACTCTCTGCAGCCCCATAGACTGCAGCCTCATAGACTGTAGCCCACCAGGCTCCTCTCTCCATGGGATTTTCCCAGGCAAGAATATTGGAGTGTGTTGCCATTTCTTTCTCCAGGGGATCTTCCTGACCCAGGGATTGAACATATATCTCCTGCATTGGCAGGTGGATTTTTTACCATTGAGTCACTTAACACAAGAAAGATTTGTTTCCTATTTGTACAAAGTCTGAAGCAGGTTCAATGGCTCTCTCAGGCAGTTCCCTTCTAAGTAGTGATTTAGGGATTTGGTGAGCTTCCATCCTGTGACTCTAGTCTCTTAACACTTGTTTGCTGTGGTAGGGGAGAGAGGTGGAGAGCCATTTAGGACCTTTCCAACGTATTGATCCCCAAAATGCTATACATTATTTCTGCTCACAGTCTTGGCTGGAATTAGTCACATCGTACCACCTAACTTGGGCTTCTCTAATAGCTCATATGGCAAAGAATCTGCCTCCAGTAAGAGAGATCCAGGTTTGATCTCTGGATTGGGATGATGCCCTGGAGAAGGAAATGAAAACCCACTCAAGTAATGTTGCCTAGAATCCCATGGAAAGAGGAGCCTGGTGGGCTACGGTCCACAGGGTTGCTAAGAGTTGGACACAACTGAGTGACATTTTCACCACCCAACTTAAAAAATACCCAGAAAGAAAAACAAAACAAAACAAATATTTATAAGCTCTATTAACGTCTGCCACAATGCTTCAGCCTCTGAACAGGCGAGTTATTTATAAACATTCTTACCTGGGGCCCCAAAGTTTCAACTCATCATAGCCCATCTTCTTATATCTCATCTTTATTCCTTTACTGCAACCTTAATTCACAATCTACCCCTCTGTCTTCACTAGACGTATTTATCAGTCAGCAACTTGAAAACTATGATTCAAGCCCATGAAAGTGAAAGTTGCTCAGTTAAGTCTGACTCTCTGTAACCCATGGACTGTAGCCTTCCAGGCTTCTCTATTCATGGAATTCTCCAGGTAAGAATACTGGAGTGGGTAACCATTCCCTTCTCCAGGAGGTCTTCCCAACCCAGGGATTAAGCCCAGGTCTCCCACCTTCCAGGCAGATTCTTTACCTTCTGAGCCACCAGGGGAGCCCAAGAATACTGGAGTGAGTAGCCTATCCTTTCCTTCTCCAGGGGATCTTCCAAGTCCATGACTATTTCTAAAAGGAAAACTCTCACCTTTCCTGAATATTAGACTACCTCCATGGAAACATCCATGTCCTCCATGCATGTCTACTCTTGTTGGGGCAGCAATATTGAGACATACATTAAGGTAGAATGGTTCAACCACAATAGGAAAGAGCTTAGTTTATAAAGCGAGGCGCATAAAAATTCAGCTGTTGACTCTGCCATTTTTTTATTCTGATGACCTTAATTAAATGACATAACCTCTAATTTGCACATTTGTGAAATGGGAATTGTAATAGTAACAACTCAGAGTAGTTATGGTACCAAATGCACTAATGTAATAAAGTCTCAATAAAAAGTAACACTGTTAGTACTACTACTGATTTCTAGAAGTCAATATCTTGATTGACTTGATAATCAAGAGTTTGATAGTGTGTTTCAGACTCAATGCTAGAGATGCTAGGAGAGGAAGGAGGGGAAACAGAAGCATTTTGAGACCTTGATTTTCTCCATGCTCCAAATAAGTTGCTGGGCAATTAAGCTGCCAAGAAAGCCAGAACAGTGAAAATATTTTAGGCATGCACCTCAAGAGTAATGGGGCCTGGATGTAGGGGTAGATAAACCTCTGAATATGAGAAAGGGTTAGAGGTATGCAGATGTAACCTACTTATTCTGCAACCTTGAACTTGGGCTGACTTCTACATTGCTTGAATTAAATATCACTGTGCTTTTAAAATGCAAAACACAGTCCTAGGTCTGTAGTTAATGCTCAATAAATAATAATAATTATGATGGTGATGATTACGATGATTATTCTACCCCAATAAGTTGGCACATTGATGTGGGGGACCATAACAAGCAATTATCTCAAAAGAGACTTATTCTATGAATTGTTTATCTTCACCTGCAGCTTATTAGGGACCTTATTCAGAAGCAAAATCTCCTTTAAATAAATAGTTCAAAACTAAAAAAACATTGTTCGAGATCTTGAGGAGCTTATAGTCTAGCAAGGGAATTGGATATGGTGCAATGGTAAAGTGTGCAGAGCAACTTATCCTGTGCTGTACACATCACTTAGCATTATCTCCAGACTTCACAGTAGCCAAACAAGGTAGATCTTAGTCTCCCCATCTTACAGATGAAGAGTGCTGGGCCTCCTTTTCTTTAGCCTTAAAATGGATGCAATAAGAAACTCCACTGATTTTCTATGAAGACTAAACCCAGCTACTAAGCAAGGCAAGGGATAACTCCAGGCACATCGATATTATGGAAGATGATACAGAAGTCTCCAGAAAACAACCCAAATGTATCTATTTATTTGCTGACAATACTAGGAACATATGTGGGAGGGGTGGGTGGTGACCCAGAAGTCTGACAGTTGGAGTGTGGGATAGAAGAGGTGTGACCAGTGAATTCATAGGCATTGGAGGAGTATGGGTAAGTGAGGGAGAGGGTGAGTGACAGGGTGGGAAGGAGGTGATGTGAAACATGCCAGCTCATCCCCAGAGAGATGAATCTCAGATTCTGTAAGGCTGTGAGTTGAAGCTGCTGCAGGGCTAGGACCTGACAGGATATGGGACAGCTTTCCCAGTACCATACCACCACCACTTCCAACCATGATCAAGACAATACAAAGTTTATGTCCACTTCCTAGCCTGAGATATAAGGACAGTCTGCAACTTAATCTTCCGATGTTTCCTCTAAGTCTTCTTTGTAACCAACCAGATCCTTAAGTCACTGTGGCAGAGATAAGCCTTAGGTGGGACAACCCCAAGTCTCCCCACGACCTACTACTTCCTCCCCTTGTATCACTTAGTCCTGCAAGACTAGGATCCTGTCTATTATTCCCATGCCAGAACTCTGGAACAGAACACATTGTGACCCAGTACGAACAGCTTCTCTGCACAGATTCTGCACGTGTACACATCTCCTTCCTCTCTGCTCCTGAGTATTTGACTCAGGCTGACATGGGACCACTTTTTGTAGGATATCCTTTGTAAGGATAACAGGAACGCTTATCTCTCAGGGTTAACTGGAGACAACCACCTGTAGCATGAATTTTAGGAAGCCACTTCAGTCCAAAATACTTCCTTTTGTCTATTAAAGGTCTACAAATTCCACCATCAAAGATATTTTAATTTGAATTAAGAATCCTTTAAAGTGCAAATGTTTCTAATAAATAAGGATAATACATTATCAGAGCTGAGGCAAAGCTTTAAAGGGGGAAGTTTCTTGGTAAGGTTGCCTGTGGCAAAGCCAATAGTCAGAACACAGAGGGCTGGAGAGAGCAAAGTTTGAATTCTTAAGTCCAGGACCATGGAGAGCTCCTTCCCACTTTGTAGTACTTTCAGGGAGCTTTCCAGATCAGCTCCGTTTCCTGCAGGACCATTGCCTTCAGGCCATCAGCCTCTCTAGAGAAGAGTTCTCTAACAGAGAAATTATACATCGAGGTCTTNTTCTTAAGTCCAGGACCATGGAGAGCTCCTTCCTACTTTGTAGTACTTTCAGGGAGCTTTCCAGATCAGCTCCGTTTCCTGCAGGACCATTGCCTTCAGGCCATCAGCCTCTCTAGAGAAGAGTTCTCTAACAGAGAAATTATACATCGAGGTCTTCATTCTTGATAAAATGCAAAGATGTTTCTTCTCCATAGAGTTAACGGTTGGCTTGGAGTTCGTGCTCAAGAGATCTGATTGGTCCATGAGGACACAGAGCCCTTCCCTGGACTTATCTTGATGTTGATGATGTTGATGGTAGTGATGGAGATGGTAATAATTTTGATAGCTAACATTTATTGCATATTTACAATGTGCCAGGTACAGTTTTATGGTTTTATTAATTCACCAAATGCCTAGAATAAATGTAAGAGGTGGGGACTGTTATTATCCTTATCTTACAGATGAGGAAGCTGAAACCTCAGAGGTTCAGGGCTTTGCTGTGCCACATAACACANAAGAGTCAGACATGACTTAGCGACTAAACAATGGCAATCACATACACCCATGACCTGTAATCCCGAGTCTTCTCAAAGGGTCAGAATCCCATACACACCTGCTTGCTGGATGGTTCCATCTAGGAGTCGGAAAGGCACCCTGAATTCAGCATGGCCATGGTGAAGTCAGCATGGTCCATCCCCGATCATCCTCTTGTGTGCCCCTTCTCTGAAGATGCTGGCCCAAGCCTTCCTTGACTCCTTTCTCTTTGTCATCACTCACAATACCCACACCCCCACTCCTGCCAGTTACCAAGTTCTGCTGAGTTTACCTAAAAGCTCATGAACTTGTGCTTCCCTTCTCATCCTGTGGCTGTTGCCCTGGTTCCAACTTCCATGGTTTATCTCCAAGTTTATTAAAATATCCTCATATCCGGTCTCCCTGCCTGCAGCCTTGCCACCTTTCAGATTGAAATTTATGGAAAATGAGAACTGAGTATGCAATTCCATCGTGTTCCCCTCACACAGAGGCAGGTCCCAGACCCAAGAACCACAGGAAGAACAGCCCAATCCTCCAGCACTTCTCTGACCTCCCTTTCCTGGTCCTTATTCTCTCAGCAAGAGTGGTGAAGACTATAGTTTTAACTTAGAACTAGAGGGACCCTCTGTATTCCCATAGCACACTCTTCAAAACAAAACAAAACCTTATTGAAGTGTAATTTACGTATCATAAAATTCACCTGTTTTAAGTTTAAATTGACCAAGTTTGCCACCATCACCATCATCTGGTTTTAGAATATTTCTATCACTCCAATACCAAAGCACCCTTTTCATACCGCTTTTTTTTCACTGTTGATGAAATTGTATTGGAATTGTCTTTTGTATGTCTTTCTATCAAACTGGACCACAACTTCTTCAGGGAAGGATAGAGTCACTTTCCTGTGTTGAATCGAATGCCTTGTCATTGATGAAAGCCAGCATTAGGGAACTTGACCACCAACAATGTTTATCCGACACAGGTCCAGCTGACTTGTAACTAATCCTCAAAGTCAAATCCGCCTTCATCGAGCATTTTCAAAACCACTCACCACAAGGTCTACAAAAATAAATTTGATTGTCCTTAATATGTTCTGAGGAGTGTCAAATTAAGTATATAGCAACCCACAGAAACTACTTTGATGGGAATAGTGATAAGTTATATTATCGACTCTGTCCCTTGCCTTCTTCCAGAAAAGATTTAAAGTAGGGATTTAAGAATCAGTTGCATGGGACTTCCCTGGTGGTCCAGTGGTCAAGACTTCACTTTCCAACAAAGGAGCTGTGAGTTCAATTCTTGGTCAAGGAGCTAAGATCCCACATGCCTTGCAGGCAAAAAAAGAAAAAAAAACATGAAACAGAAGCAATACTGTAACAAATTCAATAAAGACTTTAAAAATGGTCCACATCAGGGAAAAAAAAAAAATCAGTTGCATGACTTTAATGACCCCCTCAATAACTTGGTCCATATACAACCTGTGTGTATTTAGATAATTTACTAAGACAGACTGCACTGGGTAGATACTGAAACCCTGGGGCATCAGTGAGCTTGGCCAGTTACTTGTGGAAACCCCAGCTTTTACTCAGAGCCCAGTGATCTGCAAGGGAACTCCCCATTTCAGGGTGTACAATAGTGTAAGGCCTAATAACCAGATGAGACTCCCAGATCATAGACCTTTGCCACGTACACCTTCCTGTGCTGGACTTGCCTTTAATGAACTGGCTCAAATTGAAGCCCTTAGAAACCTGCTATACACACTATTCTTGCAACTGCCTAAAATACTCTTCAGGCTGGTATGCCCCAAATTAGCAGTGCCTTTACAGGTCTGTCTGTTAGCGGCAGGAGAGGAAGGTTAAAGCCACCCTGAGTTATTCTGATGCTGTTCCTCTCAGTGGTTGGGTGGGACACTTTTGAAAAACCAAGAGGAAATAAACATCTATTTGGCATATTACATGCTATTTCAGAATCTGGTAGCTAGTATGTAATTATACACCATCTCAGAATTTGGCTCTATTTCTTCAAGGGTGTTCATGCTGTTTAGCTTTTTATTTCCCCTTCTTTTGGTCAAATGTGTTTATGAAGCTTGTGGCAAAATTTAGCCATTAACGTCCGCTGAAAGCTAGAAAGAAAGATTACACCTGGCATTTCAGGATGATTTTCTAGACTCTATCAAATGTGTTCAAATGGGTTTCTCTTCATGTTGCTTATTTTTCATTCGGATTCTTTCAAGTACAGATCAAAACCTAATATGATGATATAAACTTGTTTAAGGATGTGGTGGGTCACTGCGCCAGGTGGCACGAGTCTGGGGGCTATGCACTCGGGGGGTGGAGGGAACAGAGATAATTCAGCTTTTTCTCCTGCAGGAGTCACGGGGAGGGATGTGTGACGGGTGCATTCCTCTCCTCGGCATAGAACAAACAAAAAAAAAACTCACCGGAGGGGAATAGCATATCAAACTGTCTTTCACACCTTTGATTTCTCAACCTCTTAAAAACTGATGAACTTTGATAACGTCCCCAGTGATAATTAAAAGCCCAAACTCTGAGTCAGGCATGTTGGATCATTGTTGTTATTGAGTCACTCAGTCGTGTCCGACTCTGCAACCCCATGAACTATAGCCCACCAGACTCCTCTGGCCACGGGATTCTCCAGGCAAGAATACTGGAGTGGGCAGCCATCCCCTTCTCCAGGGCATCTTCCCAACCCAGGGATCAAACCGGAGTCTCCTGCATTGGCAGGCGGATTCTTCACCACTGAGCCACCAGGGTAGCCCGTGATGGATCCTAAGAACAATTAAAAGCAACTGAAGGCCGTGGCAAGTCCTGCTTCTCAAAATGCCTTTGGGGTTTGAGTGACAATAACCTTGCTGATGAAGATGTCGAGTTGGGTCATCATTACAACGCTTTTTAGACCAGAACCGTGAAGCTGGAAGAGTTCCTGGGGTGTGTGGCTTCCTAAGGTACCCGGAGCCCAGATGATGACTAGAAGAATGGGGCTGGTAATAAAAGGGGTGAAAGAAACTTTGAGCATCCCTGTGGGTTCAGAAAGCTATAATTCTGAAGCAAATGGTTTACAGAGGTAGCCTGCGTGACTGGGCCTGGCAGCTCCTCAGTGGGCTGCTGAGGGGATGGGCGGGCTTAGCAAGCAGACCTCTACTTCTGGGGCAGATAAACTAGGATGAACGTCAGGCCTGCAGGAAGAGTCTTCTTCCACAGCCAAAGTTGGAGTCACCTTATTTAGCAAGAGCAGACTTTAGCAAAAGGAGTACACCCAGACGTGGGAGTGGAAATAATTAGAGGTTGATCAAGACTATGATGAAGATGGTATCAGTGATGATGCTGGTGGTGGTAGATGGTGGTGATGCTGAATTTTACTGAATGCTACAGCGAGCCAATCACTCTGCTAAGCATCTTACCAACAGTCCCTCAGGCTCTCCCTGCGGTCTTGCAGCACAGAGACACCTCCATCCCAAAGATGAGAGAAACAAGAATCTATGGAGTCAGTCAGCTTGCCCAAGGTCACAGTGCTAGAAAGTGGCAGAGCTGGGTCCTGTCGTGTTTACCCATACTGAGTTACAGTGAATCATAAAACCCTCGTCGTCCCCCGCAGGCACATAGGCACGTTTGTTTTCCAGCCCCACAGTGGGAGCTTCTGCACAGAAGGCAACCTGACAGCGTGTGTTACAGTCAGAAGGATGGGTTTGGGGGTCCAGGGGGTGCAACACCAAAGGAGGAGTGGAGGAAGAAGCCTCGATTCTCCCCAGAAAGAAGAAACAAGGCATTACCTGGAGCCTCCATTTCAAGACCCAGCCAGTTCTTGCCACAAGATCAGAAACTTGTTTATAGCACTCTAGCTCCAGACACATGAAACTGAAAGAGAAATAAAGTCCCAGGTAGGGGAGCCCCTGCTGACGATGAATTACTAAATCTTTTCCTTTTCCCCATCCTGGGGATTTCACACTCCTCAGCCCCTATCCCTTAAGGACCTTCCAAGCAGAAACCACATCAACAGCAGAAAACAACAACAAAAAATCATTCACATGTACAAATAACAAGAAAACTGGTCCCTGGGTAGGGCTGGGGGGTATGGCTAGATTCTTGCTGTTTCTAGGACTGGAAGTCCGAACTTAGCTCTGTCCCCACGTCCCCTTCTCAGCAAAACTGTAACTTGGAGAGGACTAATGTTCGATTTACATGGAAAGATTGCTTGGCTGTTTCAAGATTAAAATTAGAAAGTACCTACCTTGCCACTGGTTTCTTCTCCTGCTCCTCTATGAGAGAAGGTGGAGGGGTGGGGAGAACTAGAGGGGAAGAACATTCTTTTTTTTAAACATTGCAAATCATTCTATTCCTCCTCCCCTTTTAGTAAAGAAATATTTAAGTCGCATGCATTCTTGGAGAGAAGTTCCAAAAAACACTCAGCCCACAGGAATTCTGTTCATCCCACAAAATCTGCCTTGGTCCTGCATGCAGTTGCTAATACGAGCTCCTCCACTTTCAGCCCATCAGCATTTCCTCCCCCAGCCTCTAATACAAGGGTAACAGAGACCTCTGAGGCTCCAGGAAACAATACTACAGGCTGGGGCTCCCCTCCCCCCAACAGGAGCTCCACCACTCAACGAAAGAAATAAGGAAAAAGAGACCCATATTTAGTTGGACTTTACTGACCTCTCCAGCTGACTCTTTTTAGTTTTAGCTTGGTTTATTCTATCATTTGGTGTCTGTTTAACTTATTATAGTTACTATTCAGTATTGAGGGGTGGTGTTATTTAAATTATTTATTAAAACAAACACTGTCCAGAATTATTTAAAAGGCTTGCTATCTATTGAATAATGGCACCATTTTTGAAAATAACAAATCGAGGGCTGAAATCAAGATTGCTGAGATAAATATCAACAACCTCAGATAAGCAGAAAATACCATTCTAATGGCAGAAAGTAAAGAGAAACTAAAGAGCCTCATGATGAGGGTGAAAGAGGAGAGTGAAAAGGCTGGCTTAAAATACAACATTCAGAAAATTAAGATCATGGCACCCAGTCCCATCACTTCATGGCAAATAGATGGGGAAATAGTGGAAACAGTGACAGATTTTATATTCTTGGGCTCCAAAATCACTGCGGATGGTGCCTGCATCCATGAAATTAAAAGACACTTGCTCCTTGGAAGAAAAGCTATGACAAACCTAGACAGCGTATTAAAAAGCAGAGATATCACTTTGCTGACAAAGGTCCATATAGTCAAAGCTATGGTTTTTCTAGTAGTCATGTATAGATGTGAGAGTTAGACCATAAAGAAGGCTGAGTCCTGAAGAATTGATGCTTTTGAACTACGGTGCTGAAAAAGACTCTTGAAAATCCCTTGGACACAAGGAGATCAAATCAGTCAATCCTAAAGGAAATCAACTCTGAATATTCACTGAAAGGAACTGATGCTGAGGCTCCAGGCCACATGATGCAAAGAGCCAACTCATTGGAAGAAACCTTGATGCTGGGAAAGATTGAGGGCAGGAGGAGAAGGGGCGGCAGAGGATGAGATGTTTGGATGGTATCACCAATTCAATGGACAAGAGTTTGAGCATACTCTTAGAGATAGTGAAGGACAGGGAAGCCTGGCGTGCTGCAGTTCATAGGGTTACAAACAGTTGGACACAACTTGGAGACTGAACAACAACAAGGGGAAAAATTCCACCGTTTTGAAGTGTTCTCCCTTTCCAAGCAAGGTGGGATAAAATGACACCTTTCTCCTAAGTATCCAGGATTCACATTGCTCCAGGTACCACCTGGCCGCTGTAATGAACCCTGAGACCACTGCTTCACCTGCCAATCAGTTTTGAAGCACGGTGTAACTGATTCTCTCTTCCCGAGTCCAAGTGGTAAATGTTTTGTTAATATCCGGTCATTTCTACGCTTAACCTTGTGGCAGAATATTGGCTTTCCTCTTGGCCATGAAATTCTGGCAAGTCCTTCAAGGAAGGAGATGCATTTTCTAACAGAGGGAAAAACATGTGGAAGAAATCTTTCCTTTCTTAACCCAGGCAGGAAAAGGGAGATGCCAGGCCTGGTTTAGAAATAAGATTGTCTGTCTTTACGCTGCATTTCTTTACTGTAGCAGTGGATAATTCGGCTCTGGCAGGACAAAGGTGACTTCACTTATTGGACCTATAGAAATTCTGCAAGAAGTTTTGCTATATTGAAGTATTTAAAATGTCAGTTGAGGGGTTCCCTGGCAGCTCAGTGGTAAAGAATCTACCTGCAAGTACAGGAGACGTGGGTTTGATCCCTGATCAGGGAAGATCCCATGTGCCATGGAGCAGCTAAGACGGTGCACTGCAACTGTTGAGCCTGTGCTCCAGAGCCCAGGAGCCCTCGAGCCCTGGAGCCCATGCTCTGCAACAATAGAAGCCACCGCAATGAGAAGCCTGCACACCGCAACTAGAGAGTATGCTCCGCTCACTGCAACCAGAGAAAACCAGCACAGCAATGAAGACCCAGCACAACCAAAAATAAATAAGTAAAGTTCTTTTTAAAAAGTGATGATGAAACAATTGGAAGGGAAACCATATGCAAAGGGAGGAAGGGAAGAAAGAAGAGATGAGAAGAGAAGAGAAATAAATCAGGGTCCATACTTCATAAATCAGGGTCCATACTTCATATAGGGCTTCCCAGGTGGCAATAGTGGTAAAGAACCCACCTGCCAATGCAGGAGATGTGCGTTCCATCCCTGGGTTGCAGAAGGTCCCCTGGAGAAGGGGATGGCAACCCACTCTAGTATTCTTGCCTGGAGAATCCCATGGATAGAGAAGCCTAGTGGGCTACAGTCCATAGGGTTGAAGAGAGTCAGACACAACTGACTGACTGCAGTCACTTGGCATGCATATTTCATATCGTGGTGGTTTAGTCACTAAGTTGTGTCCCACTCTTGCAACCCCATGGACTGTAGCCCACCAGCTTCCTCTGTCCATAGGATTTTCCAGGCAAGAATACTGGAGTGGGTTGCCATTTTCTTCTCCAGGAGATCTTCCAGACCCAGGGATTAAACCCAGGTCTCCTGGGCTGAAAGCAGATTCTTTACCAACTGAGCCACCAGGGAAGCCCTTCATATCATATATAAAGTTAATTCCAAATAGATTATAGGTCTATATGTAAGACTCTAAAACTTTTAGGAAAAAAATAGGAGAAAAGCTTTGTTACCTTGGGTTATGAAAAATGTCCTTAGATACACCAAAAGCACTATGCAAAAATAAATAAAAATTTTAAAGCCAGATAAAGATAAATATCATATGAATATTTCTCATGTGTAGAATCTTTTAAAAAATGACACAAATGAACTTATGTACACAACAGAAATAGACCCACAGACATAGAAAACAAATTTATGGCTACCAAAGGGGAAGCGGGGGAGGGATAAATTGGGAGTTTGGAATTAATATAAACACATTGCTACATAGAAAATAGATAATCAACAAGTACCTACTATATACAGGGAACTATACTTAGTATTTTGTAACAACCTATATGGGAAAAGAATCTGAAAAAAGTGATTCATATATCTGAATATGAAACCAACACAGCATTGTACATCAGCTATACCTCAAACACCAAAAATCCGTTGACATGCCCATAGAACACAATAGCCTTGGGTTTTGTTCAGTCCTAATACTGGAAGAGAAAGATTTTGGTACTAAATTTTGTTTTAAAAAATGGAACAGTTCTTCGGTTGTTTTATTTATTTTTTTTTGCATTTGGGAATAGATAGTTCCCTCCAAAACAAAAAGGAAATTTAGCTAACATTAAGTGCTAGATGCTGGGGGATTCAAAAGTTAAGACACGGTCTTTACCCTCAGAATTTCTTGCTAATCAGCAGGAGAAACAGACTCAAAAAATAAAACTAAATACAGTCGTGGAAAAGTTGCATTAATCAAGTCACGTACACATACAGGAGCAATTAATAGGGCCTGGGGAAGAGTGTACCCTGAGTCAGGGTAGAAACTACAGGGACAAGATGCCCTATGAGCTGGTTCTTAGCAGATAAGCAGGGTTTGCAAAGAAAGCATGCTGCGAAAGCTACTCCATGCTGCGAAAGCTCTCACGTGTGAAAATTCTTATCCTGTAGCTGGGACTCTACAGAATTCTTACCCTGCAGCTCGGACTCTGACCCAAGGGGATACGGAGCAATGGAGGTGAGCGTGAGGAGAATGAAGAGAACAAGAACAAGGGGAGGGATAAATTAGGAGTTTGGGGATGAACATAGACACACTACTGTATATAAAATAAACAAGGACCTGTTGTACAGCACAGGGGACCATATTCAATATCTTGTAGTAACCTATTATGGAAAAGAATCTAAAGAATATGTGTGTGTGTGTGTGTGTGTATGTACCTGAATCACTTTGCTGTGTACCTGAAACTAACACAACACTGTAAACTAACCATACTTCAGTTTTTAAAAAAAGGGAGGCTGAGAACAGAAAGAGAAGTAAGCACAGTTTTCTAGGAAGCGCTAGAAGGCAACTCTAAAAGACAGCTTCGCGGTAAGTGCTTGACAAAACGCCTCTGTTGTTTGAATTTATTAAGGCACCAGCTAATATTCTTGACCTGGCATTTGGGGCAAAGAGAGGAGGAAATGATGCCTGGGTAGCTTTAGACCTGATAAGAGGTATTGGTGAACACTTAGAGATGGACGTCTGTATTGCACGTTCCTCCTAATAGGCATTGCAAGCATAAAGTTATCAGAGCTAGTTGTAGACCTAAGCCAAAGAAACATTTGTGTTGTTATTCTGCAGGCTTGTCTAAGACGACAGGAATGCAAGAGAGACCCAAATGAGAAGAAACGAGATCAATTTTGGGGGCAAGAGACAAATTTTGAGAGATCCCGGTTTTCAAGCGGGTCATCTTCCAAACAGGTACTTAGAACTCTGGGAGACACTTTTTCTGCTGCAGAGGGTGTGTGTATGTCTGTGTGTCTGTGAAGAATTTCAAAGGGCAGGGCTGGGAGAGACAGCGCACCAGCTCTCATCCTGGGTACCACCCCCACCATGCCTGCTCCTCCTCTGCTGTGTGACCCTCCCTCTTTACCCTGTTGAGTCTCAGTCCTCTTTCCTATTTTATTATAAAGGGTATAGTGGAGAGGTACCATCCAAATCAGAAACGCTGTGACTATTTAAGAGTTGGAAGCCCTGGGCCTTCTAAAGTGCAATACCATAATATATCTATATACCTGTATCTGTGCCTGCTTGATCTGTCTATATAGAGACATCAGGCTTATGATCTTACCCATTGCATTGCTTAGTATAGATTTTATTTCAAATAGAGTAAAATGCAGTAATAATTGCACCATGTAATTACTAGAAATTGTTCAAAGATTTTTATCTGGATGATACTAATAAATAATAAGACCAATATAGGAACTTCCCTGGTGGTCCAGTGGTAAAGAATCTACTTGCCAAAGCAGGGGGCACAGGTTCGATCCCTGGTGTGGGAAGACTCCACATGCAACAAAGCTTATGTGCCAGAACTCCCAGCCCTCAGTGCTGCAGTTACTGAAGCCTGAGCACCTAGAGATTATGCTCCACAAGAGAACCCTCCGCAGTGAGTGAGAAGCCTGTGTACGGCAACAAAGACCCGGTGCAGCCAAAAATAAGTATAAATAAATAAAATTAAATAAGATCAGGAATCTCCCTGCAAAGCAGGAGGCCCAGGTCCAATCCCGGCGGGTGGAAGATCCCCTGCAGAAGGAAATGGCAACCCACTCTAGTATTCTTGCCTGGAAAATCACATGGATAGAGGAGCCTGGGGGGCTACAGTCCATGGGGTTGCAAAGAGCCGGACAAGACTTAGCCTCTAGACTACTCCAACATTACAGCAATATGCAAATGATAACAACAGTAGTAATAGTTACCATCACTTGAGTGATTACAATGTTCCAGTATCATGCTAGGCCCTTTTACCTATTCATTTATTTAATTCTCATACATCTCTTTGCAGGTTATAGCCTCATTTTATAGATGAGAAAACTGAGCCTTAGAAAAATTAAGAAAGTTCACCTAAGATTTCACAGCCAGTATGCCCTGGTGGCTCAAACAGTAAAGAATCCACCTGCAATGCAGGAGACCCGGGTTTGACCCCTGAGTCAGGAAGATCCCGCAGATCTTCAGGTCAGGAAGATCTTTCTTCCCCTGGAAAAGGACATGGCGACCCACTCCACTAGCTTTGCGTGGAGAATTCCATGGACAGAAGAGCCTGATGAGCTAGTCTGTGGGGTCGCAAAGAGTCAGACACGACTCAGCGACTAACACACACACACACACACACACACACACACACACAGATTCCTTTCCAGGCAGTCTGACCCCTGAGAGGGTGGCTCTGAACCACTGAGCTGTATGATTGTATTTCATGTTTAAGATCTTGTCTGTGTAAGGTTTTACTTATCCTGTGTAAGCACTGAATACCGCAGGCTGCATCCAATACTGGTTGTTAGTATGAAGAATTGATTTAAGATGAGTAATATGCCTTTGATGAATTCTTAGTTAATATTTTATGCCTAAAATATACTCTGGAGGATGGACTCTTTTCTTTCAGTGGTGTGGATCCCTGAGATGGATCCTGGATACCTGATATCAATCAAGTTCTCGTTGGGATTTCTTCTCTAATCTAGGACATTCACATAGCAGTTATTTAATGTTCAAAGGACACCTTAAAACATCAGTGATTGATGATTATGGATATACCCCTGGGAGAGACCTATACTCCCTATTAAGGAACATAAAATTACACAATAAAACGTTCCACCTAAAGCCCGAAGGTGAAAGAAACTACCTCACAATACTGGCAGCTCTGAGAAGAGCTTTTCCTGTCTGTTGCTATTATTTAGTCGTTTGTTGTTTATTGTTGTGCCTGACTCTTTTGTGACCCCATGGATGGTAGCCCATCAGGCTCCTCCGTCCAGGGGATTTCCCAGGCAAGAATGCTGGTGTGGGTTGCCATTTCCTCCTCCAGGGGATCTTCCCGACCTGGGATCAAACCCACATCTTCACTGGCGGGCACATTCTTTTCCACTGAGCCACCAGGGAAGCCCATTTTTTCCTGTTAGTCAAGGACTAAATAAAGTGCCTGGTGCGGATTAAACTTATGGAGTGAGATTAATCCAAAACTTAAATCTAGTTTGGCTAGAGCAACACATTTTTAGCATTAAGATAAATTCTCCCAGTTTTGCACTCAGAAACAAAAATCAAGGACAGATGAAAAAAAAACAAAGTAACGTAATTTCAAACAGTAGCATGTAGCAATCTTCCTAGACTGGAATTACTAAACAAATAGGCAGCTGGGTTCTTCTTCTATTTTCATCCAAAGTCTCACGTGCAGAGTTTTGGCCATTTTGCACGGCAACACTCATGCATTTGGGATATTCTAGGACTTGAAGTTTCATGCTGTAAAAATTACTCATCCTTTAAGGCAGGCATCCCCAACCTCCGGGATCTAATCCCTGATGATATGAGGGGGAGCTGATGTAATAATAATAGAAATCAGTGCACAATAAATGTAATGTGCTTGAATCCTCCTGAAACCATCCCCCCACCCCCGATTTGTGGAAAAATCATAAAACTGGTCCCTGGTGCCAAAAAGATTGGGGACTGCTGCTTTAAGACAGCATTGCAAAATACTCAGACCACATCTAAAAGAGGACACAGTTGTACATATAAAAGTAATTATGAAATAAAGACAAAAATATGTGGTGAAATGCATAAAACTGGCAATTTCTAAAGCCCAAGGACAGGATTTTTCATGTTGGCTTTGTGTCATGGCACCTCAGTATGTCAGAGAACTCAAAACATGACTGAATACTCCCGATTTTTTCCAGATGATGCTGAAGGGCTTGGGTATTGATTGAACAAGTGCCAAGGCTGCCCTGATGGCTCAGACAGTAAAGAATCTGTCTGCATTGCAGGAGACCTGGGTTCTATCCCTGGGTTGGGAAGATCTCCTGTAGAAGGCAAATGGCTACCCACTGCAGTATTCTTGCTTGGAGAATTTAATGGAAAGAGGAGTCTGATGGGCTACAGTCCATGGGGTTGCCAAGAGTCAGACGCAACTGAGATTTTCAGTTTTCACTGCTGTACAAGAGCCTTCCAGGCTGCACCTTCTCTATCAGGAAGAGCGACAAAACACTGCTACATTTACAGTGGATAATCAACAGGGACCTCCTGTAAAGCACATGGAACTCTGCTCAGCACCGTGTGGCAGCCTGAGTAGGCGGGGAGTTTAGACCTGGACGTGGAACAACAGACTGGTTCCAAATAGGAAAAGGAGTGTGTCAAGGCTGTGTATTGTCACCCTACTTATTTAACTTATATGCAGAGTACATCGTGAGAAACGCTCGGCTGAAGGAAGCACAAGCTGGAATTAAGATTGCCAGGAGAAATATCAATAACCTCAGATATGCAGATGACACTACCCTTATGGCAGAAAGTGAAGAATTAAAGAGCCTCTTGATGAAAGTGAAAGAAGAGAGTGAAAAAGTTGGCTTAAAGCTCAACATTCAGAAAACTTAAATCATGGCATCTGGTCCCATCACTTCATGGCAAATAGATGGGAAAACAGTGGACACAGTGGCTGACTTTATTTTTCTTGGCTCCAAAATCACTGCAGATGGTGATTGCAGCCATGAAATTAAAAGACACTTACTCCTTGGAAGGAAAGTTATGACCAACCTAGATAGCATATTCAAAAGCAGAGATATTACTTTGCCAACAAAGGTCTGTCTAGTCAAGGCTATGGTTTTTCCAGTGGTCATGTATGGATGTGAGAGTTGGACTAAAGAAAGCTGAGCACCTAAGAATTGATGCTTTTGGACTGTGGTGTTGGAGAAGACTCTTGAGAGTCCCTTGGACTGTGAGGAGATCCAACCAGTCCATCCTAAAGGAGATCAGTCCTGGGTGTTCATTGGAAGGACTGATGTTGAAGCTGAAACTCCAACTTTGGCCACCTGATGTGAAGAGCTGACTCATTTGAAAAGACCCTGNACTTACTCCTTGGAAGGAAAGTTATGACCAACCTAGATAGCATATTCAAAAGCAGAGATATTACTTTGCCAACAAAGGTCTGTCTAGTCAAGGCTATGGTTTTTCCAGTGGTCATGTATGGATGTGAGAGTTGGACTAAAGAAAGCTGAGCACCTAAGAATTGATGCTTTTGGACTGTGGTGTTGGAGAAGACTCTTGAGAGTCCCTTGGACTGTGAGGAGATCCAACCAGTCCATCCTAAAGGAGATCAGTCCTGGGTGTTCATTGGAAGGACTGATGTTGAAGCTGAAACTCCAACTTTGGCCACCTGATGTGAAGAGCTGACTCATTTGAAAAGACCCTGATGCTGGGAAAGATTGAAGGCAGGAGGAGAAGAGGGTGACAGGATGAGATGGCTGGATGGCATCATCGACTCGATAGACATGGGTTTCGGTGGACTCCAGGAGTTGGTGATGGACAGGGAGGCCTGGCGTGCTGCAGCTCATGGGGTCACAAAGAGTCGGACACGACTGAGCGACTGAACTGAACTTGGAAGGGAGTGGATACATATATATGTATAACTGAGTCCCTTCTCTGTTCACCTGAAGCTATCACATTATTTGTTAATCGGCTATACCCCAATACAAAATAAAAAGTATTTTTTTTAAAAGCAGAAAGAATAATAGTGATTAACCCAGTTAATATTTCTTACAAACCCATAAAATTATATCAATTGTATTGAATTTATCCATATTATAAATAATGAGGGCAGTCGTAACCCTATTTATTAATAAGCTAAGGACTTATGTGAAGAAGGAAATGGCAACCCACTCCAGTATTTCTTGCCTGGAGAATTCCACGGACAGAGGAGCCTGGCAGACTACAGTCCATGGGGTGGCAAAGAGTTGGACGTGACTGAGCACACACACACACATAAGGACTTAAGTACCAAGACAGATTCTCTAAGTCATTAATCACAAAACACTGGATTGGCAATAAATGTGGGAACACTTTATCCTCCAAAGTAATATTGAATTAAAGGAAAATTAAAGGGTTGATTTACAAGGTTAAAAAAAAAAGAGGGACAAAATTCGTGTTTTCCACAGTGAATTTCACCTCTGCTTCACTCCCTGTATTACAGACATTCCTTGGAGGATCTTGGAGGGGTTTGCCTCTGGATACAAAAGTGCAGGCAGGGCAAGGTGAGGGGAGATGTAACTCAAGGCATCCTTCTCAACAGCCATCTGGCTTGTGTGCTTATGATGCTAATCACTCCTCCCTCCATCTTTTGACTTCTGCCTGGTACAAGTGAAGCCAGAGAACCCTTATGTTAGCAGTCCTCAACCTTTTTGGCACCAGCGACCAGTTTTGTGGAAGACAGTTTTTCCACAGACTCGGGGGAAGGGGGTGGTTTGGGGGCATGAGTCAAGGGCATTACATTTATTATGCACTTTATTTCTATTATTATTACATTATGATGTATAATGAAATAATTATACAACTCGCCATAATGCAGAATCGGTGGGATATACTGTGGTCTCTCTGCAGTCAAACCTCTCTGCTAATAATAATCTGTATTTGCAGCCTTTCCCCAGCAGTAGCTAGCATCACCACCTCAGCTCCACCTCAGGCCATCAGGCATTAGATTCTGATCAGGAGTGTACAACCTCCTGCTGCTGCTGCTAAGTCGCTTCAGTCGTGTCCGACTCTGTGCGACCCCATAGATGGCAGCCCACCAGGCTCCTCTGTCCCTGGGATTCTCCAGGCAAGAATACTGGAGCGGGTTGCCATTGCCTTCTCCATTGCATGCCTCCGTGCTAAGTTGCTTCAGTCATGTCCGACTCTGTGCGACCCTATGGACAGCAGCCCAGCAGGCTCCTCTGTCCACGAGATTCTCCAGGCAAGAATACTGGAGCGGGTTGCCATTTCCTTCTCCACACAACCTAGATCCCCGCATGTGCACTTCACTGTAGGGTTCATGCTCCCATGAGAGCCTAATGCCACTGCTGATCTGACAGGAGGCGGAGCTCAGGCGGTCATGCAAGCCCATGGGGAGCGGCTATAAATACAGATGAAGCCGCCTCCCTGATGGCTCAGTGGTAAAGAATCCACCTGCCAATGCAGAAGATGCGGGTTCAGTCCCTGATCCGGGAAGATTCCACGTGCGGCAAAGCAGCTAAGCCCGTGCGCCACAGCTACTGAGCCTGAGCTCCAGAGCCCCTGGAGCCGCAGCTAGTGGTACACATGCCCAGAGCCTGTTATCCGCAAGAAGAGAAGCCACCACGATGAGAAGCCCGTGCACCGCAACCAAGAGCGGCCCGCGCTGATGGGACCTGGAGAAAAGGCCGAGCAGCAGCGGAGACCCAGCAGAGCCGAAAATAAATAAATTATTTTTAATAAGAACATAACAGATATTTTTTAAAGAGAAGAAGAATGTAACAAATATTTTTAAAAGAGAAAAAAAGCAAGGAAAAGGGCAGAAGAAAGATACAGTCCAATGAGATAGCGTAAACCCAATCCAAGCCCTCTTCCTTAAGAGAACACTCCCCTGAGTAATATCTTTGTGTAGGTGGCTATGGCTAAAAACTCGAGGGGAGGATTCACCTCTGATTGGAGAAGGCAAGTTCATTCCATGATTCAGTAGGTTGTGTGAGAGTGGATGGCTTAATCCATGGAAATTTTTCCGATTGTACAGTCATGAGGTAAGGCATGCCACCGCCTTATTTTGACACGTATTACAATTTCCATTACTCGTTCATTCCTTAACCCACTCTCAGGCCATCAGAATGCTGATGGGCCTGGAATAAGTGAGGCATTTGCCATTAAGTGATAGCTACAATATCAAGAAATCACTTCCAATCACCTGCCTGGAGGGTGGGCAGATCCCCAAATACGAAGTTAACGTGGCAGCCCTTCCCTTATGGCCCATCCTCCTTACTCCTGAGGCTTTAACCACTGGTTATGAGATGGTGTTCAATCTAAATCCAAGATAAAGCAATGATCGGCAAGCCTGTGCTGAGGTGGTCTTTAAAGCAGCACCTTCCAGAAGAGGAAACCCTTCTACACTGTTGGTGGGAATGGAAGTTGATGTAGCCACTATGGAAAACAGCATGGAGGTTCCCTAGAAAACTAAAAATAGCATAGCCATATGATCCAGCAATCCCACTCCTGGGCATTTATCCAGACAAAATTGTACTTCAAAGATACACATGCACGCCTATGCTCAGAGCAGCACTATTCACAACAGCCACGACATGGAAATAACCTAAATATCCATGGACAGATGGACAGATAAAAATGACCTGGTACATATACACGATGGACTACTACTCAGCCATCAAAAGAATAAAATAATGCCATTTGCAGCGACATGGATACAATTAGAGACTATCATACTAAATAAATAAAGTCAGAAAGAGAAAGACAAATACCATATGATATCACTTATATGTGGAATCTAAAATATGACACAAATGAATTTATCTATGAAACAGAAACAGACTCACGTACATAAAGAACAGACTTGTGGGTGCCAACGGGAAGAGGTTTGGGGGAGGGATGGAGCGGGAGGTTGGGGTTAGCAGATGTAAGCCGTTATATATAGAATGGATAAACGACAAGGTCTTGCTGTACAAAACAGTGAACTATATTCAATGTACTGTGATAAACCATAACGGAAAAGAATATAAAAGAGAACGTCTGTATAACGGAATCACTCTGCTGTGCAGCCGAAATTAATGCAACACTGTAAATCAACTACACTTCAGTTTTTTTAAAGTACCAAAAATAAATAAATAAAGTGGCTCCTCCCAAATACATTTAAGTTAGTGAGGTGACACAGTACAAAGAACACTTCCCATCGAGGGCCAGCTCTGTCCCTCATTACAGTGCAAATTCAGACAAAGCACTTTACTTCTAAGTACTGCAAATTTCCCATCAAGGAGACCCTTATTATTATGCTATTATCTCATGGGATCACTGTAAGAACGAGTGAGCCTCTCAAGTGTCATACTAACATTAGATTCATTATAAATTGCCTTGGTGTCCAGCTATTTCTGCAAATGATGCTCCAACACTTATCTATGGAGGAGCAGCTCCTGAGGCTTCTAGAGTGCCTTCTTTCCCCTCAGCCTGGTCCCAGGCCACATGTCTAAAAGCCAACCTAATGTAGCAACTTAATTTTAGACCCTTTGCAAAGTTACCTACAACCTGCTGAGCTGTTTAATCAAATTAGAATTTAACAGGGAAATAAATAGCAGCTCCGCAGAACCAACGAGACCTTGGGTGATTTAGTAGATCAAAGGGCAAAGCACGGATGTCTGTGGTGGTCCAGTGGTTAAGACTGTGCTTCCACACAGGGGGTGCGGGCTCAGTCCCTGGTAGCAGAGCTAAGACTCCTCATTTCTTACCACCAAAAAGCCAAGCCATAAAACAGAAACAGTACTGTAACAAATTCAATAAAGACTTTAAAAATGATCCACGTCAAAAAAAGAAAAAACATATATATATATAAAGCAAAGCAGTCTCTCAGTATAAACAGGAAACAGTGTCCCCAGGACACTGATGGCCCAGAGGAGCCTGCTGTGATGACAGGGACACCAGGATATTTTGCCCTCTCAAGACTTCACAGAGAAGGGTCAGGAGCCCCGATCTCCCCACAGAAAATGGTGAAACTGACTGGGGGACAGGAACCTTCAATGGAGAAAGTCATCATGGACCCTCCTCCTCTTCTAAGACCCTGCATCCGTGCCAGCTGGGAATTTCCAAAAGCACAAATGTCAAGGATTGAGGACGCACACAGTACAATATTTACAGTATCGGCAAAGGTGACCAGCCCTCAGCTTTTCAAGAGCACCCTTCGCTAACAGGAATAGGATTATGGTCCTCCCAGCATCGGCAACTGAGCAGCCCGATGTCTAGATCCCACGTCACAAGGACCCAACGTGACACTGGAAGGAGGCGGTGAACCTGACTCCAGCAGCAGCCGGCTCTGCCCCAGGCCTGGCTCAGCAGGATGTTTACCTCCGCGAGATCACCTGAACCTTCCAGAAGGCAAGGTAGACTCAAGTGTGGAGGCGGCTCCCCAACACAAACATTTTTAATTGTTTTGTTCATGATCATCCACACAAACTTGAGAGGTTGAAATGAAAAGTAAAGCCTCTTCGAGTAATCTGCAGTGGCTTAAAAAGTCAGAATGTGTGTTCATACATGAAGGCAGCAAAAACAGAAAACTGTGCTGTTTAATACAGTGGACATAAGCCACGTGAGACTATATAAATTAATTAAAATAAAATTGTAAATGCATTTCCAAGCTCAGTAGCCACTTGTGGTCCAGGGCTGCCATATACGACATTAACATTGTTGCAGAAATTCTATGGAACAGCACTGCTCCAGATTATGTTGTTTAGTTGCTAAATTGTGTCTGACCCCATGGACTATAGCCTGCCCGGCTCCTCTGTCTGTGGGATTTCCAGGCCAAAACACTGGAATGGGTTCCCATTTCCTTCTCCAGGGGATCTTCCCAATTCCAAGGGTCAAACCTGCGTCTCCTGCATTGCAGGCGGGTTCTTTACCACTGAACCACTAGGAAAGTGCTCCAGATTACAGTCAAGTCCAAAAGATAAGACAAGATCTCATGGGCCATTAAGGGGTTTTGTTTCCCAGAAATCAGCCCTGCATAATCCAAACCACAGTGCTTTGCCCATGACAGCTCCTTGCAAACGTTCGCTCTCCAATGATGAGTCAGCTGCTTGCTTTGCATTTGGGTATATTTACATGCCTCCTTTCACTACCTTTCTCTTCAGCCTCTCCTGCCTGTGAAAACCTTGAGCCTCTCCTCTTTCAAACGGCTCCCAGGGAGTTGTTTGTTCTCCTATTAATCTGTCAGTGTCAACCTACCGACACCCTTGGTGGTGTCACGGAAGCAGCCAGCTTAGCACATGGCATATGTGCTCCGTGACTCATTCTTTTGATTTTCTCTAACTTCTCCTGTGTGTTACCAGACTCCCCTTAGGCTGGGCCTCCCATCCTCTGGCCCTAGGGGCTGTGTGTGGCTGAGGCAGGACACACACACACACACACACACACACGCACACGCACACACACACGCACACGCACACACACGCACACGCACACACACACGCACACGCACACACACACACACACACGCTGGTTCCAACTGCCCCACCCTGGGAGGCTGTGAGTCATCCCTAACACCTGGCCAGGTGTTGTCTCCGCCGTCCCCTTGACTCTAGCGCAGATTCCGCGCCCTCCAGGTGCACCTGAGTGACAACACACCTCCGCCCTGCCTCTGGAACCCGACAGGGACGTCAGGGCGATGGAATGTGCAGCCCACGGTTTGCCCGGTGCACACCTGTGAGAATCTTCGCTCGAGTTTGTTTTGCCTGAACTTCTTTCGGCCCAGGAGAATTGTGGAGATCCTCAGACTCCTCCTCCCTCTCCTTCTCACATCTGACAGCTGGCTGGACTGTCTTGCCTTCCTCTGTCTTGAGGTCTGTCCACCAGCACCCCCCTTTACACAGCTCTGTTTCCCTTTTTTCTTTTTGCCTGGATTATTGTAGGAGCCATTTTCCTGGTCACTTCACCTTCACCTCAACCCTCTGGCCAGTGTCCTAGGCAGCAGTAAGAATGAGCCTTCTAAAAGCAGATTAGATTGTGTCGCTCTGCTATTAAAAATTCTTTAGTGGGGACTTCCCTAGTGGGCCAGTGGCTAAGACTCTGCGCTCCCAGTGCAGGGGGCCCAGGTTCCATCCCTGGCCAGGGAACTTGGTCCTACATGCTGCAACTAAAGGTCCCATGTGCCGCTACTAAGACCCAATGCAGCCAAATAAATAAATATATTTTTTAAAAAGTTCTCTAGTGGTTCCCCATTGTCTTGGGATCAAGTTCAAACACCTTAACAAAGTGTTTGATGGCCCTGATGGCCCTCAAGGCCATTGGTGGCCTGACTCTCAACTCTCCAAGCACCTCCTTTGGGAAGAGCTTCCGAGCAGCTACTGGGGGGTCCGGTGGTTTTGTTTTCGTTTCTTCACTGTGTCCCCATACCACTCTCCAGGCTCAAGCCCACCTTAGGACACGTGTCTGTCTCCTCCTCAGGCTGGGGGTCACTCAGGAGCAGGCCCTGGTGGTTACTCCATTTCCAGTGCCCACCACATGCTAAGTGCTCCATGAATGCTTGGAGACTGGCAGTCGCAAGACCATTTTAGGGATATGCTTATGTTGAAGTCACGGTGATGCAGCCAGTGCGGGACTCCTCCCCTGAGCAACAGAAGAAAGCGAGTACTGTTACCAGGGTGGTGAGCAATCCCCAGCCTGGCTCGAAATCATCCAGAGGATGGTGGTTTGGTGAGACAGGCAGTGAACAAGGGCCAGTCTGGCTCTGAATATTGAAACTGCCATCAGCCATCTGGAAACAACCTCACTGCTGATGTCCAGACTAACCAGCTACAGAGAGCCTGGCTCACCACTCCGCCAAGGGACAGGTGGCAGCTTTAAAGCTCTCGGTGGGTTCCTTTAATCCCAGGTGGGCAAGAACACAGAGACATAAGAAGCTCTCTCCTACCATTCAGCACAGAGAAGTCTGCTCAGTGTTCTGAGGCAGCCAGGATGGGAGGGAGGTTTGGGGGAGAGTGCTGCTGCTGGCTCTGTGCGCCCAGTCATGTCTGACTCTTTGTGACCCCAAGGACTGTAGCCCACCAGGCTCCTCTGTCCATGGGCTTAGCCAGGCAAGAGTACTAGAGTGGGTTGCCATGCCCTTCTCCAGGGGGTCTTCCCAACCCAGGGATGAAACCCAAATCTCCTGCATTGGCAGGCAGATTCTTTACTGCTGAGCCACCGGGGAAGCCCCTTGGGGGAGAATGGATACTAGTATGTGTGTGGCTGAGTCCCTTTGCTGTGCACCTGAAACTACCCCAACACTGTTAATCAGCTATATTCCGATACAAAATTAAAAAGTTAAAACAAACTTATGACTGAGCAGAATCTTTGGAGCTTACCTCTGGACATGAGTCTGCCATTGCCTCAGACAGCCAACTTTTCAGATGAAAGCATCTTTCTTTCCTACTCACACACACACACACACACACACACAAACACACAAGCAGTTCTCCGTGGACAGAGGAAACTCAGACTAGCCCAAAGTTGACTCAGGACTCACTCATATTTAATAAGAGATCATCTTGGTGTAATTGATGGTGGAATCACCAGGTAACTCACCAGGCTGAACCAGAGGCTTTCTTTGAGGTCAGTTCAGTTCAATCACTCAGTCGTCTCCGACTCTTTGCACCTCAATAGACTGTAGCATGCCAGGCCTCCCTGTCCATCACCAACTCCTGGAGCTCACTCAAACTCATGTCCATTGAGTCGGTGATGCCATCCAACCATCTTATTCTCTGTCTTCTCCTTCTCCTCCCGCCTTCAATCTTTCCCAGCATCAGGGTCTTTTCCAGAGAGTCAGTTTTTCTCATCAGGTGGCCAAAGTATTGGAGTTTCAGCTTTACCATCAGTCCTTCCAATGAATATTCAGGACTGATTTCCTTTAGGATGGACTGGTTGGATCTCCTTGCAGTCCAAGGGACTCTCAAGAGTCATCTCCAACACCACAGTTCAAAAGCATCAATTCTTCGGCACTCAGGTTTCTTCATAGTGCAACTCTCACATCCATACATGACCACTGGGAAAACCATAGTTTTGACTAGATGGACCTTTGTTGACAAAGTAATGNTTTAGGATGGACTGGTTGGATCTCCTTGCAGTCCAAGGGACTCTCAAGAGTCATCTCCAACACCACAGTTCAAAAGCATCAATTCTTCGGCACTCAGGTTTCTTCATAGTGCAACTCTCACATCCATACATGACCACTGGGAAAACCATAGTTTTGACTAGATGGACCTTTGTTGACAAAGTAATGTCTCTGCTTTTTAATAAGCTTCTTGGTTGGTCATAACTTTTCTCCCAAAGAGCAAGCATCTTTTAATTTCATGGCTGCAGTCACCATCTGCAGTGATTTAGGAGCCCCAAAAATAAAGTCTGTCACTGTTTCCATTGCTTCCCCAACTATTTGCCATGAAGTGATGGGACTAGATGCCATGATCTTTGTTTTCTGAATGATGAGTTTTAAACCAACTTTTTCACTCTCCTCTTTCACTTACATCAAGAGGTTCTGTAGCTCTTCCTTGCTTTCTACCACCATAGTGGTGTCATCTGCATATCTGAGGTTACTGATATTTCTCTCAACAATCTTGATTCCAGCTTGTGCTTCATCCAGCCTGGCATTTCACATGATGTACTCTGCATATAAGCTAANATGAGATGGCTGGATGGCATCACTGACTTGATGGACAAGAGTCTGAGTGAACTCCGGGAGTTGGTGATGGGCAGGGAGTCCTGGTGTGCTGCGATTCATGGAGTTGCAAAGAGTCGGACACGACTGAGCAACTGAACTGAACTGAGAATAAACAAAAAAGAGTCAACATATAATGAATAATGCAATAAATGAGATAAAAACCACTCTGGAGGGAACCAACAGTAGAATAACAGAGGCAGAAGATAGGATTGGTGAGGTGCAAGATAGAATGGTAGAAATAAATGAAGCAGAGAGGAAAAAAGTAAAAAGAATTTTAAAAAAATGAGGAAAACCCCAGAGACCTCTGGGACAATGTTAAAGCCCTAACATTCAAATCATAGAAGTCCTAGAAGAAGAAGACAAAAAGGAAGACCATGAGAAAATCCTTGAGTACATAATAGTTGAAAACTTCCCTAAAATGGGGAAGGAAATAATCACCCAAGTCCAAGAAACTCAGAGAGTCCCAAACAGGATAAACCCAAGGTGAAACACCCCTAGATACATATTAATCAATAACAAAGATCAAANCCATGAGAAAATACTTGAGGAGATAATAGTTGAAAACTTCCCTAAAATGGGGAAGGAAATAATCAACCAAATCCAAGAAACCCAGAGAGTTCCAAACAGGATAAATCCAAGGCGAAACACCCCAAGACACATATTAATCAAATTAACAAAGATCAAACACAAAGAACAAATATTAAAAGCAGCAAGGGAAAAACAACAAATAACACACAAGGGGATTCTCATAAGGATAACAGCTGATTTTTCAATAGAAACTCTTCAGGCCAGAAGGGAATGGCAAGACATACTTAAAGTGATGAAAGAAAATAACCTATGGCCCAGATTACGGTACCCAGCAAGGATCTCATTCAAATATGAAGGAGAAATCATACGCTTTATAGACAAGCAAAAGCTGAGAGAATTCAGCACCACCAAACCAGCTCTCCAACAAATGCTAAAGGATCTTCTCTAGACTGGACACACAGAAAGGGTGTATAAACTTGAACCCAAAACAATAAAGTAAGTGGTAACAGGATCATACTTATTAACAATTACCTTAAATGTAAATGCGTTGAATGCCCCAACCAAAAGACAAAGACTGGTTGAATGGATACAAAAACAAGACCCTTGTATATGTTGTCTACAAGAGACGCACCTTGAAACAAGGGACACTTACAGACTGAAAGTGAAGGGGTGGAAAAAGATATTCCATGCAAATAGAGACCAAAAGAAAGCAGGAGTANTCCCATAAGGATAACAGCTGATCTTTCAGTAGAAACTCTTCAGGCCAGGAGGGAATGGCAAGACATCCTTTATTTTCTAAATAAAACAGGGAGCTATAACACTGTCCCAGAGCTGTGACGCACCTAGGGCTTTAATGTACATTGCTTCAAATTTTTGTTGAGATGAGACAGAACCAAGGAGATTACACTGGAGCCAAAGGGCTGGGGTGCCCCTCTCTTCTCTTTGCAGTTTTGGATTGGCATGCCCTCATGCCTCAAGGATGTATTTTCCTGCTATTTTCTCAATAAAATAGAACTGTAACACGAAGCTGTGACACTGATCTGTGTAAGAGCTATAACACAGTCTGTTCTAGACCCGAGTGCTACAACACGGTCTGTCTGAGAGCTATGACATGCCAAGGGCTCTAACATCCGTTGCTTCAAATTTTTGCTGAGATGAGACAGAACTGAGGAGAATGTACTCACCTGACAGTTCGCTTCTTCCTTTGTCATCATAGCCTTAATGGTCATATGTGTCCTGATGACAAGGCTTCCCTTGTGGCTAAGAAGGTAACGAATCTGCCTGCAATGCAGGAGACCCAGGTTTGATCCCTGGGTTGGGAAGATCCCCTGGAGGAGGAAATGGAAACCCCCTCCAGTATTCCTGCCTGGAGAATTCCATGGACAGAGGAGCCTGGCGGATGACAGTTCATGGGGTAAAAAAGAATCAGACATGACTGAGCAACTCACACCACATTCTGATGACACACACAGCTGGAACTGCAGCCCAGAACTGCTTCTCTTAGACCATAATTTTGAAATCTGATGCCTGCTTGTATACACACACCTCTCAGATTTGACGAAAAGGGACCTGTCGTGTTCTGTTCCCCACATCCAACACGGTTGCTCTTCTTGTCTTCTCTGCCTCAGGACATAACCTCACCATCCATGTTGTGGCTCCAGCTAATCTCCTTTTCCTATACCTTCCTCAGCAGCACCCCCCTGTCTGCTGTCTCCAAGAGCATGTAAAATCCACTGTCTCTTGTCTCTCCCTGCCACTCGTCTCCATCTAATCCTTCATCCCAGCCAAAGCAGTGCCTGCCCTTTCTAGGTTTGTGGCTTCTGATGTTGCTCTCACCACCCAGAAGCCAGAGTGATATCTTTCAAATGGACGTTACTCCTTTAAAAGATATTTCCTTTCTTATCTCCCCACCTAGAATGAAGCTTTATCTTCTTACCGTCATCTGTAAGGTGCCACATAGCTGGCCTCGGCTTATCTCTCTAAACCTGTCTGGCGCTACTCTGAATTGTCCGTCATTCTCCAGGCACGCTGGCCCTCTGGCCACTCAGAGCACGTGAGTCTGTCCCCTTTCCAGATCCCCGTCACTCCCCCATTTGTCTTCTCACTTTATATCTATCACGGCACTTTCTATCTTATGAAAGTCCATCTACAAACTATAATTACCGTCTTATATTTGCTTCCTAGTTTATTGTCTGTCTTTGCCATTAGAACATAAGCTCTGTGACAGCAATGCCTATGACTTCTTTACACATTTTCTCTTCCAAATCTAGCACTATGTGAATATATTAGGTATTTAATATATATTGATTATTTTTTATTAAGTGAGTGACTGAACACCAAACCTGATTTCTGCCTTCGTCCTCCTCAGTAAAAGTGTTTTGTATAATTCCTATCTTCTATTTTAGCAGTACTTAGTATAACATAGCCTTTTAACCAGCATTTGTTTTAAATGCACAGTTTATATGTGCCATTTTGTAAATATGCATATCAAATTGGATGAGCTTGTGTAGTTTCAATGGTAACAAACGTTTCCTATCAAAAATACATTTGTATCAATAACACATTAGACTCCTTAGCAATGAACTATACTTTGTTTCCTACATTTTCTCTCACAGAAAATGAGGCTGAGAGAGGCTCATTCTTGCCAGCTGCCCGATTCAACTAAGGTTGTAGAGTGGGTTTCACTAGTACAATTTGGAGAGCTGTACATATGATTTGTAAAACACATCTTCAGCTTCAAATTTTACCACTATCATTTCCCATCATTCTTAAGTCCTCTATTTGCTCCTTTAACATATAAAATAATTGTTGATATAGCATTGAACTTTTCTCCTCATTTATAGACACATAGCCTTGTAATAGTTAATATCTTCATTCTTATATGTGAGCAGATTATAACTGCTCATTTATGCCGCAAGTTTTGAACGCCTACAGCGAAGGAAACTATAAGCAAGGTAAAAAGGCAGCGTTCAGAATGGGAGAAAATAATAACAGATGAAACAACTGACAAAGAATTAATCTCCAAAATATACAAGCAGCTCATGCAGCTCAATACCAGAAAAATAAATGACCCAATCAAAAAATGGTCCAAAGAACTAAACAGACATTTCTCCAAAGAAGACATACAGATGGCTAATAAACACATGAAAAAATGCAAATCAAAAACCACAATGAGGTACCTTCTCATACACGTCAGAATGGCTGCCATCAAAAAGTTTACAAACAATAAATGCTGGAGACAGTGTGAAGAATAGAAAACCCTTTTACACTGTTGGTGGAATGAAAACTAGTACAGCCACTATGGAGAATAGTGTGGAGATTCCTTAAAAAACTGGAAACAGAATTGCCATATGACCCAGCAATCACATTGCTGGGTATACACACCAAGGAAACCAGAATTGAAGGAGACATATGTAACCCAGTATTCATCACAGCACTGTTTCCAATAGCCAGGACATGGAAGCAACCTAGATGTCTATCAACAGATGAATGGATAAGGAAGTTGTGGTATATATACACAATGGAATATTCAGTTCAGTTCAGTTCGGTCGCTCAGTCATGTCTGACTCTTTGCGACCCCATGAATCGCAGCATGCCAGGCCTCCATGTCCATCACCAACTCCCAGAGCTCACTCACTCAGCTATAAAAAGGAACATATTTGAGTCAGTTCTAATGAGGTGGACAAAACTGGAGCTTATTATACAGAGTGAAGTAAGTCAAAAAGAGAAATACCAATGTAGTAAGCTGCTAAGCTGCCGCTAAGTTGCTTCAATCGTGTCCGACTCTTTGCGACCCCNCAACTCCCAGAGCTCACTCACTCAGCTATAAAAAGGAACATATTTGAGTCAGTTCTAATGAGGTGGACAAAACTGGAGCTTATTATACAGAGTGAAGTAAGTCAAAAAGAGAAATACCAATGTAGTAAGCTGCTAAGCTGCCGCTAAGTTGCTTCAATCGTGTCCGACTCTTTGCGACCCCATAGACGGCAGCCCACCAGGCTCTGGGATTCTCCAGCAAGAATACTGGAGTGGGTTGCCATTTCCTTCTCCAATGTAGTATATTAATGCATATATATGGAATTTAGAAAGATGGTACTGACAACCCTATATGCAAGACAGCAAAAGAGATGTAAAGAACAGACTTTTGGACTACGTGGGAGAAGGTGAAGGTGCAAAGATATGAGAGGACAGCATTGACGCGTGTATATTATGATATGTAAAATAGTTGACCAGTGCAAGTTTGATGCGTGAAGCTGGGCACTCAAAACTGGTGCTCTAGGACAACCCAGAGGGATGGGGTGGGGAAGGAGGTGGGAGCAGGGTTCAGGATGGGGAACACACGTATACTCATGGCTGATTCATGTCGACGTATGGCAAAATCCACCACAGTATTGTAATTAGCCTCCAATTAAAAGAAATAAAACAAATTTTGGAGTGTCTAATAAGAGCAGAGGTTGTATGAGGCAATGAGTGTATAGAGATAAATACTAAATAGTCCTTGCCTTCAAGGATGTTACCTTCCAGGAATGTATAATCATAGTTCAATGTGATAAATATCACAATATACGTATAGATAAGGAGACTCTTGAGAGTCCGTTAGACTGCAAGGAGACCAAACCAGTCACTCCTAAAGGAAATCAGTCCTGAATATTCATTGGAAGGACTGATGCTGAAGCTCCAATATTTAGGCCACCTGATGCGAAGAACTGACTCCTTAAAAAAGACCCTGATGCTGGGAAATTTTGAAGGCAGAAGGAGAAGGGGATGACAGAGAATGAGGTAGTTGGATGGCATCACTGATTCAATGGACATGAGTTTGAACAAGCCCCAGGAGTTGGTGTCACAAAGAGTTGGACACAACTGAGCCACTGAACTGAAAATTACTATGAAACAACAGAAGAAGTAAAGCAGAGTTGGGTTGAATTCCTGTTGTGTTCTAGGCATTACGCAACCATTTTACAGTCAAAACTCTCATTTAATTTTTACAACCATCCAGGCCCATAGAAATTGAGTTCATAGAAATCTTAGACTTTGACCAATGTCACATAGCTAGAAAATGTTAGTGTATGAATTCCAAGCTGAATTTGTCAAACTTCAGCCCCATATTCTTTCCATTACTGCATGTTGCCTAAGTCTCCCTAGGACATGCATTGGTGGGAACTGAGAAGAATCAGGAACAGACTGTGAGATGATATGACATTTAGAATAAAGAAATGTGGATGAGACTCACTGGCCATTTTGTTGGGATTATCTTTTAGGAAGGAGAGAAAGATACACTGGTAGAAAACCTTGGGAACAAAATGAACACACTCAAGAAATGGCAAGCATTTCAGAGCAATTGAAGTTTAAAGGGAAAAAGTTCAAACTTAGATATGACTATTCTTAGCCTGAGGACACAGCCATGAGCCACAATGGCATCAGTAATACTTACTTAATGGGCACTACTAGATCTGATAGATAGAGTGCCTGATGAACTATGGAATGAGGTTCGTGACATTGTACAGGAGACAGNCAGACAATGTCAGTAGCAAACGAGCTCTCTTCAGCTTGGAGTCTCACCACAATGAACTCCACAAGCTGTCAGTATCCCTTTGTCCTGTTGGAATGTCTGTTGCATGTTGCTTAGAATGAAAGGCCATTAGATAGGGGGCTAGAGATTCCCTTGGTTGTACAGAGATTTCTTATTTCCAGAAAGCCTGACCTAGCAGAATTTCTGGCAGTCTTATTGAACCCAGTCTGTCTGAAGCTAGCCCTCAAGGAGCAGGGGAGGGTGCCTGGCGAGGAGGGCCTACGGGGAGCCTCAGAGAGCCTGGCCACACTCTTCTCATTCACAAGGGTTTGAATCTGACAGGCTTGAGACTCTACTGGCTCTGACTCTGAGTTGAAATTTCAACACAACTGCAGCACAGATGAACATGAAATTCCTGGCCAAGTCAGGGTTTCTAGAATGGCCAATCCAGTGAAGGCAACTCTGACCCAAGCTACACAAAGCAAATGCAACTATGGAAAAGCAGGGCGCGAGTAGACAGATGAATCTTGTGCTGGTCAAAGTTCAAGCACTCAGGACACATGCTACCTGAAAAGTAAGGTCGCAAAGCTGGAGCTTAGATTTCAATAGAGGAGCAGCATCTGTAAGAAAAATGCAGTCTGCCTCAGGGAGCTGTAGTTATGCCATTTGGGCACTGGATTAGAAAGGTTAGAAACTGCCTGGGAGGAATAGTTCTCTGAACCAAGGATCCAGACCAAGAATGGCTGTTGATTATGATAAAATATTGGGCTTCCAAGGAGGCGCCAGTGGTAAAGAGTTTGCTTGCCGATGCAGGAGACTCAAGAGACGTTTGATCCCTGGGTTGGGAAGATCCCCTGGAGTAGGAAATGGCATCCCACTCTAGTCGTCTTGCCTGGAAAGGTCCAAGGGCAGAGGAGCCTTGTGGGCTTACAGTTCATGAGGCCACAAAGAGTCGGACATGACTGAGCACACACACACACACACACGCACACACACACACACACACACACACACACACACATACACACACACACGCACACGCACACACACACGCACACGAACACTGGTGATACAATAACTATAATGACAGCTAACATGCTAAGAGCTCTAGCTGTGTCATCTCATTCACTTCTCATAATATACTTATGAGATCAATGCCAATATTATCCTAATTTACAAAAATGAAAACAGTCCTGGATATCATATAATCCATCTAAGCTCACTCAGCTAACTGAGTGCTAACCTCCAGGGTTGACTGATACTGGAGCCCTCACAGAGAAGCTTTTCAGCCACCCTGACCCTTCCACATCTCAAGGCCTTTCCATATATTGTTGCTCCTGCCTAGTTCAGTTCAGTTCAGTTCAGTCACTCAGTCGTGTCTGACTCTTTGCAACCCTATGAACTGCAGCACGCTAGGCCTCCCTGTCCATCACCAACTCCCAGAGTACACCCAAACTCATGTCCATCAAGTTGGTGATGCCATCCAGCCATCTCATCCTCTGTCGTCCCCTTCTCCTCCTGCCCCCAATCCCTCCCAGCATCAGGGTCTTTTCCAACGAGTCAGCTCTTCACATGAGGTAGCCAAAGTATTGAAGTTTGAGCTTTATCATCAGTCCTACTAATGAACACCCAGGACTGACCTCCTTTAGGATGGATTGGTTGGCTCTCCTTGAAGTCCGAGGGACTCTCAAGAGTCTTCTCCAACACCACAGTTCAAAAGCATCAATTCTTCTGTGCTCAGCTTTTTTCACAGTCCAACTCTCACATCCATACATGACCACTGGAAAAACCATAGCCTTGACTAGACAGACCTTAGTCGGCAAAGTAATGTCTCTGCTTTTCAATATGCTGTCTAAGTTGGTCATAACTTTCCTTTCAAGGAGTAAGTGCCTTTTAATTTCATGGCTGCAATCACCACCTGCAGTGATTTTGAGCCCAGAAAAATAAAGGCAGCCACTGTTTCCACTGTTTCCCCATCTATTTCCCATGAAGTGATGAGACCAAATGTCATGATCTTAGTTTTCTGAATGTTGAGCTTTAAGCCAACTTTTTCACTCTCCTCTTTCAGTTTTATGAAGAAGCTCTTTAGTTTTCCTTCACTTTCTGCCATAAAGGTGGTGTTATCTGCATATCTGAGGTTATCAATATTTCTCCTGGCAATCTTGATTCCAGCTTGTGCTTCCTCCAGCCCAGCAGTGGCCACGGGACTGGAAAAGGTCAGTTTTCATTCCAATCCAAAGAAAGGCAACGCCAAAGAATGCTCAAACTACCTCACAATTGCACTCATCTCACACACTAGTAGTGTAATGTTTAAAATTCTCCAAGCCACACTTCAGCAATACATGAACCGTGAACTTCCAGATGTTCAGGCTGGTTTTAGAAAAGTCAGAGGAACCAGAGATCAAATTGCCAACACCTGCTGGATCATGGAAAAAGCAAGAGAGTTCCAGAAAAACATCTATTTCTGCTTTATTGGCTAGGCCAAAGCCTTTGACTATGTGGATCACAATAAACTGGACAATTCTGAAAGAGATGGGAATACCAGACCACCTGACCTGCCTCTTGAGAAACCTGTATGCAGGTCAGGAAGCAACAGTTAGAACGGGACATGGAACAACAGACTGGTTCCAAATGGGAAAAGGAGTATGTCAAGGCTGTATATTGTCACCCTGCTTATGTAACTTATATGCAGAGTACATCATGAGAAACGCTGGGCTGAAAGAAACACAAGCTGGAATCAAGACTGCATGAGAAGCGCTGGGCTGGAGGAAGCTTCTGCGTAGGACACTCTAAATAACAAAACAGTAGTGTCAGAATTTGTCAGTATGTGGCCTGGGGCAGGCTAATGTCAACCTTCAATTTTCCTTTTGTAGCCGTGACTAAACTGCTATTCATCAAAACCATTTCCTTGCTCTCTAGGCCACATGGATAGAGAGTCTCTCCCAGCTTCCCTTGGAGCTAGACGTGATCTAAGTCGTGGACCATGGAACGAGAGTGAGTATGTTCACATGTCTAAGCCTGACTCATACACTCCTCCAATTCTTGATGTTCTCTTTCCCTGCCTGGCAGCAGAGGGTCTAACAGAGGACCCCTAGACCCTAAAGGGTGGCACATCCACAAAATGTACAGATCTGGGTCACAGAATTCCTTCATGAAGGCCACTGTCTAAACACTTGATTGGACTTTTCATGGGTGAAAAATAAGCTTTATTTTTTTTTTAAGCCTCTGAAATTTGGGGGTGGTACTTACTGACACATCTCTGCTGGGACAAGAACATAGGTAAGCAGGCTCACCATAATTGCAAAGGTTAAAGTGCTAGTTACAGAGTCAGATGGTAAACCCCATGACAGACCATCTCTCAGCCTTTCATAGATCCTACATTTTACAGCAATCATTTTTTCAATAATCCTTTACTGTATGCCCAATTCATGTTATAACCCTAGGGTTCAGGGGGGGACAACACAAAGAGGAAGCATCTCTCCCTGCCCATGAGGAGTTTCTAAGGGACACGTAACATGCCCACAGAGTGACATTCCATGGTGGTCTGGAGACCTGTAGCAAATGCTTGGTACATACACCATTCATGGATCCTCTCCAGTCTCAGCTATGATGGCCCAGGAGTTATGTAAATCAAGATGGGAATGTTGGAATTGTAGAACCTTGGAAGACTTGGTTGTCTCCATGCCCCGGGCCAAACTGTACCCTGTGAAAGAGGTTGTCATAAATAAGGTACAAGCTACAAAATTGTGCCCACCTTCTAGCTCCTTCCCATTGACCCTATCATGCCTCCAACCTAACACTGTAACTTCTGTATACCCATGACAAAAGGTTGGAGGGTAGGTTCATTTATCCATCCATTAAGCAAAAACTCACTGAGAATGACTAAGTGTGCTGGGTTCTGGGGCTGTATTAATGAACAAAACAGATTAGAAGCCTTGCTGTTGAAGAAGTAATGTGGAGAATGGTGATGAGAACAGGGCCGGAGAGGTCAGAGAAGTTCTCTCTGGGAAGACGACATTTGCACAAACACTTGAATGAAGAAAATCATGGACATCCAGAGAAAGAAAGCTCTTCCTCTGGTTGCTCTGGTTCCAGGAGAGAGACAACAAGGAAGTGCAAAAGCTCTGAGTGTCCTTGTGGGCTCTTGCTTGCTCAGTGCACTCAAGGAGCAACAAAGAGGGCAGAATGGACAGAATAGTCCATGATCCTGTCTCTCTTTCACAGATAGGTTTATTTGTGTCATATTTTAGATTCTACACATAAGTGATATCATATGATACTTATATTTCTGGCTTACTCCACTTAGCATGATAATCTCTAGGTGCATTCATGTTACTGGAATCTATAATATGATGCAAATGAATCTGTCTATGAAACAGAAATGGAATCATGGACATAGAACAGAATGCAGTTGCCAAGGAGAAAGAGGTTGGAGGATGGATGGAGTGTGAGGTTGGGATTAGCAGATGAAAACTGGTATATATAGAATGGATAAACAACAAGGCCCAACTGTAAAGCACAGGGAACTATATTCAATATCCTATGATGAACCATAATGGAAAAGAATATTTCAAAAATGTATCTATCTATATATGTGTAACTGGATCACATTGCTGCACAGCAAAATTTAGCACAACATTGTAAATCAACTTTAAGAGAAAAAGAATAGTCAGTGCTGACAAAAGTCACAGGAGCTGAAGTCTTAAAGACAGTGGAAACATTTGGTCCTGATAGGCCATTGCAAGGCCTTTGGCTTTTTCTCCAGGTGAAACAGAAGTTAAGGGAGAGTTTGTAGCTGAGAAATGATGTGGTCTGATGTACATTTTTAAAGGATCAAAAATCCACTGAGCTGCTATGTTGAGAATACGTGTAGGAGTGTGATGATAGAAACCAGAGGACTGATGAAAAGGCTACTATGACAAAAACATATAAATAAATAAAACCCATAAACTCGATGGCTTATAGACAACAAACATTTATTTATTATCTAGAGGCTGGGAAGCCCAAGGTCAAGGCACTGAGAGATGCAGTGACTGGTGAGGGCCCACTTACTTGTTCATAGACAGCTATCTTCTCACTGTGTCCTAACAGGATGGAAAAAGCCTCTTATGAGGGCACTAATCCCATTCATGAAGACTCCACCCCTATGACCTAATCACCTCCCATAGCCCCATGTCCTACTACCATCACTTTGGGCGTTTGGTTTTGTTAACACAAGTTTGCAAGTTCATGTGCCCAATGCACAGTGGGGCCAAACAAACTGAAGCATTGTAGTTTGGAGCAGAGAAAGGTTCATTGTAAGACCATGCAAGGAGACAGGTGGTTCATGCCCTACTAAAAAGCCATTGAAACTCCCTAAAGAGTTTCAGTAAAGCTCTTTTAAAAGCCAAGTGAAGGGGTGGGGCGGGTCCCAGGGTCTGTGGTCAGCTTGCGCACAATTCTCTGATTGGCTAATGGTGAGGGGGCAGGGTGGTGTCACAGGGATGAACATTGTCTGTCCTTAGGCTCCAGGAGGCCTGGGGCTATGTGCTCATGCTCAGCAAGTAGTTAACATCTTGCATTTGTTGGAGGGGGGAGGTTTTCTAACATCTGCAAAACAACTCAGGAAATGTGCACCAAACACTATTGTCTAGATACTTTCCAGTTGCTCAAGTGGTAAAGATTCTGCCTCCAATTCGGGAGACTCAGGAGAAGTGGGTTCAATACCTGGATTGGGAAGATCCCCTGGAGGAGGAAATGGTAACCCACCCCAGTATTCTCGCCTGGAAAATCCTACGGACAGAGGAGCCTGACAGGTTATAGTCTGTGGGGTCACCAAGTGTCGGACACGATTGCACGCAAGGCACCTCAAAGAGGAGCTAAAGCGGAGGATATGGGGAAAGACCTTCTCCTGTGACTCCGCCAAGGGCCCCATGCAGTCTTCCTACTGTTACAGTTTCACACATTGCAGGAACATATATTCAGTCTATGCTGCTACTGCTAAGTCACTTCAGTCATGTCCGACTGTATGCAACCCCAGAGACGGCAGCCCACCAGGCTCCCCGTCCCTGGGATTCTCCAGGCAAGAACCCCGGAGTGGGTTGCCATTTCCTTCTCCAATGCATGAAAGTGAAAAGTGAAAGTGAAGTCATTCAGTCATGTCCAACCTTCAGCGACCCCATGGACTTCAGCCTTCCAGGCTCCTCCGTCCATGGGATTTTCCAGGCAAGAGTACTGGAGTGGGGTGCCATTGCCTTCTCTGGATTCAGTCTATAGAAAAGGCTATTGAAAGAATCCGGGTAAGAGACGATAAAGTCTTTTGCCAGGGTAATAGCATCACTGGCAGTAGAAGTTTTGAAAGAATGGACTGACAAACTGAATACGGAAGGTAGAGAGAGAGAGAGGTGGGGATAGTTTTAGGATTTGGGGCTTGTATAACTGGAAGAATATAGTTGCCATTTCCTTAGACCGGAAAGACCTCAAGAGAAGCTGGTGTGAGGTTAGCTATCAAGAGTTCATGTTTTGTTTACTTTAGGTTGGAGATGTCTACTAGATATTCAAGCAGAGATGGTCAATTCAAAGTCACAGAACACGATAAGACAGCCTAGTTCAGAGAGGAGAGAAAGTCTGAGATTGAGTTAAACTATATTTCCACACTGAAAGGCAAGAGAGCTGAGAACGAGCCAGCAAAGGAGGATGAGAAGATTTCCTGCCCAAGAAGGCAAGAGAAGAATCAGAACCAGAGAGCAGAAAGTATTTCAGGAAGGAGGGAACCATCAGCTGAGCCAGTGACTGCTGAGAAGCCAAGAAGGGTGAGGGCCGACACTCCACCTAGGATCAGGCAGCATGAAGCCACTGGTGCCCACGACAAGAGCTTTTTGGCGGAGCCATAGGAACACCAAATTCAAGTGGGTTTGAGGAGAACAGAAGGATAGGCCATGGGTACAGCCAGAACAGGCAATGCTGCTGAAAAGCTACGCTGACCTAGGAGGGTGGTGGAATGGGGCGGTATCTAGGCCCACGCACTTGTAATCAAGAAGGTTTGTTTGTTTTTTTTAAGTCAGTGTTTGGATGCTCATGAGAACGATCCAAAAGAAAAAGGAAATTGATATGAGGGAAACATAGGAGATATTTTCACATTGACAGACATTCTTCAGAGGCAAGACGAGGATGAGACTCAGTACATGAGTGGTGGGAGGGTGGCCGGAAACAGAAGCCTGTGCAGGTCAGCAGGAGGACAGGGAGCTCTCATGGGCAGACGCAGGTGCCAATCTAGCTGTCAGCTGAGGTGCCGGAAACCTGTGAGTTATTCTCCGAGTGTTTCCATTTCCTGAAGGAACTAGGAAGTGAGATCACTAGGAGGCGAAGCCAAGGTTGACGAGGAGGGAGGCAGCGTGAACCAGAAACAGTTTTCTCGAAGAGGGGGAAGGGACTGGGCCCGGAGCATGCAGGATAATTACCAGGCTGCACAAAAGGCTTGTCTGAGGCTAGTGGGGCAGACACTGAGACAGGGAGCAGTCAGGATGGTGTGGGGTTTTTCTCCAGACTCATCCAGCTATAAGGGTTCAGCCATGAAGCTGGGCAGAAGATGGGGTTTCACCTGAGCTGGTTAGGGTGGACGCTTGTGACAGGGTGGCCACCTTGTCTGAGAAAGAGCTCAGTGATGCCACTTTTGCCTTGCGTTGTTCGAAAGGTCTCCAGGATGCCTCTGTGCTCTTGGAATTTTATGAACTTTCATTGTAGCAGTAGCGCTTGTTAACGTTTGCCTCTCTGCCAGATGGCATCCTCAGCACTCAACACGGATGATCTTATTAAACTCTGCAACAACCTTATGAAGCAGGTGCTCTTATTATTTCCATTTTGCTGATGAAAATACTGAGACACACAGAGAGATTTAAAACCCTTGTCCAAGGTGATGTAGGTAATAAATGGCAGGGTGGGAAGTGGCATCTCGGCAGTTACTATGAACCCCAGAGTTTCTACCACTCCACTATGCCACCCAAAAATGTAAACACCACAGGGCTTTGTTGTAGATCCTGGTGTCTCACGCTACATCGCAGATTTCTTACGTCTGGGTACCAGATGGGGAAACATACTCCAATTTATTGCCTAATTTATAAAGGGCTCTAACTTAGCTCAAGTTCTGGAGGCATGCTTATTTCACATAGGCATTCTAACCCAATTACGGGAGTTGGAAATGGAAAGAATGATGGCTGGTAATTCACAGCCAGCCTGCCTTAATTGTCAGCAAATGGGGGTGGGAGAAAGTTTGCCTCAGTTCCTAAACTTCCTCATAATTAACAATATTGTGACTCAACAGCACATCCACACACACCCACAAACGTCTGCATTTTGGCACTCCAAGGGTGGATGCCACATCCACCAGGCTTCCTGGTGACTAACCAGGGAAATGGACATCTTGATCTACCCAGAGGTTTTCAGTAAGTGCCTTAGCTGAACGTTCTAAATGTCAGTATATTCTTGCCCTAAACTCTGTTCTCTTTGATCATTTTAATCCCCTCATTCCCATGCCCCCCGAGCCCCCAAGCATTTTGCCATTTCAGCAGCTGTTTCAGTCTTCCTCGGCTGCCAGAATCCAGCCACAGCTGTTCCATGAAGGTAATCCACTGTTTACTGGTGCGTGTGTGTTCCCGATGTGACAAACAGCTTTATGGGAAAACGCATCCAGTTTTCTTTTGTAGCAGTGGTCGGAATTGTTAGTTTTGCTTTCAGCAAATTCTAAGGAGGACAAACTGACCCACAAGGCTCTTCCAGGAGAAGCGAGGTCTGTTGGTAAAAGAAAGACCTGAGAGGGATGCTTCGGGGCCCAGGAGAGTGCACAGAACCGGGGTGCAGAGTCAGCAAGGGATATAGGTGAGACTGAGAGAGAGTGGACCACTCATTTCCCCGAGGGCCTGAGGGCTCTCCTGATGAACTGATGGCTAATGGGCATCTTGATTTTTAAGTAGCTCAGCCCTTCTCCGCACGGTGGCAAGTGCTGTCCCCTCCTTCCTTTCAGACCTGTAGGGTGGGTAGTGCTGCTCTTAATCGGCCGTGAAGGCAGGGCAGGGAGCTGGCCGCTTCTGCCCATGTGTTCTAAGCCCTCCAGCTCCCATCCACGCCACGGCCTGGGCTGTAAACTTGGGCACCTGAGTGCAGCCCTCCTCCTTCCAGTCCCAGGCTGCTGGGATCGGGAAGGGGCAGCCCTAAGGAAAGCCACAGCATCTCTCCCCCAACACTGACTTCACAGGCGCTGTGAAGCTGCAAGGAGCCAAAAGAGGAATTAGCATCTGTGGGTGCCCTCAGAAAAAGCCCCACAGGGAGGGTCAGGCGTGAGCTGCTGTGGCCCTTGAGGAGCTCCTGGCGAACACACCTTAGAGCCCCACAGAGTCACCAGCTTCATCCTCCCAGGCCCCCAGCACAGGGACTGCCACCAACAGGCTCAGAAACCGCCAGTGGCAAGCTCAAAGCCTGGCACGTGGCTGTGGTTCCACAGCCTGCCTTCATGGTGACCCAGAGCAGCTCTCCTGTTGCAGTTTTTTGTTTTTTTTTTTTCTTCACAAGTTTAGGGAAGTAACACATTTCATTACAGAGCAATTAGAAAAACTAGGGTTAAAAGGGAAAAAACATCCTATATTCCCACTCCCATCAGAGAGACACATTAACATTTTTACCTTTTCACCGAGACTTGCATGTGTTTGTCTTCACACAAATATATTTCACAAAGACGGTTTTGTACTGCGTGTAGTGTTTTGTAACCTTCTTTTCCACTTGACAATACTTCACGCTCAGCTTTCAATGTCCGCACACCCACCTCTACTTCATTTTTAATGACTACATCGCAATCCTTTGGGTCAATATTCTAACATTCACTTAACCAAGCCCCTGTTGTTGGCTATTTATGCTGCTTTCAAATTTATTCCTGTTAGAAACAAAGCTACAGTAGATATTTCTGTGCACACCATCCGCACCCTTGAGGAACCGGCAGTGTAAGAAACTGGGGCAGAGACACCATCACTTTCATTTATGGCAGGGGAAAAATGATGCCAGTTGTTTTTAATGAAAATACTGATCATAAAAGCCAGTTACATTAAGCATATGCTTTGTGCCAGGCACTGTGCTAAGGGCTTTACACACTAGTTCTGTGAGACTCGTATTATTAATATCCTCACACCAGTATTCTTGCTGGGGAAGCCGCGTGGACAGAGGAGCCTGGCGGGCTACGGTCTTTGGGTTGCAGAGAGTCCGACATGACTTAGTGACTAACAACAATTATTTTGCTGAGAAGGGAATGGAAGCTCAAAAAGAGCACATGTGACTTGCTCAAGGTCACACTGTAGGTATGTGACGGCAGAATTCAAACAGCCATCTAAAACAAGCTCTAGGCTGAACACTAGATTTTCTCTTGAAAGTTACACCAGCTTCATATTCCAGGATTTCAACCTCAGACCTTATCGGGTTCAAGTTGAAATAATGGAACAGCAGTAATAGACCGCCGATGGCAGATTCTGTTTTCCTCCCTAATATGCACACCTCTGTGTGATGGGGATTCGAAACTCTTCCCTTTGAGAGTAGAATGTGCTTCCCTGACCCTGGAATCAGCACTGGCCATCGCGGTTTGCTTTAACCATTACGATGGGGCAGAAGGCACGTGGTCCCGGTTCCACCCTTAGGTCTTGAGAGGTCCCTCATCTGGGAACCTTGCTTATGTGACCAAGCTCAGGTTAGCCCCCTGGAGGGTGCAAGATATTGGACTCAGTGGCCCCATCTCCAGCCCACAGAACCTAATTGCCTGGCAAGTGACCATAAATATAGGAGCCCATCAGTACCACCCATGCAGTTGTGAGCTCACGACGTTTGGCGTTTTCAGCCCACAGGTTGCAGGCTGGCTGTCACACAGCAAAGACTAGTGGGTGCCTGAATGGGTCCTGTGAAGGTGATGCAGCCTGGGGTGGGGGTGAGGCGGCTCCAGTGGGCGCTGTGAGCCACTTGGCTGGGAAGACTTCAGAGAAGAGGTGACAGCTTGTGCGTCGTGGGGTGTGCAAGAAAGAGCAAGAGACTCCTGAAGCAGAACATGCAGGTGGGTATGCATGTGCAATTAGATATATAAGCCTCCCGCCGGGGCTGCAGGATGCCGGAGCCGTCTCTCTGGAGCGTGAATTAAGTAGAAGCCGCCCTCTGGCCGAAAAGGCAGCGAGATGTCATTTATACACTGATGAGGAAGAGAAAGCACCTGGCAGGTTCCCTGACTGCCTCTCGTGGGTCTGCCCTGAGGGCTGGAGCGGGAAGACATCGGGTGTTGGTCTCCCAAATGGTAGAGCAGGAATCCTCGTCTGGGGCCGCGGGAAAATGTTGCTGTTTCTCCAGCTTCTCCTCTCCCTGATTGGGATGGCTCTGAAGCATCCTGTGTGTGCCTTGGAAGCCTAGAAGGAACAGTCTTGCAGGGAGTGCAAAGTGCTCTCCAGCAACTTTCACACAGGGGACCCAGCAGGGCTGAATAATCTGCCAAGATGGACAAGCCAACAAGTCGTTCATTCACTCGCTCACTCCACAAACATCCCCCATGGTTCCAAGATGCCCTGGAGAAGTTCAGAGCCTGGTGTGAAGGGCAGACACAAGCAGAAGCCCGGGGTCCACAAAACCCTACCTTTTCTAGCCACCTCCTTCTTTGCTTTCCTTTGTTGCTCAATAAAAACATCTCTTTGTTTCCCCTTTATTAAGGTAATGGTGATAATGGAAGAAGATAGTACAAGATAATTAATATATTTTAAAATAGATACAAGGGGGTGCTTGAGGTTGAATGACTTCCTTGTATTTCTTCTCCCAAAGCTTACTTAAGATTTAATCAGGGTTGTGTTACTCCAACCTCCTTTCGACCAAGACTTCTCATGACAGTGATTGTGCCCAGTCACTTAGTCATGTCTGACTCTTTGCGGCCCCGTGGACTATAGTTTGCCAGGCTCCTCTGTCCATGGACTTTTCCAGGGAAGAATACGGGAGTGGGTTGCCATTTCCTCCTCCAGGGGATCTTCCTGACTCAGGGATCAAAGCTGTGTCTCTTGCATCTTCTTGCAGGGAGTGCAAAGTGCTCTCCAGTGACCCTCCCACAGGGACCAGCAGGGCTGCCCTTAGCAGGGTCCTGGTAAGAGCATTGAGCCAAATAACCTGCGAAGGTGGGCAGCCCTTAGCAGGTGGACTCTACCACCAGCGCCACCTAGGACTTCAGTTTCCCTGATTGCTCAGACGGAAAAGAATCTGCCTCCAATGTAGGAGACTCAGGTTCAATCCCTGGGTCAAGAAGATCCCCTAGAGGAGGAAGTGGCAACCTACTCTGATATGCTTGCCTGGAGAATTCCATGGACAGAGGAGCCTGCTGGGCTACAGTCCATGGGGCTGCAAAGAGACAGATACAACCAATCAATTAACTCTCATTAGTTTTGAATGCATCTCTCTTTTTATTTTTATGTCTTTGGCTGCATCAAGTGGCATATGGGATCTTAGTTCCCTGGCCAGGGCTTGAACACACGCACCCTGCCGTGGAAGCGTGGAGTCCTAACCACTGGACCACCACGGAATTCCCTTAAACACCTCTCTTGCAAATAGTGTTTCCTGTTTTAACTAAACCCAGTGAGAAAGCACGAGGTCCTAAAGCTGGACCCTGCCTGTCCTGGGTTGGTAATGGAAGCAGCAAACTCTCTTTTCCAGGACTGAAAAGAGCCTGGGGGACTGGGATAGTGAGAAGAGAAAGACGGGTGAAAAGATGAAGTGGAGATGGTTCTGGATGCTGACACCCACGCATTTCTGGGGTTTGGTGTTACCTAGGACGAGCAGATAGACACGTTCAGTGTTGCTGAGGCTGCTGTGTTCTTGTAGGAAGCCAAGGTGTTAGGCTGAAGTCCTGAGGTCATTGTTACTTGTATTATGCCAGCATAATAACAGTTTTTCACACCTAAAAGTACTTTTTAACACTTGTTTGTTAATGCCTTATTGTACTGGCCTTGTGGGAGGTGTGGAGGAGCTGACGAGGATCCTGTCTCCAGGAACTCAAGGGCTGTTGGGACAGAGAGAGCTGCAAATTGTTGCATTCCAAGGCAATGACACTGTGGGAACAAGCCCAGGATGTGCAGAGAGCAGAGGTGAGGGCCCTGGGTGGGAGGCTTCATATATGGGTTGGATGAGTAGGAGTTTTCCGGGGATGAAGAGGCATTTCGGGAGGAATAAGGAATGAGCACACCACAATGTTGCAGGATGAGAAAGCAGAGACTACTCCGGTGTCCCTGAGTATAGGATGAACAGGGTTCAGTGAGAAGCAAGCTGAAGTGAAGCAGTTGGGAGCCAGATCATGCAGGGATTTATGGGCCTGCTGGGGGAGCCTGGACTCTATCCAGTGGAGAAAGGGGGAGTCTTTGCAAGGCTCTGGCCAAGTGTGATGTGATCAGAACTGTCTTTTGGAAAGAGTTCTTTGGTAGCTATGTGGGGATGGTTTACAGATGGGGAAGACCAGAGCAGTTACACCACCTAAGAGGTGCTGCAGGGACCTTGGCAAGATAATGGCAGGTATGGCGGGAGAGCATTAGTGCAGCGGTTCGTGCAAAGGCTCCGGAGACAACCTCCGGGATTCAAAGTCTGCCTAGATTCCTTACCAGCTGTGTGCTCCTGGACAAATTAGTTAACTTCTCTGCACCTGACTTTCCTCACCCGTAAACTAAGAATAATAAAAGCAATTACCTAATTGTAGTTGTTCTATGAATGAAATGAGTTCATCCATGTAAAGCTCTTGAGCCACCGCTGGTACCTTGCAAATGTTCTGTAATTACTGATTATTCTCATTTAATCCATCAGACCTGTGATGACTGCAGGTGGACATTGAGCTAGAAGATGAGTCTCAACTCGCATCTACAGAGCTGGCTAGGATGCTGCCATTCCCAGGGAAAAGAAATTTGGGAATCCTCCAAAAAGTCTACTCCCCGCTAGGAAAATGGAAGTGTTACCCAGTGCACAGAACTAAGCGTCTCTCTGAGGACTCCTGCAGATGCTCTTAGTTTCCTGTAAGCAGACTAGCTTCCTGCCTGAGACTAACAGCAATAATGGGCATCAGCAGAGACTGTCATACTCGCTTCTTTTTTGCAAGCCTCACAATAAGCTTGCAGTCCTGGCAAGACAGGCATGCTATTGTCTCCATTTTTACAGATGAAGAAACGGAAGTTCGGTGCCATTGCCAAGGAGAGATGGACAAAAAAGGAAAGACTGTCAAAGACAGTAGCTCTTCCCATGACCCCAAGGTGTGCCCTCCATTTCCTTTCTCGTGCACTCCCCAAAGTCCACATCGAAATGCTGAACTTCCTGTCCCCCAGGGGAAGGAGGCTCTCTGAGTACCTCAGAAAGGATGCAGCAGGAGAGTGCCCCCAGCTTAGCTTGAGTTTCTATAGAAAGAATTCAGCCCCTCGAAGCCCTTGCCACAAGCCTGCATTTTCTGGCAACAGTGAGAGAAGGGAGTGAGAGGTGTCATACTTGGCTGAGCTTTAGAGAGTGGCCCAGGAAGAGTAGAGAGGGAGGGTGAGAAATATTCTTCCCTAAGCTCTGTGTTCCAGGTGCCAGACGTTCATCATCTCATTGACTGCTCACATCCGCCATGAGATCATCAATATCATTTTCATCCTTTATCTGAGGAGACTGAGAGCCAGAGAAGTTGGGTACCCAAATTCTCAATCATTCGGTTAAGGCAATCCTGTGTTCAGGTGAAGAAGTAAGGAGGTGGGACCCTGTGCCAAGACCCTTCCCTCACTCTAGGTTTTTTTTTTTTTTAACCACTTGGGGAAGATGCTATACTTTTAATCATTGCTTTTGTGAGGACAACTGGGTGAATTAAGTACTGTTAGAGAGGCTCCATGGAGTAGTAGGAGTGGGGAGGGGGGCTTGTTTTTTCCACCAGGCTCAATGGGTATCTGTCTCCAGCTTGGAGGAATATTTAAATGAAGCATATCAAATGCCAAGAAATGTGACAAGTATATACATTATTTCCTTTAACACTTCAAGCACCCTTTATGAATCAGATTCTATCATCCCATTTTCTTTTTATTCTTTAATTGAAGTATAAGTTAATTTACAATGTTGTGTTAATTTCAAGGGTACAGCAAAGGGATTCAGATATGTGATTTCTCAGATTCTTTTCCAATATAGGCGATTAGAAAATATTGAACGTGGTTCCCTGTGCTATACAGCAGGCCCTTGTTGTTTACTAATCTTATGTATGCTGCTGCTGCTGAGTCGCTTCAGGCGTGTCCGACTCTGTGCAACCCCATAGATGGCTGCCCACCAGGCTCCCCTGTCCCTGGGATTCTCCAGGCAAGAACACTGGAGTGGGTTGCCATTTCCTTCTCCAATGCATGAAAGTGAAAAGTGAAAGGGAAGTCGCTCAGTCGTGTCCGACTCTTAGTGGCTCCACGGACTGCAGCCCACCAGGCTCGTCCACCCGTGGGATTTTCCAGGCAAGAGTACTGGAGTGGGGTGCCATTGCCTTCTCCATCTTGTGTATAGTAGTGTCTATATGTTCATCCCAGACTCCTAATTTGTCTCTTCTTCCCTGCTCCCTTCGCTCTCACTTTTGGTAACCCTAAGTGTGTTTCTGTGTCTGTGAGTCTACTTCTGTTTTGTAAATAAGTTCATTTGTATCACTTTTTAAAAGATGACACAGATAAGTGATATCATGTGGCATTTGTCTTTCTCTGTCTGACTTACTTCACTTAGTCTGATAATCTGTAGGTCCATTCATGTTGCTGCAGATGTCATTATTTCACCCTGTTTTATGGCTGAGTAATACATATACCACATCTTCTTTATCCCTTCATCTGTCAATGGGCTTTGAGGCTGCTTCCATGTCTTGACTAAGAAATAGTGCTGTTATGAACATTGGGGTACATGTATCTTTTTAATTAGAGTTTTCTCTGGATATATGCCCAGAAATGGGATTACTAGATCATATGGTAACTCTATTTTTAGTTTTTTTTTAAGGGCCTCCATACTGTTCTCCATAGTGTTTGCAATTTACCTTCCCATTTACAGTGTAAAAGAGTTCCCTTTCTCCAAATCCTCCTTAGCATCTGTTATTTTTAGACTTTTTAAGGCTGCCATTCTGACTGGTGAAAGTGATGCTTCTCATGCATATAGTTTTGATCTGCCTTTCTCTAATAATTAACAATATCACCATCCCACTTTCTGGCGGAGAAACCTGAGTCTCAGAGACGTCAGGAAAGTGTTCGTTCTAGGGTCGTACAGCAATTAATGGCAGAGCCCAGTCCATTTTCTTAGCCAGCAGTTCATGATGCCTTCTGAAAGGAGAAGAGAACAGCCTTGCTAGTTACAGGAGAGGTTAGGTATAGTACATAGACCATCCATGGTACGTAGGTCCACTTTGGGGGCCAGAGGGCAATCCCCAAAGTTAATATTCAATACGAGCCCCAAGAGGAGCTCTTGGCCTTGGAATCCATCCCTGAATGGGTCCACAAGTTAGGAAACTTGATAAGCATCCTTATAACCAGGTTGCACAGATATTGCTTAATAGATGGACAATGATAGCACATAGGTTAACCGCACAGGCCAAGTGGTGTGATAGACCCAAGATTCCATCCCTTGTCAGTTCTTTGACCTTGATTTCAGACTTCTCAACTGTAGATCAGGGCCATACCAATATCTGTTGTTTTGATTACTGCTGGTTTGTAACAAACTATCCCAAGTGTATCAGTTTAAAACAATCACTTTTGAATTTGTGGGAAGGCAAGGTTGAGCAGGCTTGCTTGGAGGCTTGCTGAGAGCTTTGTCTGGAGGCTCTCCTTTGGTCATAGCCAGATGTCATCTGGGGCCACTGAATTCTCAACAGAGCCGGACATCCATGATGCTCGCCCCGTGGCTGGTAGTCAGTGCTGGCTGTTGGCTACGGACACAGCGGGACTGCTCCTTGGAGTGCTTACAATGGCTTCTCCAGCTGGGCAGTCTCGTGGCTGGACTTCTTCATTGCAATTCAGAGCTTCAAAACAGTGTGTCAGCTAAAAAGAAAAAGCTACCCCCCTTTCTAGGGTAGAGGCTCGGAAATCATTGTCACTTCCGCTGTACTCGATTGATTACAAATGAGTCACAGGACTGCCAGGTTCAAGGGCAGAGAACTAAACTCTGCCTCCAAGTAGGGGGGTGGGAACAGTCTAGAATATACTCCAGGAACCAGGCAGGAAGAGGTGAGAACTTGCCCAGGACTGACTAAGGTTGAGGTGAGGCAGGGCAGCACATTCTGGGCTATCAGTGCATGAGAAGAGTAGAAGTCTCAGGAGAGAAAAGGAGCCCACCAGGCCTGGCAGGGGAACCACATGCAGTTCACGGTTGTGGAGCATGGTCCATGAAGGCTGGATCCTGCGGACCTGTGTCTGGGAGGCCCAGAGGATAAGGAAGTTGACCTGCAAAGCTGTTCACTTAGGGGACAAGAGATGGGCTGGAGGTGTTTCCCTCTTGGTTTCCTACAGCATTTTTCAACCCAGGAATTCCCAACAGGAGATGACGGTGGACATATCTGAATTTCCGAAGATCTGAGAAAACACTTCATTATTTCACTAAACTATCGTTCTTACAATAAAATCTAACTTCACGACATAGCTTACTAGATGCATACAATTTGACTTCTGCCGTCTCTCCACTCTTCCTGAGTCTCTCTCTTCTACTCACTAGACCTCAGTTCCACTGAGCTACTTTCAGGTGCTTGCGCACCACAGCTTTTCTTGCCTCAGGACCTTTGCACCTGCTGCTTCCTTTGCTTAGAAAGGTCCTCTCCTCCCTTTACATCGCTGGACGCTTTTCGAGCTCTCAGCTGCAGCATCACCTCTTCAAAGAGGGCTTTCCCAATCACCCGATCCAAACTGAGTGCCCCTTATTTTCTCCTGCTGTTTCCATTCATATCACTTATTGCAATTTTGCATATTTATTTATTTATTGGAACATTTTCCTGTTTATTGTCTACTTTCCTACTATACCGTGAGAAATTTAAGGTGCCATGACTGTTATTTTTACTCTGTATACCCATCACCTAGACAAGTGCCTGGTACTCAGGTGGCTATTTGGTAAATATTGTGTGTGCTCAGTCACTGAGTCATGTCTGAGTCTTTGGGGCCCTATGGACTACAGCCCGCCAGTCTCATCTGTCCATGGAATTTTCCAGGCAAGAATACTAGAGTGGGTTGGAATTTCTTACTCCAGGGTATCTTCCCATCCCAAGATTCAAACCCATATCTCCTGCGTCTCCTGAATTGGCAGGTGGGTTCTTTATCACTGAATCACTTAGAAGCCCCTCAAGACGTAAGTTGTAGGAAAGCCTGTAACCTCAGTGTCACTGAGCTAAAGGACATGAACTTTGTTCACCTTCAGGCCATAAAGCTAGAATAAGTTACAACTTATTGGAATGTTGAGAGAGGTGGTAGCCATGATCCCTCAGAACCTATGGGATGGGGCTGAAAGGGTTTTATTCCTGAGGGTCAAGACCTCTTCAAGGTGGCTGCATATGAAGTGATCTTCCTTCCCTAGTGTGTTTGAGAAGGCTTTCTGGTTTTTGAGGAAGTGCGCACGTGTGTGTGTGTGTGTACTGCCAGTAACCTCTTTTATTCTTTCCTCAACCCTTTCCACCATCCCGAATTGAGTGTTTTCTAGTGTCACAAAATGAAAACTGTATCACCCAGGGTGCTGTTGCTGCCGGAAACAAAGTCTGATTTATGGTCTGACACTTGAGATAGGCTCTGCTGGGGGCTGCCATCATCTGCTCACTCAGTTTAGGCTGCTCTCCTTGGTCCTGAAATGAACAGTCTGCAATGTGTCCTTGCAGAAGTCTGCATCTCTAAAGCCCCCAAAGAACACAAATTCACATGTACATGCACATACACTGCCCTAGAGACACACATACATCATAAACTCATCCACACATATGCTCATGAATAGAGAAGTGGCAAAATATGTATGCATTAAACTCCTGCAATATTTATGCCAAGAACTAGGATGGTTTAAGTCCTTTTTTGGAAAGAAAAGGCAATCATATCTCCTGGGGTAGGCTGTTTGAAAATCCACAATTATTTTCCTTCTTGTGTCCTTGCCTATTGAAATATGAGTTTGCACTTTTCCCATCTAGAAGTAGAGTCTCTTTCCTCATCCCAGGAATCTGGGCTGGTCTTATGAACTGCTTTAGCCAACAGAATGGGATGAAAGTGAAAAAGTACCAATTCCAAGCCTACATCTCAGGAAGCCTTGAACACTCCCATTCTTTCTCTTAAAAACCTGAGCATCAAGAAAGCTCAGGTTTCCTTGATGAAGAATAAAAGACCATAGAGGGCAGAGATGAGCCGTACTAGCTGAGCCCCTTCTAGGCAAGTCAGTTCCCACCTGACAGCAGATACATCAGGGCACAGTGCAGCAAGTGGCCTGACCCAGCCCAGATCGGAAGAGTCGTCCAGTCAATTAATGGGCTTGTGAATAATAACAAATGATTGCTGTTTAAAGTCACTAAGTTTAAGGTAGTTTTTTACCTTAAAATAGCTAACAGATGTACTTCCTTATGAAGGACTAAATTTGAACTTCTCCTGAAAGCAATATGTCCCTAGAAGTCAGATGTCCATGCAGGACCCTGAAGAAATTCTCAGTTCAGTTCAGTGACTGAGTCGTGTCTGACTCTTTGTGACTCCATGGACTGCAGCACTCCAGGCTTCCTTGTCCATCACCAATCCCGAAGCTTGCTCAAACTCATGTCCATCAAGTCAATGATGCCATCCAACCATCTCACCCTCTGTCGTCCCCCCTCTCCTCCTGCCTTCAATCCCACTGCTGACTATAAAGCACACAGAGGGATATGACCAAAAATGAAAGTGAAAGTCGCTCAGTCATGTCAGACACTTTGTGACCCCAGAGACTATACAGTCCTTGCAATTCTTCATGCCAGAATACTGGAGTAGGTAGCCTTTCCCTTCTTCAGGGGATCTTCCCAGCCCAGGGATCAAACCCAGATCTCCCACTTGCAGGTGGATTCTTTACCAGCTTAGCCACAGGGAAGCCCAAGAAAACTGGATTGGTAGCCTGTCTGTTCTCTAGGGGATCTTCCTGACCCAGGAATTGAGCCAGGGTCTCCTACATTGCAGGCAGATTCTTCACCAAGTGAAGGAAGCCCATGACCAAAACAGCAATGCTTTGGAAACAAATCTTCATCTTGACTGTCACCAACTGACTGTGTGGCTGTGGGCAAGTCACTGGACATCTCTGGACCTTGGTTCCTTAATCTGTATATTGAAGAAGCAAGCTTAGCTAATTTTAGGCCCTTCAGGCTCTGACATGTACTGTAGTCTCATGATTCTCAGTCTCTGCTACTTTCATCCACAAAGCGGGAAATTTGTCATGGTTCTTTCTGTCTCACAGGGTAATCCGAAAGGATGAAATGCTAGTTCCTCAGTGGCCCCTCTGCTTCCAGATACTTTCAAGAACCTGAGAGTCTGTGCAGCAGGAACGGACACCAAGAGATGCTGGCTTGGTGACAGTTCATTGAGTTTTATCATCATAGGTGAACATACAGATTCTCAGCTAATGTTAGAAGCTGAGACGGTACTGATGAAAGTGACTCCCGGGCAATCCCCATCACACCTCCCAATCAAAGTCCAAGCATCCTATCGGAACATGCACCCTGGTCCTCTCTTCTGTTCTCTTGGGATCCTTCTGGAAAAAGTTGCTTGGAGTTGTTTGCCTCCTCTGACCACACAGAAATCAGTATAAGTGTTGAATGGAGTGAAATTTTTCCTGTGCATGGTTCTGGAACAATTTTAATAATGTGAATGGAATTTATTCCAGAAAAAGAATGTAGGCTGTACCAGGTTAGAAACCAAAACCTGGAGTATGGCTTAAGATAGTGTCGGTAACCCAGGAGACAGCTCTGTGTGTGGGCTGTGGGACTGTGGAATTAATACCAGGCATTTCCATGAAAGGACACCAAAATCGAGCCCATCAAAGGGCTATAAATTTAAAGTCAATGGAAAAATCAGAGTCAAGGACCACGCGCCTAAGGTCAGCACCAGTGCCAGCACACGACAGAGAATAAAGCCAGCAGGAACTTTTTCTGAAGATGTTTAAAAACAATGTGAATGGTGTGTTCAGGATTTTGAGGGTTGCAAATCACAGAAAATCCCCTTCTGGCATGAGTTAATCTGAAAGGGAATTTAGTGGATCACAAACCTGAAAATTCGTGGAGTGGGATTAAGGCCTGGCTTTACGCAGCGACAGTGGCCCCAGGACACAGTGTGCTCTGCGGCCCAGTTCAGCCTGGCTCTCCTCAATGTTGTCATTGACAGGTTTCTCCTTCCGGACGTGAGAAGCTACAATTGCATCAGATCTTTAATCTGCTGCAATGTAAACCTGGAAGGAAGGGAGAGCTCCTCTTTCAACAGTGTATACGAAGTCCAGGGTCTGATTCCTTTTGGTCCAGTTAAGCCATTTGATGACACTTGATCAGTCCCAGTGCCTAAAATTATACAATACACTGATGGGTTTAAACCGATTAGAGCTTACCCTGAGAGCTGGTAAGGCTCAGCTCCTCCCAAACTCTTAGAACTTAGTGGATAAAAAGTAACTCCCCGAAGGAAACCCAAGATTCTTTTTGTTTAATCAGAAGATAAGCCAATAGATACTGCATGCTAATTTGCTTCAGTCATGTCCAACTCTTTGCGACCCCATGGACTGTAGCACACCAGGATCCTCTGTCCATGGAAATCTCCAGGCAAGAATACTGGTGTGGGTTACCATTTCCTCCTCCAGGGGCGCGTCCTGACCCAGGAATCGAACCCACATCCCTTATGTCTTCTGCATTGGCAGGTGGGTTCTTTACCACTAACGCCACCTGGGAAGCCCCTGTAGATATTAAGAGGGGGAGCCCATAAGTGTTCACTACAGGCAGCTGTGGGTAGACACATGGAACAAGAGTCAGAATTCTTCCAGCCTACAAGTGGAAGATTTTCTGAAAACAAAGAGTAAAAGTTGTTGCAAGCAGACAAGGGTCTAGATGATTAATTTTGTGAAATCGGCCAAATTATAAGTAGAGAGGAAGAAAGCAGGCTTTTTGGAGAACCCCTTGTGGATTGCAAGGGCTCTGGAGTATAGGACTTCGGGTCTTCTGAACATGGGGTTCAGGAAAGGGATCTTCTTGACAGTTAGATACTTCTGGCTGATACATCTGAAACTGTGAAACCAGCCAAATGGAACTAAGGTTTCTAGGGACTATAGGTGGAAAAGGACACAGCAACCCATTCCAGTATTCTTGCCTGGAGAATCCCAGGGATGGAGAACCCTGGTGGGCTGCCATCTAGGGGGTTGCACAGAGTTGGACACGACTGAAGCAACTTAACAGCAGCAGCAGCAGGGACTATAGAACTCAGAAAGATGAGTTGCTCTGAAGGGAAACAGGTTGGATTTTTTTTTTTTTAATCTAGACATATTTTAAGGCATATCGAACAGAGCTCTGGTTCTTTTGTGCATTGTGTGTACCTCAGATGCAGACTCCAGATGCAAAGGAGGTCACTTTTAATGCCTGAATCACCATAACGCCAAGCTCCCACCTGCTGGATCACAACATTTATAAAACATGATCCTCGTCTTCTTTACAACTCTGTCACACTCTGTCTCCTGGGCCCAAAGCGGTTCTGCTTGTTCCTCGAGTCCATGATATCTCTCAACAAAACAATTCAATCAGCTTCTGGCTTTAGCCCTTTAACCAGTGAGGCTTAAACTTAGCATCTGGAGCTAGGGAGGAGCAGATACCATGGCATCTCTTCTCTCAGTTTTTTTTTTTTTTTTTTCATCTCTATTCTGCACCTGGAGTCCATGCACTGCCATCCTCCCCATAGCTTCTCCATAGATACATATAAATGAGAGTGGGGGTAATTCATTCACCCAACTAATATTTATTGAATATATAATAAACTAAGTGCTCAAGTCTACAGTTTGTTGGAGATAACAGAGAATAATAATAATAAAAAAAAAAAACCCCACGAAAGTGTGCTTGTTCAACTAGTGATAAATGCTATTAAAAACTATCTGTAATATATGTGTATATGTATAACTGAGTCACACACACACAAAGAATTATACTTTTTGCAATTTGGTAATGTTTATCTTTTTGCCAGTTTTTCTAAATGTCTTACGGATGTCTAATAACAATGTATGAGATACAAATTTTTAAATATACTTATGTAGGCTATGATTAATGTAAATTAATTATAAATCTATTATATTATTATAATTAGTGACATCATTCAAGATGCTCCTATTATTTTTTCTACACTTGATAAAATATTCTCAGAGAAATGTTAGTATGTCTCACTAAGATTATACATTTTTTCCCCTTGTATTCCTTCTGATTTTGCTTTATGTATCTTTGTAAGTTAAGGTATCTAATGGTTTATGATGTCTATCTTCTTTGTGGATCATACCTGTCATCATTAAAAATATTCATCTTTGTTTCATTTAAGATAAATAAATTAATTTTAAAAATTGTCAGGATGAAAATTAATTGATGTTATTTATCACAGCAACGACTTCCCTGGTGGCTCAGACGGTAAAACGTCTGCCTGCAATGAGGGAGACCCAGGTTCGATCCCTGGGTTGGGAAGATCCCTGGAGAAGGAAGTGGCAACCCACTCCAGTATCCTTGCCTGGAGAATCCCATGGACGGAGGAGCCTGGTGGGCTACAGTCCACGGGGTCGCAAAGAGTCGGACACAAGTGAGCGACTTCCCTTTCTTTCACTTTCATCACAGCAACCAGCTGAAGAATAATAATAATCATATGATCATATCAATAGATGCAGAAGAGGACTTCCCTTGTGGTCCAGTGGCTAAGAGTCCACCTGTCAGTGTAGGAGACACAGTTCAGTCCCTGCTCTGGGATGACTCCAGTGCCTCAGGACAACAAAGCCCATGCACTGCAACTAGTGAGCCCACAGACCCTAGGGCCCACGCTCTGCAACAAGGGAAGCCACTGCAGTGAGAAGCCTACAACACCCATCCAGGGAAAGCCCATGTGCAGCAGCGAAGACCCAGCCCAGCCAGAAATGAACAAGCTGTTTAAAAAGATAAAAACTTTTAAAAAAGTAGATGCAGTAAAAACTCTTGACAAAATCCCAAGTCCATTCACAACATGTACTCTTAGAAAGCTATTAACACAGGGAAACTCCCTCAACTGGATTAAGAATGTTTACAAAAACCTATAGTTAACATCATACGTAATGGTGAGAAACTGGATCCTTTTCTGCTAACATCAGGAACAAAGAAAGAATTCCCCCTCTTGCTCCTCATTTTCAACATCATACTGGAAGTCCTATCTAAAACTGTATACACACTGGGAAGGAAGGTTAAAAAACCGTGTTTGTTCACAGATGATATGATTTTTTAATGTAGATAAAATCAGATGTTCAAGCTGGTTTTAGAAAAGGCAAAGGAACCAGAGATCAAATTACCAACATCCACTGGATCATCAAAAAAGCAAGAGTGTTCCAGAAAAACATCAATTTCTGCTCTATTGACTATGCCAAAGCCTTTGACTGTGTGGATCACAACAACTGGGGAAAATTCTGAAAGAGATGAGAATACCAGACCACCTGACCTCCCTCTTGAGAAACTTGTATGCAGGTCAGGAAGCAACAGTTAGAACTGGACATGGAACAACAGACTAGTTCCAAATAGGAAAAGGAGTATGTCAAGGCTGTATATTATCACCCTGCTTATTTAACTTCTATGCAGAGTATATCATGAGAAATGCTGGACTGGAGGAAGCACAAGGTGGAATCAAGATTGCCGGGAGAAATATTAATAACCTCAGACATGCAGATGACACCACTCTTATGGCAGAAAGTGAAGAGAAACTAAAAAGCCTCTTGATGAAAGTGAAAGAGGAGAGTGAAAAAGCTGACTTAAAGCTCAACATTCAGAAAACGAAGATCATGGCATCTGGTCCCATCGCTTCATGGGAAATAGATGGGGAGACAGTGGAAACAGTGTCAGACTTCATTTTGGTGGGCTCCAAAATCACTGCAGATGGTGACTGCAACCATGAAATTAAAAGACGCTTACTCCTTGGAAGGAAAATTATGACCAACCTAGACAGCATATTAAAAAGCAGAAACATTACTTTGCCAACAAAGGTCCATCTAGTCAAGGCTCTGGTTTTTCCAGTAGTCATGTATGGATGTGAGAGTTGGACTGTGAAGAAAGCTGAGCACTGAAGAATTAATGCTTTTAAACTGTGGTGTTGGAGAAAACTCTTGAGAGTCCCTTGGACTTCAAGGAGATCCAGCCAGTCCATCCTAAAGGAGATCATAGGTGTTCATTGGAAGGACTGATGTTGAAGCTGAAACTCCAATACTTGGGCCACCTCATGTGAAGAGTTGACTCATTGGAAAAGACCTTGATGCTGGGAGGGATTGGAGGCAGGAGGAGAAGGGGATGACAGAGGATGAGATGGTTGGATGGCATCCCCAACTCGATGGACATGAGTTTGGGTGAACTGCGGGAGTTGGTGATGGATGGACAGGGAGGCCTGGCGTGCTGGATTCATGGGGTCACAGAGAGTCTGACATGACTGAGCGACTGAACTGACTGACTGACTGACTAAAAATCAGAGAACTAACAACAAAAATGTCTGTAACTAATAAGTAATTGTAGCAAAGTTTCAGGTTACAAGGTTAACATACAAAAGTTAATTGCTTTTATGAAGACAAGCAATTAAAATTGTAATATGAAATTTAAAATCGGTATCACTTACATCATCACCAGTGAAAATGTTAGTGGCTGTCATGTCCGACTCTTTGCAACCCCATGGACTGTAGCCTGTCAGACTCCTCTGTTCATGGAATTCTCCAGGCAGGAATACTGGAGTTGGTACCATTCCCTTCTCCAGGGGATCTACCTGACCCAGGGATCAAACCAGTGTCTTCTGCACTGCAGGCAAATTCTTTACCATCTGAGCCAGCAGGGAAGCCCCCCCAAAGTGAAATACTTTCATGTAAACCTAACAAAATATGTATCAGATCTACAAGAGGAAAATGATAAAACTATAGTAAAGAAATAAAAGGAGGTCTAAGTAAGTGGAGAGATATTCACATACAGGAAAAGGAAAACTCAATATTGTCAAAATGTCAGTTCTTCTCAACTTGATGTACAGATTCAGCGCAATGCCAATCAAAATCACATCAAATTATTTTATGTATGTAGAGAAACTGATTCTAAATCTGCTGTGGAGAGGCAAAAGACCTAGAAGAGCTAAGACAAAAAAAGCGTAGGAGAAAATGCTTAGGAATAGGGGGCAGGCAAAGAACCCTTAACACTTGACACCAAAAGCATGATTTCTAAAAGGAAAACCTGATGAATCGAATCTCATGAAAATTTAAACCTTTTGTTCTGTGAGAGGTCAGATGAAAAATATGAAAATACAAGACTGAAAAAAATATTTGCAAAACACACACCAAGCGAAAGACTAGTATTTGGAGGAATTAAGTAGAGCAATTCCATAAGGTTGTTTTGAACTTCTGGGCTCACCCTCAAGCTGCACACGTTCGATTTCAATCTTAATCAACATATCAAAGAAGTTGAGAATTAAACTAACAGGTAGCCCAACATCCAAACCCAAGTCTATTCTCTAGGTAGCATGCATGTGGGAAAGGTTAAAATTGCACGAGAATCTTTTGAAAGTTGAACCATCATTGCAACCACAATCCACAGAAGGGCTGACCTTGAATCCTGTTGCTAACCTGGTTGGATGCCTGTTAAAACAACAATATCAACATCTGCATAGGATTTAAACAAGACTCAAAGTCTCATAACATAATATTCAAAATGTCCAGAATACAATTCAGAAATTATTCACCATACAATGAAGCAGGAAAAGCTCAACTTTTATCCCTCAGTCAACAGATGCCAAAATCAAGATGGCACAGATGTTCAGATTATGACAAGACTAAAAGTGGCTCTTATTAAAATGCTCCAACAAGCAGTGTAAACACTCCTGAAACAAATGGCAAAGTGAAAATTCTCAGCAAAAAACAACTGAGCTGAAAAACACAGTAACCGAAATCAAAAGCTTCAATGAAAGGGCTCAACAGCAAAATGGAGACAACAGAGGGAAAAAGAAATTTGAGGATAGATCAATAAAGAAATGATTTAATCCAAACAACAGAAGGAAAGGAGTGTAAAAATAATGGATAGTGCCTTGGAAACCTGTAGGACAATAAAAAATGTCTAACATCTGATACATGCAACAACATCCTCATCAGAACAGTAAATATTCAAAAGATTGACAGCAAAGTATCACCAAGGATGAGGAGAAACCAGAACTCTCTTATATTACTCATAGGGGTACCCCGTAGCACATCTACTTTGGGAGACATTCTGGTGGTTTTTATAAAGTTAAGCCTACAGCTACCCTGTGACTCACTAATTACAGTATTGGTATTTACCCAAGAGAAATAAAAGCAAATGTCCAATCACAAAAATTGTTCATGGCAGTTTTAGTCCTAAAAGCCAAAACCAAAAGCAACTAAATGTATATCAGTATGAAAATGGGCTTCTAAAATTATGATATATTCATACAATGGAATATTGATCAGCAATAAAGAAAAGGTGTGTCATTGATTCATACCACATGGTTAAATATCATAGGTATTATATTGAGCAAAAGAAGCCAGACACAAAAATTTTCATATTAGATTGTTACACCCAACCAATGGTGAAAAAAGTCCGAACAGAGGTTTGCCTTTGGGTTGTGGATGTGAATTGACTTGGAGAAGACATGAAGGAATTTTTTGATAGAGATGTGGATAGCAAAGATGTATCAAAGATGTACCTGTTTGTCAAAACTACACAGTTTACTGTAGGACGCCTTGCAATCCCACTTCTGGGCAAACATCCAGAGAAAAACATGATTGGAGAGGACGCAGGCATCCCGATGTTCACTGCAGTACTGCAGACACAGCCAAGACATGCAGGCAACCTAGATGTCCATCGACAGAGGAATGGACAAAGAAGATATGGTTCACATATACCATAGAATACTCCTGAATCCTTCAAGAGGAATGCAATAATGCCATTCGCAGCAACATGGATAGACCTAGAGATTGCCACACAGAGTGAAGTAAGTCAGAGAAGGAGAAATATTACAGGACATCCCTTTTATGTGGAATCGAAAAAGGAAATGATACAAATGAGCTTATTTACAGAACAGAAACAGGCTCACAGACTTAGAGAATGAACTTTTGGTTGCCATGGGAAGGATGGGGGAAGAGACTGTCCAGGGACAGTACAGGGATGGACATGTACACACTGATGTGTGTTAAATGGATAACCACCAAGGACCTCGTGCACAACGCATGGAACTCTGCTCAGTGTTATGTGGCAGCCTGGATGGGAGGGGAGTTGGGGAGAATGGATACTTGCATATGCATGGCTGAGTCCCCTTGTTGTTTATATCACATTGTTAATCAGCTCTACTCCAGTGCAAAACAAAAAGTTAAAAAAAGTATACAGCTTGTATTTATTTTAACATATATAGGAATGTTATTTGAAAAATAAACTATTTTTTAAAATATAAATAAAATATAAAATAAGAAGGAACCAGCCATGTGTAGAGAGGGAGAGGGAAAGTCAAAGACAAACATTATAGCATCTGTAAATCTTGATTCTAGCAAAATACTTGTTCTGTTTGAGAGGACAAAATGTCAACAGGACCAGAAAAGCTGGTAAGATGAGCATGGAATGAGAAAGCCATTGAGCTAGATGTGGTCCAGATCATGTAGGCCCAGTTAAGCCAGAATGAGTGTACATTTTATTTAAAGTGTCAGTTCAGTTCAGCCGCTCAGTAGTGTCTAAAACTTTACGACCACATGAACAGCAGCACTCCAGGCCTCCCTGTCCATCACCATCTCTCGGAGTCCACACAAACCCATGTCCATCGAGTCAGTGATGCTATCCAACCATCTCATCCTCTGTCGTCCCCTTCTCCTCCTNTTTCACATTCATCAAGAGGCTTTTTAGTTTTTCTTCACTTTCTGCCATAAGGGTGGTGTCATCTGCATATCTGAGGTTATTGATATTTCTCCTGGCAATCTTGATTCCAGCTTGTGCTTCCTCCAGCCCAGCATTTCTCATGACGTACTCTGCATATAAGTTAAATAAGGAGGGTGACAATATACAGCCTTGAGGTTCTCCTTTTCCTAATTGGAACCAGTCTGTTGTTCCTTATCCAGTTCTAACTGTTGCTTCCTGACCTGCATACAGGTTTCTCAGGAGACAGGTCAGGTAGTTTGGTATTCTCATATCTTTCAAAATTTTCCACAGTTTATTGTGATCCACACAGTCAAAGGCTTTGGCATAGTCAATAAAGCAGAAATAGATGTTTTTTCGGAACACTCTTGCTTTTTCGATGATCCAGCAGATGTTGGCAATTTGATCTCTGGTTCCTCTGCCTTGTCTAAAACCAGCTTGAACATCTGGAAGTTCACGGTTCACATATTGCTGAAACCTGGCTTGGAGAATTTTAAGCATTACTTTACTTGCATGTGAGATGAGTGCAATTGTGCAATAGTTTGAGCATTCTTTGGCATAACCTTTCTTTGGGATTGGAATGAAAGCTGACCTTTTCCAGTCCTGTGGCCACTGCTGAGTTTTCCAAATTTGCTGGGATATTAAAAGTGTAATGGAAAGTTATTGGGGTTTTAAGCAGGGAAACATTTTGATCCAGTTTTTACTCTTGCCTTCATGTGGGGAATAAATTGGAGCAGCCAAGAGCCAAACCAGGGAAATGAGAAGAGACCAGTGCAGTTGTCTTGGCAAGAAATGAATGTTACTGGGACTTTGAGTTAGCAATAGTAGAGAAAGGAAAGTATCTTGTTTCAAGCTATAGGAGATGGAAATAATTGGACTTGAGATGGATTGAATATGGAGGAAGGGATTAAGGGGTAGGGAGAAACAAGTATGGCATCCCGGTTTCTGACTTGAGAAACTGAGTAGAAGGTGGTGCCATTCACAAAGGTGGGAAAGATTAGGAGAAGTTCCTGTGTGGGGAGAGAGAGGAGCCTAAGGACATCTGGACACGTTAAATCTGAGAATCAAATGGAGAAGTCAATGACATGGTGTGTAATAGTCAGAAGAGAGTTTCATCTGGGAATATGGATTCAGGAGTCATCAACCTGTGATGCCACTCAAGGTTCTGGAAATGGATGAGGGCGAAGAGAGAGCAAAAGTCCCCAGGAGTCCTGGGGGAACATAGAGAAGCCCACACAGAAGTCCAGCACAGAGCTACTGGATGCAGAAGAGGGCACTGTGGACTGTGGGGAGACAAGTAGCCAGAGGACTAGGAGCAACAGGAGACAGGGATGCCATGGCAGTGCTTGGAGGGGAGGCCCACCTGTGTCCTAAGAGTTGAGTCAACTCTGTTGAAAGAAGCCGAGAGATCATGTAAGAGTAAGTGAGGCAGTAAAGGGCTTCCCTGATGGCTCAGTTGGTAAAGAATTCATCCCCAACACAGGAGACTCTGGTCTGATTCCTGGCTCAGGAAGATCCATTGGAGAAGGGATAGGCTACCCACTCCAGTATTCTTGGGCTCCCCTTGTGGCTCAGCTGGTAAAGAACACACCTGCAAAGCAGGAGACCTGAGTTGGGAAGTTCCCCTGGAGAAGGGAAAGACTACCCACTTCAGTATTCTGGCCTAGAGAATTCCATGGATGGTATAGTCCATAGGGTCACAAAGAGTTGGACATGACTGAGCGACTTTCACTTTCACTTTTGACAAACCATTTACAGATTGAGTGTGCATGCTTGCTAAGTCGTTTCAGCTGTGTCTGACTCTTTGTAACCCCATGGACTGTAGCCTGCCAGGCTTCTCTATCCATGGGGTTTTCCAGGCAAAAATACTGGAGTGGCTTGCCATGACTTTCTCCAGAGGGTCTTCCTGATCCAGAGATCTAGCCTGTGTCTCTTACATCTGCTTTGGCAGGTGGATTCTTTACCACTAGTGCCACCTGGAAGCTTGAGCAGTGGAAGCTAAGTCCAGACTACACTGAACAAAATCAAACCTGGAAGCCGAGCAAGGGTAGTGTAAATGTGGCCCTCCCATTCTAGAATATTTGCTATGAAGGGACTCAAGAGAATTGGTCTGTAGAAGAAGGTTTTTGAGAGGGAAAGCGTGATGTAGACTTTTTAGAAAGAGGGATTGCTGGACAGTGATGAGGGTCCTCCTATGGACAGGCTAATTTTCATGTGCATTCAGTATGATATTTCTTGGTGTAAGTCTTGGTGAAGAAAGGAGTTAAATTTTAAAATGACACAAAGCTGATCTGCTTGGATATGTGGTGTATTTAACCTGCTTGGATGCAAGCATGGAGGAGACAAATGATTGAGTCTATCCACAGCTGGAGTTTTTCAGAAGAACTGATAAATGAAGAGATGAGCAAGGGGGTTGAGGCTCTTTACAAGGGAATGGTTATAGCAATGGACCCCAGAATCTCAGTGTTAAAAGAAGGGAATTGATGACAAAGGGGAGCTGATAAGGGTGGGAAAGTATATGTACTGGGGAAGATGAGAATCAATTTTGTATCATATTTCAAAATACAGTGTGGGTGTACTTGAAAAAGTGAATGTATGGATAAGTTGTAGTCAGAGGGCAAGGTGCTGGAATTACAATTTTGGAGCCAGCAGTACCATTTGGGGTGATATTTTAGAGTCCAGAGGAAAGCCATGGGCATCATTTTTGAGTGGAAGAAAAGTGTCCTTGGAGATGCAGAGGTACAAAAACCTAAAAGATGGGGGTATTATAGCAAAGGGAAAAAAAGATAAACACATTCAGTCATTTTGACAATATTTGAAATTAAAGTCCTTGGTTTTTAGTTCTGTAAGTCTATTATATTGCTTTAAGTAGAATGGTTTTAAATGTGTGTAATGAACAAGATCAAATGACTTCCATTTGTTTTTGGGCTGCTAATGAGAATAAATTGTATCTAAGATATGAGGAAAAGGGGGGATGTATTAGTTTTCTTGGGCTGCCATCACAAAGTACCATAGATTGGGTTACTTGGCAGAAATTTATTTTCTCAGCATTCTGGAGGCCAGAAGTCCAAAAATTTAATGGCTTGGTTTCATTTCGTCTAAGATCTCTCTTTTTGGTGTTTAAAGGGCTGTCCTCTCACTGTGTGCTCAGGGAATGGTCCCTCACTCTTGCTGTTGCTGCTGCTAGGTCGCTTCAGTCGTGTCCGACTCTGTGTGACCTCAGAGACGGCAGCCCACCAGGCTCCCCTGTCCCTGGGATTCTCCAGGCAAGAACACTGGAGTGGGCTGCCATTGCCTTTTCCTCCCTCACTCTTATGTGTACCCTAACCTCTTCTTTTTGTACTTGGAAACCAGTCATATTGGATTAGGGCCCGCCCACATGTACTCATTTTACCTTAATTACCTCATTAAAGGCACTAACTTGACAAAGATTCTCTCTTTGACCAAACTCTAGTCAGGATCCTCTGAACTCTCTTCTTAAATAGGTCCTGACTTTTGGCTTTTCATGCATTACTCAGTTTTAGTAAGAATCCTGCTAAGTCATTTTAACCAAAATCTCCTCAATATCTAATCAGATTCCTCATCCTTCCGAATGCCCCAGCTGATGCCTGATCACCTTGACCTGCCTTAAGCAAGAATTTCATTACATCCTTGATGCTTCACCTTAGTAATAGTCTATCCATCAACCCCCTGCCTGGCTCCTTGGCTATAGAAACCCCCACTTTTCCTTATCCTATCTGGAGTTGAGCCCAGTCTCTCCTCTATCACAGAGCTCCAGCTGGGGAGTCCCTGCACCTATTGCAATAGTCTGCTGAACAGTCCGCCTTGTTGTTCTTTAACAAGCGTCATGAAGAAGTTCTTAACCGTCTTCAAGCACAGCCATGCTCTCTTTGCTTGCTGGTTTTGTTTTCGATCTGCTTGCAGTCATATTCTGAGGTCCTAGAGGTCAACACTTCAACAAGTGAGCTGGAGGGGCACAGTTCACCCAGTGGCAATGGGGAATTGTTTGCAGACTTGAGGGTACTCAGCAACTCAGACCTAAAGGAAGCCAGAGACCAGGGCCTAAGCAGTCGGTGAATGAGGGTCTGACCAGGCCGGGGGCGACAGCAATGGAGGGGCATGTGTGAGCTGCGTCTCAGAAGGACAGTGGCTTCTGAAAATGGGGAGGTAATCGGGAAGCGGCCGTGAGGAGTAAGAACAACCAGGCCTCCATCCCTGGTCCGGAGGCATTTGGAAATACAAACCTGAAGATGCAGTTTCCTTCTGAGAGGCTGTCTGAGCCGTGATAGTGTCAGGGGCCAGCCATGTTTCCACAAGGGCAGAAGGTAGACGGGATATTGGGAGAAGAAGCTGAGGATTCTGGGGACTTTGCCCACCAGAGCAGGAGTCTACACGAGCGGTGTCTGGGCCCCATCCCTACGGCATCTCTGCATGTTTGTATGCCCGTGTGCAAGTTCCATCTCTATCAAAGCCACTGTTCAGGCTTCTCCATCACCAAAGCGATATTTCTCGTTGTCTACTATCCTTGTGAGACCTTTTCACCACTTTAAATTGGTGGTTGGAAGAACCACAGTAACTCAATGGTAAGACTGGGCCACTTATGAAATGGCAGGTGACTCTTCGATTGAAATTTCAAATCCATGTGTCAGTTTGTTCCTGGTGAGTAGTACTCCCAAGAGCACACACAACCCACTTTCTCTCCATTATTCCAAAGACAGCCTGAAGCTGAAGAATCATATCCTGGGATTTGGCGTCTCTGTTGGTCTTTCTCATGAAAAAGATCCAATTAAAGTGCCAAAGGCTGAAATGCCTTTTTATTTCATTCACGTGAGATCAGGTGATTGCTCCCTTCAGATTTGTACTTTAATGTTCAAAATAAAAAGTCAGCTTGTACCATGGCTTAAACTAATTCCACAAGATACATTTGGCCAAATAAGCATGTGCAAATGCAGACATTTGAGTTTTGAGCTGGAACATCTAAAGGACAGTCTGTGCCTGCACACTTAGTACCTTTTACTCCGTGGAATGAGCCAGGCGCTTTAAAAGATGATGCATTGCTGAAGACTGTCGAAAAGCAAGAACGAACCTGATCCAGGGAGGCCCCCTCAGCTTAGATAGACAGGAACCCCAGACGAGGACCTGAAGCAGGTGGGTCGAATTGGAATGATCTTAGTCACCAGGAGGAAAGAAATCAAGACTTCAAAAAAAAAAGAAAGAATGTAGGAGAATATCTGGGCAGCTCATTTTAAATAATGATAAAGTCGTTATGGAGATAATTCTATTTTCATTTATTTAACTATAATTTTCAAAAACCTATTTTGTCTCATGTCTAACGCTAGTTCCTGGGAACGTAAGAAAGGCAGGACTCCTCTCCCTATGGATCTCCCAGTTGAGGGGGAAGACAGACAGTCACAGATGGCATCGATGCCCATTAGAACACAGTCTAGACTAGATTCTGATTCCCAACCTGCAGACTCAGGAGTCTGGGGCAGAGGGCATTCAGACCGGCAAAGTTTTCTTGCACTAGGCATTTCTACAAAAAGTCATTTCACATACGTGTGTGCTATTTTAAAGGAGAGTGGATAAAATCGTGACCAACAGAAAGAAAGCTCATTTAAAAGATTTTCTGAACTCATGTAGCTTCCTGTCATTATGTATTTTCCCAATCAACGGATATTAAAAGTATAGCTGCATTTGGAAATCCAGGAAGTATTTTGAAGTTCAAAAAGAACTTAAAATAAGGAAGAGCTGGTGACCACAGGTCTAGTCACCAGCATGGCATCATGGTTTCCTAGTGCGATCCCAGCTCACTGCAAGTGGACTCTGGTCCAAAGCTAACCCTTCACCTGGATTCTAGATTCCACACCCCTCTTCTTCTTGGGGACCTCACCCCACCAATCACCTCTCCTCTTTGATATTTTTACTCTTTCCATGTCTACCAGATCTTTCCCTTTAGTCCATATAATGCTCAGGTCTCTTTCATCTTGACAGGAATATTCTCCATCATGTCAGCTCCACTGACATTTATTTGGCTTCTGTATAACCTTGCCTGGCAGTCAGGAAAAGACTCACTGAGAATGTGGAAGCTGACCTCAGAACAATGAGTGGGCTCTGACCAGCAGATACAGGAACAAGGCATAGGATGGGGTTCCCAGACTTTAATTGTTTCCTCCTAAACTATTTCTCAAAGACATTTGCTTTTCTCCACCTTCAACACCAGCTGCTCCAAGCTGCCATCGGCTCCTGCCTGGATATTGTAATGTCGTCATAACTAGTCTAATTGTGCTCATTCTTGCCCCCTATCTGTCTGGTCTCCACACTGCAGACCGAATAGCTTTTTCAGACTGTGACTCCTCCAGCTTCTTGCTACCACCACCTCCACAGCTCCAGGGTTCCAGCCTCTAACTCTCCTGCCTCATGGGGCATCCCTCATTTTCTGACACCTTCCTCTCTCACCCACACTGGCCTCACAGTACCCTGTATTACTCGCTCACCATGAGAAATTTTCACATGACTCCTTGGCCTAAATTCACTGGTAAGGAATTTGATTTCATTTTAAGAGCAATGGGAAATCGCTGAAGGATTTTTAGGCATGAAAGTGACTGCATATGATCTGAAACATTCCTAAAACAGCACCCTGGCTACTAGGGAATAGTAAATACTATTTACTAGGGAATAGTGAATAGATGAGGGCAATGGGTGAAGCAGAGACCAGTGGGAAGGAGATTTCTGAGGTTCAGGTAAGAAATAATGGTGACTTGGACCCAGGTTATGGCACTATAGATGGAGAGAAATAGACACGTAGCGATACAGTGGGGGCTGGAACCAATAGAATTTGGTCTTGGAGTCAGCGACAGAGAGTGAGAGACGTGAAGGAGCTGAGCATGACTCCTAAGATTCTGACCTGAGCAACTTGAGTGGGTGCTGCTTTCATTTACTGAAAGCCTGTGGAGGGCTCAGGTATGGAGGCATATTGTCCTGTCTTTACTGACCACCTGCCCTTCCAGCTGTTTATGGGATGTGAGTTGCTAAAGCAACTGGGGTGTAGAGTGCTTGATCAGGAGCAAACTGAAAGATGCCGGAGTATGGAGAAGATCGAGGGGCATGGCCTACAGAAAGCATCGTAAAAGTCACCCCTTAGAGCTGAACTTGCAGTGTTAAGCCTTGCGGGACCAGAACACGAGCACTCCCTCCTCTCTGTATACCAGCCCCGCTTCCTTTCCTTCCTTCCCTACCCAGCATAGATGCTATTTCTTATCATACTCTTGCCAATACCCTTGCCCCAGTGTTCCCCCAGTGGAACTTCTGGCAAAGCATCAACTTTGGATGAATCCAATTATCACTCATCTCTGGTTGCTAAGCACTGCTGGAAATCCATACCGATCGGTGTTACTATAAATCATTGATGCCGCTCTGAATTTATGGTCTTCGACTTCACATGGACCCTCAATGCTGCCTGGCAATCCTTCTCTACTTCCCTTGCCAGCTTTCCTTCTCCACAGTGGCCACTGCAGATTTTAACCCTCTCTTAGACTCCACATTCCCTTCTCTCTGAGCGGCTTAATTCACAACTGCCTCACAGAGAAAATACAAGCTGTCAAAAAGGAGAACTACCTCAGCCTTCTTCTAGCAACCTCACTTAAGTTTAAAACTATTCTCTCTTGCGTCTCTCCGGTTACAAGTCTCTTCTGTGTAAAAGTAATGCTTCCACTTGGATCTCATTCCCTTTTATTTTCAGGAATCTTTCTTCATCCCCTGTATTCCCCCATATTATTTACTCATTCCTTTACTAGCTCCTTCCCAACTGCGCTGAAACTTGTCAGGTCACCCTCTCCTCATCTTTAAACATTCTGTAAAGAACCTCATCTTCTTCCCCTAACTAGTGACTGCCAGATCTCTCTGCCTTTTTTTTAAGTTTTTTTTTTTTTTTTAATGTGGACCATTTTAAAACTCTTTATTGAATTTGTTACAATGTTTCCTCTGTTTTATGTTTTGGTTTCTGGGCCAGGAGGCATGTGAGATCTTAATTCCCCAACCAAACCCACAGCCCCTGCACTGGAAGGCAATATCTTAACCACTGGACCACCAGGAAAGTCTCCCTCTCCTTTTCTCTTATTAAAGCTTTCTGAAGATGCTGTCTACACTGTATGTGTCACCAGCTTTCACCGAGCACTCTCACCAACTGCCATAGTCTTGCTTTCATGGTGAGCCTGCCCTCATCATTGTTCCCTGCTTGAAATGACCTCCATTCAAAATCCTGGTTGTCATCTCTCAATCACTGTGCACCTCGGATCCTTGGCAACCTGACGCTGTCAGCCACTTCTTCCTCCTGGAAACCTCCCCTCCCCTCGGCACACTCTCCCGGTCTTCGTATGAATACTTAGGATATCGCTTAGTCTTCCTCTTCTTGACCTTGGGTGACAGAGTTCTGTGCCGGGCTTTCTTCTCTTTTCCCTCTGTACTTTAATCTTGGATGCGTTCTGTGCATCCAAGGTTATCTGCAAAATGATCCCAATGTTCTACCCTTCCCTGTATCTATGTTCTTTTTAATGTAACTTTGCAACTCCTCCTTTCAAGAGGTGGAATTTGTTTTTTTAACCTCTTGAATCTGGACTGGCCTTGACTTACTTTGGCCCATAGAATATGGCAAAGCAAAACTGTACCAGATTCTAGCTCGGGCTAGCCACCTGGATGATGAGAGTCTATGGCTTAGTCACCTCGGCCAATTGTCAGTCAAGTAGCTGGTAAGGGAGGCTGTCTGAGACCAGCCTCAGCCAACCCACCAGCTGACCATGGACACGTGGACAAGCCCGTCTGAGGTCAGTCAAGTCTGGCCAAGATGATATAACTTACAAACTCATGGAAGTCACTAAACTCAAGGATAATTTGCAATAAGCAAAAGTTAACTGATAGAGTTCCACTTCCTTCTCAGGTCGCAATGGTCGTCTCTGTGTTGGTCATTTGCTAGATGCTATTGCTAGCATAGATACACCATCTTAAGGCCAGACTCACAACTATACTTGCCTAGAATCCCATGGACAGAGGAGTCTGGTGGGCTAGAGTGCAGGGGGTCACAAAGAGTCAGACACGACTGGGCAGGCACACTCTGCTACTAGACAACAGCATTTATCCTGCTTCTTGCATGGTCCAGATGCCACACACATCTTTCTCTTTATTCTCTCAACCACTCTGTTTGGTGGACGTTTCCATTACCCCATCTTACAAATGAGAAAACCTAGACCAGAGAAGTTAGTCACATGCCCGTAATCACAGAGCAGTGATTGGTAGATTGGATTTGCGTCCAGCACTCCGGTGCCTTTCCTCACTGCTCGCTGTTCCAAGTACGTTCTACCCTCTCACATCTCTGACTTCACTGACGTTGACTCTTCTTTCTTACATGTTCCCTCCTTCCGCTCCTCTTGGCTGACTCCTACGTATCCTTTAGAAGCCTGATTGGCTAGTACCTCCTTAGGAAGTTTCTCTGACTTTCTCTTCTTCCCCCAGAATGGATTAGATGACCCTCCTCTCTGCCACCACAGTATCCCCTGCAAACTCTACCTACTCCCACTGCGTTATATTGAAACCATGTCTCTCCGTAGACTGTAAACTCCTGCAGACAGGGACTCTGGCCCCAGGAATGGGGTCAGTGGGTGCAAGGTTCAGTTCACCCAGCCAGGCACCAAAGCCAATATACACCAAAAGATATCACCATGGAACTACGCAATGTGAGATAAGTAGAACCGGAATGCCTGAGACTGATTGAAATGCCAGCTATTCATCCAGAAATGGAAATTTCAGTCCATTTGGCAATTTCTAAGGCAATGAGTCCTAAAAATGAACTTTTCACAGAGAGGGAATTTGCAAAGTCACTCACCCCAACCTCTAATATGTGGGCTTGAAGAGAAACTGCAAGAGATTACAGGGTTCTTGCTCTTTCTTCTTTATTTCATTGCTTGACACTTTTTCAGGAAAACAGACTCTAAAAGGTGCTGGAAATGAGAGATTTAAGGAATAGAATTCATCTCTCTGGCCATATCTCAGGCAATGCAAAATTCAAATGGCCCCAAAAGGGCTCTCCGCTTTTGCCAGTGAAAGCAAACCTTCTCTGGATGGGCAGGGCTTCCCCAGAGCCCCATTTCAGAGGCTGCTATCATCCTGCTGGGGAAGGGAAGGCATCATATGGTGTAAGGCCATCAACTCCACTTCAGCCAACTTTGATGTGATGAGACAGTGATGAAAACCGCTGCCTTCAGGAAAGGAGAGTCTTTCGAGAACAAAATCCTGGGTTCTAGTATGTGTCCCAAGCAATTAAAAAACCATTTGGAAGTGTGCAGGGTGCGAACAGTGATAAGGTGCTATAACAGGTCTACAATACATTTTGCAAAGTTTCTCAGAGAAACACTTAGGAATCTTCTGCCATCTACCTTTTTACAGCTTCCTCCTAAAAATCTTTGATTCTAAAATTAAGTGCAGAGCTTCCCCTGGTGGCTCTGTGGTAAAGAATCCGCCTACCAATGCAGGAGACGTAGGTTTGATCCCTGGCTGGGGAAGAGTCCATGTGCTGCAGAGCAACCTGAGCCTGTGCTCTTGAGCCTAGGGGGCCTCCCTGGTGGCTCAGAAGGTAAAGAATCCGTCTGTAATACAGGAGACCCAGGTTTGATCCCTGGGTTGGAAGATCCCCTGGAGAAGAGAATGGCTACCCACTCCAGTATTCTTGCCTGGAGAAGTCTATGGACAGAGGAACCTGGTGGGCTACAGTCCATGGGATCCCAAAGAGTCAGACACAACTGAGCGACTAGAGTCTTTCTAGAGCCCAGGAGCCACAACTGTTGAAGCCCACGCACCCTAGAAACTGGGCCCCACAACAAGAGAAGGCACTGCAATGAGAGGCCCACACACTACAGCTACAGAGTGGCCCCCACTCCCCGCAACAAGAGATAAGTGCACACAGCAACAAAGATCCAGCACTGCCAAAATAAATTAAAAAGTGAAATTATTTAAAAATAAAATGAAATGAAGTGCACATCAGTAAGGGACTGTGGAGCCAGTGTGATCATGTGGGCTGTGGGTTAATTTGTCCTTGAGTTAGTGGCGTGTGCATTTTAATAATGGCTTGGTATTATTTTGGAATGTAGATACCATTGTACGTAGGCACACACTTTCTCATCACAACCCCATGTTTTCCTCTCCTCTTGGATACACAGATAAACTACCTTTTACAGTCTCCCTCTGAGTTAGGAGTGGCGTCATCTGTGGGCTCATAGAAAGAGCAAGAGAGTTTCAGAAAAACATCTACTTCTGCTTTGTTGACTATGCTAAAGCCTTTGTGTGCATCACAGCAAACTGTGGAAAATTCTTCAAGAGATGGGAATACCAGACTACCTTATCTGCCTCCTGAGAAATCTGTTTTCAAGTCAAGAAGCAACAGTTAGAACTGGACATGGAACAACAGACTCGTTCAAAATCGGGAAAGGAGTATGTCAAGGCTGTATATTGCCACCTTGCTTATTTAACTTATATGCAGAGTACATCATGAGAAACGCTGGGCTGGAGGAAACACAAGCTGGAATTAAGATTGCCGGGAGAAATGTCAATAAGCTCAGGTATGCAGATGACACCACCCTTATGGCAGAAAGGGAAGAGGAACTAAAAAGTCTCTTGATGAAAGTGAAAGAGGAGAGTGGAAATGCTGACTTAAAACTCAACATTCAAAGAACTAAGATCATGGCATCTGGTCCCATCACTTTGTGGCAAATAGATGGGGAAACCATGGAAGCAGTGACAGACTTGATTTTCTTGGGCTACAAAATCACTGCAAATGGTGACTGCAGCCATGAAATTAAAAGACACTTGTTCCTTGGAAGAAAATTATGACCAACCTAGACAGCATATTAAAAAGCAGAGACATTACTTTACCGACAAAGGTCCATCTAGTCAAAGCTATGGTTTTTCCAGTAGTCATGTATGGATATGAGAATTGGACTATAAAGAAAGCTGAGTGCCAAAGAATTGCTTTTGATCTGTGGTGTTGGAGAAGACTTTTGAGAGTCCCTTGGACTACAAGGAGATCCAACCAGTCCATCCTAAAGGAAATCAGTCCTGAATATTCATTGGAAGGACTGATGCTGAAGCTGAAACTCCAATACTTTGGCCACCTGATACGAAGAACTTACTCATTTGAAAAGACTCTGATGCTGGGAAAGATTGAAGGTGGGAGGAGAAGGGGATGACAGAGGATGAGATGGTTGGATGGCATCACTAACTCGATGGATGTGAGTTTGAGCAAGCTCTGGGAGTCGGTGATGGACAGGGAAGTCTGGCGTGCTGCAATCCATGGGGTCACAAGGAGTCAGACGTGACTGAGCGACTGAATTGAACTGATGAGACCACATACTAGCTCTTGAAATAGGAGAGGAGATGATGTGTACTACTTCCTGGCCTGGCTCTTTAAAATTCCTGTCCATCAGTTTTGCAAAATGAAGCATCCCTAGAGATGGATGGTGGTGATGGGCACACAAAAATATGAGTGTGTGAATGCCACTGAATTATATACTTAAAATGATTGAAGCAGTAGACTTCCTAAATTGAATTTTTATTGGACTATAGTTGACTTACAATGTTGTGTTAGTTTCGGGTGTACAGCAAAGTGGTTCAATTGTACACGTACAAACATACATATATATCCGTTTTCAGATTCTTTTCCTATATAAATTATTGCAGAATACCAAGCACTTTACCCATACTTCCTGCCTGTTCCTGGGAGTAGAGGCAGAAATGCCCAGTTTCAGGTTTTTCAAAACTGGATAGATGAGTGATGACATTTCAAAGAGGACCGAGTTCACCTGGCATGATTCACAGCAACATCATGACCACAGCTGACCAGATCCAAGGCCAAATGGAGAATGGGTTTCTCCTAGCTGCCAGATGCTCCCTTTTCCTTCCCCCAGTGACTAACAACCATGACAGGAGAACCTTCCCCACAGCAGTGGCTTTTCCACCACATTCTCCGAAGGGCCTGACTAGATCCTGATGCGGGGCAAGGTGGAGAAGACCACCCGGGTCTACCTTTCACAAACCCTGTACTGAGGAGGGGCTGGCCAGGCAGCTGTCAGATGCAAAGATCCTCGCTACGTGCATAGCTCTCCTTAATTGCTTATCTGGCTGAGGCCCATTCCTCTCCAGATGTTGCATCAGAGCACGGCTGGAATCGCTGCTTTCAGCCTCCTCTCATCACTCTAATTAAGCCAACATCATAAGGCAACATGTGAGGCACGATGATCAAGTTTTAATTAGACTTTGATCAACCCAATGTGAATTTGATCTCATCAGGTGCAACTTTCCTGACAGCAGTGAGACCAGGGAATCATGAGGTGGCTTGGGCATAAATAGCCGTGATAGTCTGTGTCTCATCTGCCTGGAGGAAGGTCGGGGCTTGGGTGTGTATGTGACGCTCAGAACCCTTTACATTTGAGGAAGACTTTACAGTTTGCGAAGTCCTTTCAGGCCCCTGTTACAAGACTCTGTGAGCTGAGACTCATTTGGCAACGAGACACTTGGGCCCAGATGGGGAGAAGGAGGCAGAAGCTCACGTTCAGTCAATTTCTAAGACATGCCAGAGACAGCGCGAGGAGCAGCATATACGGAATAGAAGTCAATGTCGCACCCAAAGCCGCAGGACTTTAGAAGTGTCAGAGCAGAACTCCCACCCAGGTCTGTTCGTTTCCTTTATAGAACTCTCTTCACCACTTCATGCAAATAATCTTCTAAAGCCATCCTGAAAGGCAAGTGAATGAGAGCTGTAAGTGTCCTCAGAGGTAGGCCCAAACCCCTTCATGGCACAGATATGGAAACCGGGGCTCAGGAAGCAAAAGGCATGCCCCTTTGTTAGACAATAATTCTGTGGCAGAACCAGACGAGAACTTAAATCTGACATGGCCCCTCTGTCTAATTCACTTAATTCAGTTTGATTCAACAAATATTTGTTGAGCATATATTATGCTGTGCCGGCCACTGTTTTAGGGATGTATCAATGAATTCAAAGAGAGGAATAGCCATGCTCCAGTGGATTTCCATTCTAAGAAGTGGGGAAAAGATAGTGAATAATGAATAAGCAAAATATATAGTATGTTAAGAGTGAATAAGTGCTGTGGATAAAAACAAACAAAACGATAAAGTAGGATTAGGGCGCTGGAGAACTGCATGGATGGCTGAGCTGAGGTTTAAAACAGAATGGTTAAAGTAGGTCTCACTGAGACTGAGAAAGCATCCTAAAGGCAAAGGTTTCCATTTCTTCATTCATTGAGAAATTACTGACCACTCACAGTGTCCACTCTTTTGATAGAAGTGGGAAGCCAGCCATCTCTCTCAAGGATCCCAAGAGCACCACCGTGGTCTGAGCGATTTTCCCCTAACAAATGGCATTCCCCAAGCTCATAAGCAGTTAAGTGGCTGCAATGCTGCTGACCACTTCCACATGGCACTTCCATCTAGACGCAGCATGAAAAGTGCGATACTCAGACATTGGTCGATCATTGAATTGATAAGGTGTCCCCTGGTCGTGCTGGGGTGTAGGCAGTTTATCTGCAGGAGTCTTTCTCCCCTCCCAGTAACTCACCACACACAGCACCCCTACAAGTCTCCCACTCTGGAAAATACCCCACCTCACTTTTACCCACCTTCATCGTTTCCCTGGACTAGAGCTAAGCCCATGGCCAAAGCCCTGTGTGCAACTCCCAGGTGTCAGTTAGTCACCCCTGTAAGCCAAATGAAACTGTGGACTCCTGTGTCTGTCCCAGTCTGCTAATTAGAGTCTACTGACCTCAGACCATTCATTTTCTCCCTCCCTCTAATTTGTTGAAGTTGCATTCTAGAATGAGAGGTCTCTGCTGGGGTCCTTCATATTACATTATATGGGAGCAGTGACACTGTGTGTTTGGATAGAATTTTACAGTTGACAAGGGCACTCACATCCATCATGTCATTTGAGTTCCAAAAAACTGCTGGATCATTATCCACACACATACCCTCACCCCTTTCTTCAGGTTAGGAAGACTGTGCTCTTAGGAGTGAAATATCTGTCCAACGTCACACAGCCTTTGAAACACAACTAAATGCCCAGGGCTCTTTCTAGAACTCCAGGCTGGCTGGCCCTGTGGATAACATCTGGTGGCAGGCCAGACAGATGAAGTAAGGTGGCCCAGCCTCAAGTGAATCAGAAAGATAATAGAGACATAAGCCAGAGATCCGGGAGCAGTATAGTATTTCCTAAACTTCAGCACCTACAAAAATCACCTGAGGAGCTTGTAAAAAGGCAGATTCTGGTCTGTAGGTCTGGGGCAGAGCCTGAAATTCTGCACTTCTGTAAAACTCCCAGGTGATGCCAATACACCTGGTCCTTGGGGTGCACTCTGAATAGCAAGAGGACAATGCAAATCAACACACCAAGCTGACTGAATGGAAGGCTCCCAGGTCACAGTTTGGCCCTTTAGCAGCTGTGTGACTTCATGCCAATCTTCACAGAGCTCAAATTCAGGGCGGTGGTTACTTTTTTCTTTCCAAACTTAACAACAGAAATGCCATGGTGGACGTTCACATTTGTGCCTAACACGGGGGTGGGTATCAACTGAAATCTGATCTGCTCTGCACTCACTATGCAAGTGCCCCCTGCCCAAGGCTACATCCAGCTAGAAGAAGGGACATCATTTCTCTCATTTATGCCAGGGCATCACATGGGCCCACAGAGGTCTTGAACTTCCCACCATCCTGGACAACTGCTCTTGGGCTAATCCATCTGCCTTTACAGGGCTCTGAAGAATTGATGCCTTTGAACTGCGATGTTGAAGAAAACTCTTGAGAGTCCCTTGGACTGCAAGGAGATCCAACCAGTCCATCCTAAAGGAGATCAGTCCTGGGTGTTCATTGGAAGGACTGATATTAAAGAGCCGACTCATTGGAAAAGACCCGGATGCTGGGAAAGATTGAGAGCAGGAGAAGGGGACTACAGAGGATGAGATGGTTGGATGGCATCATCGACTTGATGGACATTGGTTTGGGTGGACTCCGGGAATTGGTGAACAGGGAGGCCTGGCGTGCTGTAGGTCATGGGATCACAGAGTCGGACATGACTGAGAGACTGAACTGAACTGAACTTACAGGGCTCCATCTAGTTGTCAAGCTTTTTTCCTCTACACTTTGTCTTCTGTTTCAGGTTCTGACCTCTTTGACGCCTCTTCCAGGCCACTACCGGGCCCCACCTGTATCCCTAGCTTTGTGGTAAAGGTCATCTTCTCTCATTACATTCATCCACTCAAAACCAGCAAATGTTTATGTGGTGTTCACCGTGTGCCAGGCATGGTCCCCGACTCTAAGAATACAATAGTGAGCAAAATACAGCCCCAGCTCTTATGCGGCTAACATTCCCAAGGGGAAGAGGTGATCCAAAAATAATGCACAAGATAATAGCAGGCAGTAACACTGTGGCCACCTGATGTGAAGAACTGACTCATTGGAAAAGGTCCTGATGCTGGGAAAGATTGAAGGTGGGAGGAGAAGGGGATGACAGAGGATGAGATGGTTGGATGGCATCACCGACTTGATGGACATGAGTTTGAGTAAGCTCTGGGAGTTGGTGATGGACAGGGAAGCCTGGCGTGCTGCAGTCCACAGGGGTGCAAAGAGTTGGACACAACTGAGTGACTGAACTGAATGAATGCAATGGGGAAATTCAGGCAGGAGGTGAAGTTTGAGCTGAGACCTGACTGAAGGAGGTGCAGGAGTGAGCCTGGTGGTTAATGGAGAAGTGCAATGTGGGTACACAAACAGCCTCTGTAGCAGGTTTTGGAGCAGTGGTATGCTCAGTGTGGTCAAGGGAGAAGCAAGAAGACCTATGCTGCTGGAGTGGAGTGCGCCAAGGAGAGTATCTAGGTCACGTGGAGGCCTCTGGGTTTTATTCCAAAGGTGATGGGAGAACGCTGGCGTGCTTCGTGCCTGGCGCTGCTGCTGCAGCTACGCCTCTGCGTAGTCTCTGTTTAAGTGTTTTAAGTGAGTTGGGGCAGGAATAATTCATTCAACAAACTCAACATACATATCTTGAGTGCCTACCATGTGCCAGGCACTATTCTAGGCTTCAGTCTAGGTTCTGGGAATGTTGCTGTAGTTGTTCAGTCACCAAGTCATGTCCAATTCTTTGCAATCCCATGGACTACAGCACACCAAGCTGCTTTGTCCTCCACTCTCTCCCGAGGTTTGCTCACATCCATGTCCATTGTGTCAGTGATGCTATCTAACCATCTCATCTTCTGCCACCCTCTTCTCCTTTTGCCTTCAGTATTTCCCAGCATCAGAGAAAGGAGATCAAACTGGTCAATCCTAAAGGAAATCAACCCTAATATTTATTGGAAGGACTGGTATTGAAGCTGAAGCTCCAATATTTTGGCCTTCTTATACAAAGAGCTGATTCACTGGAAAAAAAAAAAAAAAAACCCGATGCTGGGAGTATTAGCTGTGAGCGGAAAAGGCCAACTCTCCACGCTTGTGAGGCTTGCATTTCTGTCAACTGGAAGATGAATCTGCGCTGTCTCCCTGAGATCCGCTGAGGATGAGAGAGTGATGGGACTGCTACCTCTCTTAGGATGTGCAAGTTAGGCTGGAGGTTGAATAAGCCAGAAATGTCTGAGGGACCCACTGTTACCTGCACGTAGATGCTTTGTGTTGGTGACTCTCGTAGAAACTGAGAGCAAGAGGTTGATGCCGTGTTGGGGTCAATGTGAAGCAGAGAGAAAGCAGAGCCCCAGGTAGGAAACGCCTGTGGGGCTGAGTTTCCTGAGGTAGCAGGAACTCCCCTTGAGAGTGAACATAATCCTTGAGAACGCACATAAATTCTGGGGAAGAAAGGAAATGAGATGAGAGGCTTGCCCTCACTCATATTTTATAGGCGTGGACATAAGCATTCTGCCCAAATTGTACTTGCCCTTCAAAATCCAGCTTAAACAGCAGCTCTTTCATAGGCCCAGCCCCAGTACCTTCATCACTTCTGCCTTCTAACAGATGTCTTGCCTCTCACCTAGCTGGGTGCTTCTGATGCCTGTCACAGAGCCTGGCTCTGGCTCTTAGCAGGCCCTCAACAAATACTCGCTGGGTGAGTAAATGGAAGGATGGGTGGCGGGATGGACGGATATACAGATGGATGATATGATACCCTAGCTTGTTGGAAGGTATTTCATGTGACAGTAAGGGATCCCGAAGGAAGGATCTGGGGTTGATCAATGAATCTCTTTTTTCCTCCTATACTACCTAGACTGTGTGGCCTTGTACATAACAAGAGACCAGCAAATACGTTCAGAATGAAAGAAGATAAGCTTTGGCCAGAAATACGAGTCCAAGGGTTCAGTTTTTCCATGAAACTTTAATGCTGGAAAGGATTTCTGCATATGAAATTCACCCTTCTCTGCTCACCTTTACATAATTCAAGCAGCATGTGGCTCCTTGGGGACTTCTTTGGACATTAAGTTCTCTCTCAACAGTCCAAGGATTGAACAGCTGCACTTAAGCAGTTACCATCGATTTGTCATTGCGGGGGGAGTGTGGGAGGGAGGGCGTGGAGCCGAGAGACGGAGGTGCAGGAGAGCCCAGGGACAGAGGAACCCAGCACCAAGGAGTACAGGGGCTGCCCCTGTGGAGGCAGGCTGCTTGGAGACGTCAGTGTCCCTGGAAGAACAAGAGTGCAGCGCAAGGCCATTAACACATCCCACAGGCACGGAAGCCTTTAAGCGGCTTCCGGGCACGTTTGTTTCTCTCCCCCTGAACAGGATCTGGCTCACGCTCGTCAACGTCCGCTTGACAAGCACATCTCAACACAGCAAGCCAGAACAAGGAAGAGGTCAGAGAGGCAGTCTTCGCTTTGCAGGGAAAACCCAGGAGACGAGGAAGAAAAGACTTGAGGGGCTCTTGGAAGATGGGAGTCTCCCGGGAGCTGTCAGAGAAGTGGGAAATGGCTCAGGCAGGGTCTGCTGGCTCCCCCACCCTCAGCTCCAGAAACATCTGCGCTGATGACTTGATAAGGAGCGATGTCTTGATAAGAAGAAATGTCTTGTTGAGAGATGTCTTGATAAGGCTAAGTCCAGGTTGGAGATAACCAGGGCTGCAAAGGAGCAGCTGGCAGGGACCCCCCTGGGAGGAAAGATAATAAATGACTCCTGCAGGGACTCCGAATTCAGAAAGGGGGAGCTCTGAGAAAAAGAGGAGGAGGCGTTTTCCTCCCCCTGACTCCTCATTTAAAAAGAAAATTCCCTCCAGTGGAGGTGGAGGGGTTAAGAAACTCCACGGCCCCTCCTGCTTCATTGTGAATTAGTCATGCTCAACTCTCTCGAACCCAACATTCAAAAAATGAAGATCATGGTATCCTGTCCCATCACTTCATGGCAAATAGATGGGGAAACAATGGAAACAGGGACAGGCTTGATTTTCTTGGGCTCCAAAATCACTGCAGATGGTGACTGCCATGAAATTAAAAGACACTTGCTTTTTGGAAGAAAAGCTATGACCAACCTAGTCAGTTCAGTTCAGTCTCTCAGTCGTGTCCGACTCTTTCTGACCCCATGAATCGCAGCACCCCAGGCCTCCCTGTCCATCACCAACTCCTGGAGTTCACTCAGACTCANTATGACCAATATGTTCTCTTGGCAAAACTCTATTAACCTATGCCCTGCTTCATTCCGTATTCCAAGGCCAAATTTGCCTGTTACTCCCAGGTGTTTCTTAACTTCCTACTTTTGCATTCCAGTCCCCTATAATGAAAAAGACATCTTTTTGGGGTGTTAGTTCTAAAATGTCTTGGAGGTCTTCATAGAACCATTCAACTTCAGCTTCTTAAGCATTAATTGTAGGGGCATAGACTTGGATTACTATGATATTGAATGGTTTGCCTTGGAAAGGAACACAGATCATTCTGTGGTTTTTGAGATTGCATCCAAGTACTGCATTTCTGACTCTTTTGTTAACCATGATGTGTTAGCTTCAGATGTACAGCAAAGTAAGTCACTTACACATAAATCCACTTTTTTTTTTAAAGATTCTTTTCTGTATTGGCCATTACAGAGTATTGAGTAGAGTTCCCTGTGCTATACAGCAGATTCTTATTAGTAATCTATTTAATATATAGTATTATGTGTATGTTAATCCCCATCTCCCAATTTTGTCCTTCCCCCACCCTTATCCCTGGTCAACCTTGTTTAATTGTTAAACCTTCCCCTATGGCACCTGAGAACATTAGATCTGGGGAAAGTTGGGGGTCTCTGCCAACAAGCTGGACTGATGACACTGGTTTCCCCTGAGGCCTGCTTGAGTCAGACCTTCCCCCTCCTCCTTGGCCCAAAGAGTTTTCTCTCTCTTTGGGAAAGGGAGATGCTCATGAGGCAATGTAAACCCAGTGAATATATCTGTGAGACTTGGAGAGAGAGGAGGAACAGAGGAACTGATTTAAAGTTAACCTGGAGAAATAAATGTGTGATACTGGCGAGAAAGATTCTGAAATTTTAAAAACAGAACCAAAGAAAATGACAAATCTTATAAGATATTAAAAATAATAAAGATACTTAATATTTAAAAGTATTTGAGAGTCAGACAAACCAGTCAAATAAAGGAAGATAAAATCCAGATAAAAATCCAAAATCACACAAGAATTTTGTACATAATGAATATGGCATTTCAAATCAGTTAGGCAAAAAAGGATTATTCAACAAGGGGTGTTGAAAATACTAGCTTGCCATCTGGAAAAAAAAGTAAAATTGGATCTTGTCTTCACTTTTCACATCCAAACAAATTCCAGATGGAACAAGGATTTCTACAGAAAAAAATAAACTCATAAAAAATACTAGAAAGGAATGAGGAAGACTTTTATGACTATGGAGTGGAGACAGCCTTTCTCAGCAAGATACCAGCTCTGAAGAGAAAAAGTAAAGAATGGGTTCATTTGAATAGAAAAATCAAATTTTCCAAACTTCAAAAAGTATTGTAAGTAAACTCAAAAGTCTTCAGACAGACTGGGAAAAAATACCTGTTACTTATATGACAAAGGCCTGGCTGACTTAACATATCAAAAGTTTCCGTAGATCAATAAGAAAACAACAACCCAGTGGGGGGGAGGGGAAACGTGTGCAAGACACAAAGCCAAACCAAAAGCAGACAACACAGAAAAAAAAGACCTACAGGCCACTGATATCTACTTTGACGATGTTTATGGCATCTTTCATAATGAAAGAAGTGCACATTTTAAATTGTTTTTCACTTTTCAACGGGCAAAATTCAGAAATTTGTTAAGACCGCTGTAGCAGGGGATGGGGAAAGAGACACTCATTCTTGTTGGGGGAAACTAAATTGGTTCAGGCTTCTGCTGGGGAATTTGGTGACATCCATCAAAATGAAAATCATGGATCAGAGGTTCAGTCAATGCAGATTCCTAGTTCAGCAATGGTTGAGCCAAACCCTGGCCAGTCCCTCAGATCCCCAAGGCCACCTCTCCTCAGGCACCTGCCAGGACCTCATATCCCCCTGAATGACCCTGAGCACTGGGAGACCTCCCTCCACCCTAGACCAACCTAGAGCTCTGCACTTCCTGCCTTTACCATCCATGGTTTACCAGATGGATGAGGATAAAGTGGCTTTAAAAAACTCTGCCAAAGGGTTTCGTCTTGAATCCCACTATGGGAGGGAACATGCTTAGAAGCTGAAAGCACTGCGGAAGCTACAGCGTGGCCATCCTCCTTCAGAAAGCAGCCCGCGGCAAACGAGAGTGGGGTGGAACTCGAGGAAGTGTGCACTTCACTGGAACAAGACTGCGCCTTTGCCGCTGAAAGGAATTGCACAGACAGACTGTTAGCCCAAATGATCCCGAGGAATCACAAATTCTGAGGTCCATTACCTGATGGGTCCCCGTTATCCAGCAAAGAACAGGGAGAACATGGAACTAATCTCTCCCTCGTGTGTAAGCTGTACCAAACATCCACCATATTTTCTTTGAATATTTCCACTAGTCTTTACATAGGGAATTTTATAGCATTCCCCAAAGAAATATGCATTTTAAGCCAGCATCCTATCTTAGGAATTTATCTTTTAGATATGCTCACATATGTGCTAAAGACATGCATGAGGATAAGACTGACAGTACTAGCAAAAGAAATATTTTAAATATCAATAGATAGAGAACTAGCTGGATTACAGGTCATCATACCATGGAAAATCAGGCAGTAATGAAAATGACTGAGGCAGCTAATATAGATGCATCCAAAATATATCAATTTTTTAGAGCAAGGTACTGAATGTTCCAACATTGATGCAAAAAATCTATATATGCATGGAATATATCTAAAGAAAAATTGCCAGGACCAAAAGTACACAGTAAAAAGGACCATTCTGATCCCCTGCAGGCCAACCCTACCTAGAGAATGGAAGGTCTAGTTTTCATCCAAAATCTGCTTGACCAACCAGATCTGCAGCAAGGATGGATGCCAGGAGCTGCATGGGGCAGGTGCGGTGATCCTAACTCACAGCCTTGAGGCAGAAACCCATTCCCAGGATACGTGTCTCCATTGCCGATTGCCCTGATGTGTGCAGTGCAGTCTGCGTGGAATAGCCAGCACAACTCTTAGAGTCCTAAGTAATACCTCCTGCATGAAAGCTGCCCCCTTGGAATATTTGCAGCTGCATCTGGAGTGCCAGACATTGCTTCCTGCAGTGCTGGACTGCGCTCAAGTAAGCTAGGTACCAGCTTCTAGGTTCATCAGCCCCAGCAGATGTCTGCCATGCCCAGTGCTGAGTCCAGGGGTCCTGAGTTCTCTGTCTGGACTGCTGATGGCCCTCTGTCTGGATCACAGAGCACTGCTTGCCTGAAGTTCAGGATGCTTCAGCAAGTCCTGAGCACTTGCTGCTGAGAAGCTGAGCAGGGCTCCTGAGGGCTGAGTACTACATGCATGGACCTCAGGGTTAAGTGTGCTGAGGGTTTTGGGCACTGTCTATTAGAGATGTGATCACTGTGTCTGGAAACTGGGAGGGATGCCCATCACCACCCCTACCACCTCATCATGAGCCACTACTGCTCTAGACCAGATTATGTTTCTTCCTGCCATCTGACTTCCTGTTCAGCATCTTCCCCAGGGTACCTCTACCCTACAACTGCAGTAATATATTTATTGAACACTTACTATGTGCAGGGCACAGTGGTAATTTGGTACTGACTGTGTGCTAAGTACGCTGGAAACCTTACAGGATTAGCAGCAACAGCAAAGGACAGGATCTGCTTTCTTGACCAGATCTCACTTAAATGTGTGCAAGGTGGTCTGGCAGCTTTCTGAGCTGTTCAGAGTGAGTTTAACAACCAGGATATAGATCTTGGTTGGCCAAGCTCCCAGAAAGCTGAGGTTAGAAAGATGGATTGACTTCATTTCAGGAGAAGCCAGAAGATTTGAGATTGGTTGTGAATGCTGATAGATTGGAGCCCAAGACATGGGAAGTTGGCTCCAGTGTGGGTCAAAGAAACCCATGAGTGTCCTATAGGCCGCAGAGTAGGGAGTCTAGGCTTAGTCATAATATCCAAGACCTTGTCTTTCCCCCACCTTGGCCCCTACACTGTCCACCCCTTCCTCCAACAATTTAGGTCACAGCTGTAATTAAACTGTTCCAAATCATCATGGCAGATTTTGCCAGGTGCACCCTAGGAGACGGCGTCAGCAGCTACTTTGCCCCGGGGTTGCCAACCTAGGCACATGGGCAATGCTTAGTGCACAGTAAATTTAGTAGCCATTCTCTGCCAGGGGTCACTTTCTCTCCCACTCCTTCCCCATGCTAATCTGTACACCAATGCTGACCCGGGCTTCCTGGAGAAAGATGGCTCCAGGTAGACTCAGGCCTGAATGGGATACATCACAAATTATAACACCAAGTGGAAAGTTCTGTAGCCACAGCTGTTGTGTGCGGCACCCCCACCCCGTGGAGTTCAGGGTAACTCAGTGTGTGAGTACCAAAGCCAGAGCACCTGGCTGGAAGTCTCACTCACAAACAAGTTGCTTTAATTCTCCATGACTTAGTTTTCTTCCACTGGCAAAACAGGATAAAACCCGTATTATTTCATAGGGTTGTTGGGAAGATTAAATGAATTAATCTATCTAAGAGCCCTTAAAATGGTGCCTGGCACACTCTAAGTGCTCGATAAATATTAGCCAATATCACTACTAACAACGGTCTACTGAATATCAAACACTGTCCTTCACATGTGTAACTTGATTCTCATCCACTGCTCAGAGGCATGGTCACCCCGCTCTGCAGATAAGAAAACTGAGTAAAAAGAAGCCAAGTAACCTGGCCAGGGTCTGATGTCTCAAAAGTGGTGGGGCTGAAACCCAGGCAGCAGGTTCAGAGCCATTTTTGGCTCTAAACCCCATACTCCACTGCCTAGCGGAGCAGCCTCCTCAGGAGGGTTTGTTAGAAGCAATCCTGCAAACCAAGTTCCTTGGGAGACAGGCAGCAGTGCAGAGCTCCACTTCAAATATGCCTGGAGCCATCCTTGGTGGCACAGAAGGGGGTCACTGTAAGATCAGTCCTTTGCACAGGTAAACTGGCTCCAGCGAATGCAGGGAAATCAGGACTCACAAACTAGCACTTAGCCAGTGCTGAGTTAAACCCTTTTTCCTCATTCATGTGCCAAATGGCCCTATGAGTGAAATTTTACCCCACTTTATAGATGAGGTGCGGGCACATAAAACAATTTGCCCAAGATCACGAAGCTAGGAAGGACCAGGTGACAGAATCAGGATTAAACCCCAGAAAGTCTGATTCCAGAGGCTATGTCTTTTTTAAAAATCTTCACTGAATTTGTTAAAATATTGCTTCTGTTTTATGTTTCAGTTTTTTGATTGCAAAACATGTGGGATCTTTGCTTCTGACCAGGGATCAAACCCACAGCCCCTGCACTGGGAGATGAAGTCTTAACCACTGGACCACCAGGGAAGTCCCCTGAGACTAGGTCGTAAACACTACTCTCAACCGTATCTGAAGTTGGCAGCCGTGAATACATCCACCAACAACTGAAGATTAACCCCCAAGACCTTCCTCACTTTAGTAAAGCAAGAGGTGCCCAGATTCTGGGAGACCCAGGAAAATTCGGCAGTCCCATAGGAATGTAAACTTGGAACCGATCAGAAAGCACAAGACTCCAGTCACCCCTCTGTTTTGCAGGAAGGAGGCTGCAGAGCACAGAAAGAGGAACACTGGGCTGGGAGCCAGGGGACTGGCCCTGGGTCCAGACACGTGAGCCACAGAACAACATTTCCCTTCTGGTGACATCAGTCTTCTTGTCTGTATATTAAGGTGATTAGTTGATATGAGCTCAAAACCTCTCCTTTGTTCTGACACTCTTCGTTGTATCAAGAGAATTATGCTCCATCTGGGAACAGAGACTTGTCAGGGATTCATCTGTCTGAGGCTGACACCTCCCAGAGGGTGGGAACTAGCCCTCTGCCTGTTTGGGAGGGGACTGCTTGGGTACAGCAAACATCAGTAACATCCGTTGGCAGAGGCTGAGAAGGTGAAGCCTGCACTTCTGATGTGATGGTCCTTTAAAGGGCCCCAAAGGTGGAATGAATCCTGGGCAGCCTCTCAGGCCGAAGCATGAGCCGAGAGGAAAAGTTGAAGGACAGAAGCCAGTTCTGTGGAGGAAAAGCAATGGAGAGAGTTGGGAAAGAGGGAGCTCCCTGTAGCTGGAAGCATCTTTGCAGAAATGTACGTTGATCTCGAGGTGCCTTGGAAAGGAAGCTCCTTCTTTCTCCAAGGAGTTCAAGATGTACCACATCTTAGTCCATTCATTCACTGACCATTTCTTTTATGAGCATCTGCTGTGTGTCAGACACTGAACCGGGAACAACTGATGCACAGATGAGTAAGACACTGTCCTCCCCTTGACTGCAAAGGTGCATTGTGACATCAGGGGTACTCAGAAGAACTCTTATTCACCGAGTTTTAACTTAGTGAGTCAGGTACCACTCAAAGAAACCTTTGGTTATGCACACTGGCACCATATTTTATATCCAAATCTGAATTCCACAGGGGAGTGAGAGATGGTGTCCTAGGTCCATGCTTCCAACCTCTTAGCTCCCAGGCCCCACTCAGCTGAGGAGGGATTGGCCAGCTGCTGGCCAGGCTGGGAAGATGGCAGACACATCCAGGGACAAGAATGCAGAGGTAGCAGGTATGCAGAGCAACTGCGGACTGAATGGTGACCAGGGAAGCCTGCCAGGGCAACAGAATCCAAGAGCTAGGAGGGCCTGAGCAGCCCTGCTCCAGCAGATCAGGGTCCAAGAGGAATGAATGCTCCTGGCAGGATGAGCAGGAAAAGATGTTTCTGAAGTACAGGGTAAGGACGAAGGGAGAGGGAGAAGCAGAGTCGAGGCTTTCTTGGGTTTCCAGAAGTAAAACCAGGCTCATTATGGCAGAGGGGAAAGGTGAGGACGCAGGCAGAGAGCAGAGCATCCTCAGTCGCCCACCAGTGCTTTGAAGGATTAAATGAAGGGGGTAGAAAAATCTATAGGATCTGGTCAGAGAAGCGCCAGGCAGTGACTCCAGTCTCCCACAGGGATTTCTCTGTCTTTGCTCTGCAAAGAGCAGTCAAAACTATTTCTAACTCACTGCTGTTTTCAGGACAAAATCTCCTGCTGTTTGGGCACCGTGTTGGAGGGCAGGGCTGGCCATGGCTCCAGAGGGGTGCAACTTGGGCGATGCTGCCTGGAGCCCTCAGAAATGCCACCAGCATCCAAGCTCCAGGCTCAGTCCAGGCCATGGTGGGGAAAAGAGGGCTGGGACCCCACAGAACAAAGGGGCTGAGACCCTCCCTGAGGAGGCTGTGGAGGCGGCAGAGAACTAGATGAGAAGTTGAGATTAGAGGGTCTGCCTCCAACGTGAAGCTGACCACTGATTCATCTTCCATAAAGAAGGGGTTCAAAGCACTTCTCCCTGGGTGACGTTGTTCCAGCACCGGTCTTTCATCATGAAAGCCAGGGGTGGCTGTTCTCACTGGCAGAAAGGCCCATAGGATGGAGACAAGCTGTCTCCATCCACCTCTCCATCAGCTTCAAAAAGACAGAGCCCAGAGTGTCCCTCCTGCTAAATGCCAGATGCTTCTGACCACTTTGCACACACCTCTCCCATAATCCTTGACTATTATCATCTTTATGAGCCAGGTGAAGGGTTTCAGTCATCATCTAAGACCACAAGGGAATCACGGTAGAGCTGGGATGCAGACCTAGTCAGTCTTGGAGCTGCACCACTGGGCACCCCTGCCCCCTATCACTAGTCCTGGCCTGGCCCTCCATCGATGGCCTAGGGGCATGTTGTTTCACGGTCTTTCATACTCTGGCATTTTGATAAATATAGCAAACACATTCTTTATGAGGATTGGGACTCTGCCTCTGGATGGTCAGGTCTCTGGCTTTCTCCCTCAGATGGCAGCGGTAGCTCCAGGCAGCTGGCACCCCCGCATTTCCACTCCTGCTCTGGCTTCTTCCACCTGGCAACTGGCACCTCTATGCTGCGGACCTTAATGCAAATGCTCCTCCATGAGTACTGTTTTTTCCAAACTTCACAGCAGCACTACCGCTCTCCCTAATCCTCACTTGAGTGTCAGCCCACCCACAGCCCTGCCCGCTGAGACACAACAGGCAGGCTGGCTGGACCTGAGACCATTTCACTGCGTGCCCCCTTCATTGTGATCCCTCCATAAATATCTTCTGATGATGTCAGAGGCATAAGCCAGAGCTTCACCCACATTTAGTTCAGCTTTCTCCAAAACTCTTACCTGGCAGCTGAGATTCTGTATCTCCAAATGGTCTAGACCAAGATGTCCAGAAATCTGTCACTGAGTTAACTGAGGTCTGCTCTGCTGCATCTCAGCTCAGGACAGATCTGGACATTCAGTAGATTGGCCACTGTGGTCAACAGGAGAAGCTGGACCAGCTGCTCCATCTGGCGCATCTCTGAACAAGCCCAGGCATTCAGTCCTTGCGCTGACACCATCATGAATGGTGACTTCATTGCTTATCTTCTCTGTCCAACTAGACTGTAGTGTCTTAAGGTTGGTCTCAGACTATGTCTTCAAAATAACAAATTGAATCAGTGATTGGAGGAATCGGAGAGGGAAATTCCGTCTTACTGGACATCAGCTTTGAGAAAGGCACTAAAGGACTGCCATGGACTGAATAGGGTCTCCTCTCAGATTCACATGTTGAAGCCCTAAGCCCCAATGTGATGGTATTTGTGGATGAAACCTTGGAGAGGTAATTAGGGTTAGATGAGGTCATGGGGGCCCCACCCCCATTAATATAATGGCATTCAGTTCAGTTCAGTTCAATCCAGCCGTTCAGTCGTGTCTGACTCTTTGCAACCCCATGAATCGCAGCACCCCAGGCCTTCCTGTCCAACACCAACTCCCAGAGTTCACTAAGACTCACATCCATCAAATCAGTGATGCCATCCAGCCATCTCATCCTCTGTCGTCCCCTTCTCCTCCTACCCCCAATCCCTCCCANTATTGAGTGCAGCACTTTCACAGCATCATCTTTCAGGATTTGGAATAGCTCAACTGGAACTCCATCACCTCCACTAGCTTTGTTCGTAGTGATGCTTTCTAAGGCCCACTTGACTTCACATTCCAGGATGTCTGGCTCTAGAGGAATGATCACACCATCATGATTATCCAGATCATGAATATCTTCTTTGTACAGTTCCTCTGTGTATTCTTGCCACGTCTTCTTAATATCTTCTGCTTCTGTCAGATCCATACCATACAAAGAAACACCAGGGAGCTCTCTCTCTCTTTCTTTTTCTCTCCCTGTGTATACACACAAAGAAAAACATTTTGTGAGCATACAACAAACTGGTAGCTGCTTACCACTGAAGAGGAGAAACTTACCTTGCTGGCACTTTGTCCTTGGACTTACCAAAATTCCAATACCATGAGCAATAAATGTCTGTTTTTTACTCACGCAGTCTGGAGTACCTTGTTATGGCAGCCTGAGCAGACTACAACAGGGGCATTCTGCCTTGTGGCTCTCTAATAACCCTGTGAGATAGGAAGGTAGGTACACCAAGCCATTCCCCACTTCATCCTTAGCTTATAGAACCCTTATTTGGCCTCTGTATTTGGCAAGTCTAATGTGCTCATGGAAGTGGTTTCCTTCTCCATTCCAGCATCTCCGCTTTCACCAGTCAGAGTCTAAGACTGAACAATTGGACAAGACCTCCACTCAACCCCAGTGACAGAGCCTGAGCTCTGTAGATAAACTCCCTAGGTTTAAATCTCACCTCTGACAAGTATCTGCTGAATAGCTTTGGGCGAGATTTTTAAACTTTTCTGTATCTTAGAAATAGCACCTATTTCTTGGGATTATTCTCCTAAGTAAGCTAACCCATAGGGTGGCAAAGAGTTGGACATGACTGAGTGACTAATGTTTTTACTTTCAAGTTAACCCATGCAAGCGTTTAGAAGGTGCCCGAGTGTGCCATCAATGTAACTGTTGTTATGATGCTTATTATTGTTGTGGTTGCCATGAGCTACAACAGGGAAGTCTTCTGGGAGTTTCTATGCAAGACTATGCTCCTTGATGCAAAGGGAGGTGACAAGGAAAGCAGCTGCCTTTTTTNATTTGGCCTCTGTATTTGGCAAGTCTAATGTGCTCATGGAAGTGGTTTCCTTCTCCATTCCAGCATCTCCGCTTTCACCAGTCAGAGTCTAAGACTGAACAATTGGACAAGACCTCCACTCAACCCCAGTGACAGAGCCTGAGCTCTGTAGATAAACTCCCTAGGTTTAAATCTCACCTCTGACAAGTATCTGCTGAATAGCTTTGGGCGAGATTTTTAAACTTTTCTGTATCTTAGAAATAGCACCTATTTCTTGGGATTATTCTCCTAAGTAAGCTAACCCATAGGGTGGCAAAGAGTTGGACATGACTGAGTGACTAATGTTTTTACTTTCAAGTTAACCCATGCAAGCGTTTAGAAGGTGCCCGAGTGTGCCATCAATGTAACTGTTGTTATGATGCTTATTATTGTTGTGGTTGCCATGAGCTACAACAGGGAAGTCTTCTGGGAGTTTCTATGCAAGACTATGCTCCTTGATGCAAAGGGAGGTGACAAGGAAAGCAGCTGCCTTTTTTCTGCTTTGAATTTGATTGTGATAAGATTTGATACCTGGAGCTGCCATGTTGGGATTTTTTTTTTTTTTTTAGATTTTTAAAATATGGACTTAAAAAAAAAACTTTTATTTTTAAAGTCTATATTGTTGCTCAGTCGCTAAGTCATGTCTGAATCTTTGCCTTTCCATGGACAGCAGCATGCCAGGCTTCCCTGTCTTTCACTGTCTCCTGGAATTTGCTCAAACTCATGTCCATTGAGTCGGTGATGCTATCCAATTATCTCATCCTCTGTTGCCCCTTCTCCTCATGCCCTCAATCTTTCCCAGCATCAGGGCTTCTTCTTTTTTTTTTTTTTTTCCAAAGAGTCAGCTCTTTGCAATAGGTGGCCAGAGTATTGGTACTTCAGTTTCAGCATCAGTCCTTCCAATGAATGTTCAGGGTTGGTTTCCTTTAGGATTGACTGGTTTGATTTAAAGTCTCTGTTTGTTACAGTAGTGCTTCTGTTTTTATGTTCTGGAATTTTTGGCCTCTAGGCAAGCGGGATCTTAGCCCCTCAACCAGGGATTGAACCTGAGTCCCCTGCATTGGAAGGCAAAGCCTTAACTAGTGGACCACCTGGAAAGTTCCATCGGAATTTTGAAACAGTAACCTAAGGACAAAAACACAAACGTGCTGGTGCAGCTGTGAGATAGAAACTTAGAGCAGCCTAGTTCCAAACTTCTCTTTACGTGATTTAGTAAAGTGCTGGCCACTCAGTCGTGTTTGACTATTTGCGACCCCGTGGACTGTGGCCCACCAGGCTCCTCCATCCATGGGATTCTCTAGGCAAGAATACTGGAGTGGGTTTCCACCTCCTTCTCCATCCGACCTTTCCGACCCAGGGATTGAAGCCAGGCCTCCCGCATTGCAGGCAGACTTTACCATCTGAGCCACTAGGACCAGGAAACTAGGCATTTGAAATAAGGACTAGCCATTCTATGCTATAATTAACTCATTGTGCCCGTGAGAAAACTGAGGCCAGGGGAGGGGTGTGTGTGTGTGCACGCTCAGCCGCTTTAGTTGTGAACGACTCTTTTGAGACCCCGCGGACTGGGGCCTGCCAGGCTCCTCTGTGCATGGCATTCTCCAGGCAAGAATACTGGAGTGGGTTGCCATGGGAATTTCCCGACTCAGGGATCGGACCCCAGTCTCTGGAGCTTCCTGCATTAGCAGGAGGATTCTTTACCACTAGCACCACCTGGGAAGCCCCAGAGGGGGAGTGAGGAGTGGTTAAGTCATCTGCTCAGTATCACATTTGGCTAGAGGGCTTATCTAGGATTCAAACCCAAAGCCCAGGCTCTTCCCTGGGAACCAAGAGGCCCGGAAGCTAGGAGAGAAGAATTCAAGCCTTGGAGAGGAGGTGAGGGAGGGTGCTCTGCCTGACTCCATGCTTCCTCTGGAAGAGGTGTGTTAGAGCAGGTGCCTGCCTGCCTCTAGTGCCTTGGCTGTCAATAAAACCCTCAGCCTGGCTGTGGCAAGCTGCAGATTCATGCAAATTCAGGGCCTATATTTAGCAGTAATTTAGCTGTCATCAGTCAGAGGGAGAAGAAAAAGCCCTCCCCGATGTAATGGTTATTCATATCGACTACCTACTCCTCCGGTGCCTTATAAGTCCAAAGGAATCTGACTCAAAGCAGCGGTGGTGCACAAGGGCTGGTTGGCTTGGATAATTTGACCCCATACCCCCCCTGGGCAGAGATGATGGGGCAGTAGCTTGCACACTAAAGGGAGGAAGGTTCATTTTTTCATGGAGGGCAATGATAAGGGAGAGAGATGGAAAAAGATGAGTCAGTTGGAAAAATCTAATAAAAAATCCGAAACAAGAAGGATGCCAATGAGTCAGAGGATGCCGGAGCTGGGAGGGCCCTGGGGAATCAAGCAGTCCAACCCTGAGGAAACTGAGGCCAGGGAGAGAGTAATCATTTTAACAGCTTTTATAATTACCGTTAATTGAAACCTTGTGCTCCATGCCAGACGCTGCTCTGAGCACTCCACAGTGGGTAGGCATTTGTTTCTCCCCGTATCCCACATGATCAGAGTTTTTGGCCCCACCATGCAGACCAGGGACCAGAGAAACAGAGAGATTCAGTCCCTACCCCAGGCCCCAAAACGACAGAGCCAGAGTTTGAGCCTACGTCTGATGCCATAGTCACTGCTTGTAACCGTATTGTGGGATTTGTTGTCAGTTTCATGGTTGATAAATGTCAGAGCTAGACCAGACCTTGGCTTGATCAACTACCCATTTTTTCTCTCCTGTATCTTCCAAGTAGAAAAGAGCGATGACAAGAGGATGGAAGAATGAAAAAGGGAGCATGAAAGATGAGAGGCAGAGTGGGTTTGTGCTGGAGGCGGTTAGAATTTTGGAGGGAAAATGTATTACTGTTTCTCCCTCTAGTGATAGATGCTTTGGACTTATTTGAGGGTATTATGTGGAGAAGGCGATGGCACCACACTCCAGTACTCTTGCCTGGAAAATCCCATGGGTGGAGGAGCCTGCTAGGCTGCAATTCATGAGGTCGCAAAGAGCCAGACATGGCTGAGCGACTTCACTTTCACGTTTCACTTTCATGCACTGGAGAAGGAAATGGCAACCCACTCCAGTGTTCTTGCCTGGAGAATACCAGGGACGGGGAAGACTGGTGGGCTGCCGTCTATGGGGTCGCACAGAGTCGGACACGACTGAAGCGACTTAGCAGCAGCAGCAGCAGAGGGCATTATGAGGTCTCTGGAAGACAGTAAGGAGAGGCTGCTTTGGGAAGGGTTGTGGGAGGGATGTCTGGGGAGGCAAGATGATAGGGGCTTGGGGCATCCTGAGGGCACCCAGAGGAGGGGGGATGGGACACAGAAAGAGGAAATAATGGGGTGGCTTTGCCTGCTCACACAGAAGCTCCGGACTCTTGCCTAAGCTACATCAGGAACCGCATGGCAGGAGGAAACTTCAGGAAAAGAAACAACCTTAGAAAGGAGTGAAATTCAGCCTGCACACTTGATTTAATAGCGGCATGGCCAGAAAGGAGCCGGGTTCTTTCTCCCAGTCCACGGAAACTGACCACATATTTCAAATGGAACTCACAGTGGACATCCCTACAGGTGCTGGAATCCCTCACAAGCAGCCACTCCAGGACAAAGAACCGGGACTCTGGGACCAAGTCCATATTAGCTGTGTGACCTTGAGCAAATCAGCTCATCTCCCTGTGCTTCACTTTCTTCATTTATACAGTAGGAATCATAAGAGTCGCTACCTCCTCGGGTTGATGTGAGGATGAAACGAGTGAACCGACGGAAGGCGCTCAGCTTAGCCCCTGGCACAGAGACAGGGCTGGGTAAGTGTAGCTCTTACTATTGCTCTCGCTATTGTTCATTTGGAGATGCTTCTGTCTGCCAAAGCAGCGGGCTTGCAGGACTGAGTGTCTTCCTTCTGTAAACTGAGGATGATTTAAGTTACCCCTTAGCTATGCCACAGAATGTACACACTCATCACTCAGATAATATGCAAAAATGTCATATATCCATCCCTATTTTTTTCTCCACTATTTCATCACATTTTAGGCCCTACCCCCAAGACATGCTCTCACACCACGTTCTCACAACCATCTGGAGAATGATAGAGAAATAAATCCCCTACCCTATCCTCAAATTGCCCAGGTATCTTAAGGCCAGCTAATCTGGGGATATTTTGGCCTTGGAGTGACTGCCCAGGTTCCTCTTCTGCCTGCAGTTCCCCCCTCTCCCGACCCCAGATTGGGGGCTACAACTACATCCTGTCCCCCCCCACCCCCGCCTCATGCCACTCTGGTCCGCTGGATCGGAGACCATCCTATCCCTCCTTTCCGTCCTGGAAGCTTCATACAGCAAGTGTGGCTTCACAGTCAGCATTTTATATCCCAGGCAGCCAGGAAGAGGGATTGCTACAAATAACTGTGCTAATGGATTTAATGGAAGGAGAGAGACTGATGTCTCTAGTTCACAAGAGGGCTGGTGGCTCAGGCTGGCTGAGCCAAGTGGGCTGAGCTCTTCAGCCAGCTGCTAGTTTCTAAGAGAAAAAAGCAGTGGACCAGGCTGCCCGTCGTGACAGCATCTCAGGAAAGAGTCCCACAGTCCTCGGGTCTAGGGTAGATGCAGAGAGGACCTTCTGTCCATTTTTCCTGCTTCCAAAAGGCCTGCCCCCATTTTCCCTTTCAAAGCCCTTCACAGGAGAGAAACGCACAGAGAGCAAATGGCATCATCCATCAGTGCCTGTCACTGAGTGGACCCTGGACCAGCAACATCAGCATTCCCCAGGAACCTGTTAGAAATCAACCTCCCAGGCTCCACCTCATGTCTACTAAACACTGAATCAGAAATTCTGGAGGTGGGTCCCTGCAATCTGGGTTTTGAGAAGCCCTCTGGGGAATTCTGCAGCATGTTCAAGTTTGAGAACCACTGGTCCGGTCAACAGTTCTCAAACTTCGCTGAATATTAGAATCACCTGGGGAGCTTTTAAAAATCCCAATGGCCAGGCCACATTCCAGCCCAATTAAATCAGAATGTCTCCAGGGGAGGGACAAGCATTAGGTTTTTAAGTTCATCCAGGTGATTCTGATAGAAGTTGAGGTTTCTGAACCACTGATCTAAATACTTAATAAACAAATCCACAAACATCCTCTTTCCAGGATGAACGTGCTTAGCAAAAGCCACGAAGATATTTTGTCTGTGTGCAGGAAGAGGGAAATCAGATTCATTGCGTCTATTAATATCAGATGCCAACGTGTTACTGTGTCTATTTTACCAAGGATTCAATGAAGGCACATCTTTGTTAAGCAGCTTGTTCAAAGTCAGAAGCAAATTTTTCACCCACTGTAAGGCAGACTCTAAGAGCAGGTCGTAACCTGGGGCCTCAGGCTAGACCCTGTGTCTGGGCTAGACGATGGCAACACGTGCCATGTAAAATGGGCACGTCAGGGAGCTTCCTGGTGGTCCAGTTGAAATGAGGGGCATGTGTTCAATCACTAGTCAGGGAACAAAGATCCCATGTGCCGCAGAGCAGCTAAGCCTGCGAGTCACAACCAGAGAGTCCGTGTCCCACAGCTAGAGAGCCCACACGACGCAATGAAGAGCCTACATGCCACGACTAAGATCCCGTGCAGAAAATAAGGATATGTTTCTTTTTTAAGTGTACACATCACTCTTGTTTCCACGAAAGAAGTTCTTTAAACTCAGGTCTTGTGAATGACATCACCAGCTGGCAGACCTCAAGTACATTCAACCAATAAGAAGCAGCAAGGCCGAGCTCACCCTCAGTGAGACGCACAAAGCCGCCTGCACATATTAGCATCACAGGACAGAAAGTAAACTAGAGCTGCAGGGAGGGCGGCTCGCTCTACAGAACAGAAAGAGTTCATTAGCTCTAGCTATTACCGAAGGCTATAAATTAGAAAATTTTACACACGAATGGGAGATATTATGTTAAGGGTAAAAAATCTAAATCAGATTATGCAATGAAACCGAAGCAGTGGTTTAGTTCCCACTGATTTCACATACCTTCTGGTGTTGGTTTCCCGTATGGTTAAGTTTTAGCCAGAATTTGACTTCTCCTCTGCCTAACCCTAAACCTTAGTCATTTAATACTACTTTTGATGATTCATTCTTAGGTACCTATTCAGTAGGAGCAAAGAACTTCTGCATAAGTATATTCATCAAAATCCTACCTATTATTGCAAAGAAAGTGGACAAGCACAGCAACAATTATAAAAGTGCTCCTTTTGCTCCTAGGACATGGTGCTGAGAACTTTACACGTATGTTTCCATTTTAATTATACGCTGTGGAAATAAGCATGCTGCTGCTGCTGCTGCTAAGTCGCTCAGTCGTGTCTGATTCTGTGCGACCCCATAGATGGCAGCCCACCTGGCTCCTCCATCCCTGGGATTCTCCAGGCAAGAACACTGGGGCGGGTTGCCATTTCCTTCTCCAATGCATGAAAGTGAAACATGAAAGTCAAGTCTCTGAGTTGTGTCCAACTCTTCGCGACCCCATGTCCCGCGACCCCATGTTCTGCAGCCTAGCAGGCTCCTCCATCCATGGGATTTTCCAGGCAAGAGTGCTGGAGTGGGGTGCCATTGCCTTCTCCGGGAAATAAGCATAATAACATATAATCCCACAGTCATTTGTTGTGGAAATTATCAAATGCTTCTAGTTTCCTCCCTTTCAAACAAGGTAAGATTATCATTCTGATCATTTTTGTTGGAAGGTGGTGCCATATAATTCTGTGCAGAGAGTTATAAACAACAGACACATAGTTACCCTTTCATTCTGAGTCCTGCAGTAACTGCAATCAGCAGAACCACAGCACCCCCAACCCCTCCCACCACCAATTAACCCGAAGAAGAAATAAACTTTTAAGATTTTTTTGCTGTGGACCACTTGTAAAGTCTTTATTTGAATGTTGCTTCCGTTTTGTGTTTTGTTTCTTGGCCATGAGGCATGTAAGGTCTTAGCTCACCGACCGGGAATGGAACACGCACCCCTGCCTTGGAAGCACAGAGTCTTAACCACTAGACCATCAGGCAAGTCCCAAACCTTTGTTTTTTAAACCACTGAGACTTGGGGTTGTTTGTTAACACAACATACAGCTAATGCTGACTGATACTAATACACACACATCATCTCATTTTAACCCTGACAATGTCCTTTGAAGATTAATGTTGATTTCACATTACAGATGTAAAAATTGAGGCTCAGGGAGGTTAAATTGCTTATTTTCCCAAGATCCCAGAGCACGGTTTTGAATGAAGTAGGCTAACCTGAAGACCATTAATCATTACACTAAGGAAATGATGTATCTACTGCAAAGGACTATTATGAAGTCAAGATCAACAATTTCACAGATAATGTGAAAACAGGGGGTGAGGATATACATGATGAAATAATGAAAGAAAGAAGCAGATTACCAAACAGTGGGACCATTGTATTTGCAATTATTTCTACACACATCTGAGATGAACCAAACCAGGAAAGAAATGTGCAGAAGTGGGCATGGTGGTTGTGTTAGAACAGTGGGATTAGGCGTGGCTTGTCAAAACTTTCCCCTGTGTTTTTTCATCACTTTCTCGTTAATAAAGCAAATCAATCTTCTTTCTCAAATGCCTACATCTGCATCATGTCAAACACGTGGGTAGAAGGTAAAAAAGTGCCATCCATCAGCGGTGTGCGCCTCTTGCCCAATATCAGACATCTGGAAAGTCTGAATGAGCCAAATGACTGAATTCTGCATGCTTCACTGAAGACTTTGAGGAATGGGGAGTTCAGATTTCTCTGAATAGCTTGTGAGCTTCGTGGAGAAGCTGATTTGGGTAGAAAGTCTACGGGAAAGAATGAGAGAAACGCCCTACTGAGGAAAAGTATGAGAGGGAGTGCAAACAGGCCCCCAAGCAAGTCAGATGAAAGATATTGCCCTGGTCCGCCACCCCCACATTTACCTTAGGTCCCCATGAGGAACATCGTTCCTGGGGAGCAGATAGTTTACTGGTGATGGATGTTGGGTTTACGGGGCAGGTATACTGCCCAGCCAGGTCCTGTGGACCCCTACTTCTGAACATGGGAAGCTCTGAGGACTGTTCCAATCCACCTGAAGGAAACAATACCTATGTCAATATTCCTCAAAATACAGAGCAGATGCAGTCTCCAAACAGGCAGTCCCATTAGCCCACGACTCTGGATTCTTTCTACAAAAATTGTCATGCTGGTATTATGCAACCGTGCTTACCCAGCCCCCACAGCTGCCAGCATGGGGGAGCACCTAAGCCAAGGGTAGGTGAGCTAGCCTCTGACTCGGTCTACCCAGAAAGCTCTACTCAAAGGAAAATGTCATCTTACCAGTCAACCAAGTCTCTGGAGTGGGGGGAGTAAAACCAGGCAGAGATGGGACAGTGGGTAGCAACGGTGGAAGCAGGAGGACACGCAGGGAGAGCTGAGATGAGGGTGTGTCCTGTCACCATTATGGCGAAGCACTGGACACACTCTTTTTCTGAGGATACATGGGTAAGACTAAAATGATTGGTGGTTAAGCAGGACTGGGGGCTGCCCAGGCGGAGCTAGTGGTAAAGAACACACCTGCCAATGCAGGAGATGTAAGAGACACAGGTTTGATACCTGCATTGGGAAAATCCCCTGGAGGAGGTCAGAGCAACCCACTCCAGTATTTTTGTCTGGAAAATTCTATGGACAAAGGATCCTGGTGGACTGCAGTCCATAAGGTCACAAAGAGTTAGGCATGACTGAAGCGACTTAGCATACAGCACGCACATAAGCAGTGTTGGATCCTAGAGGATCTTCCAACCCCCAAGTTATTGTCCAATCTAGACACTGTGAGGCCATGTGGCTGGTCCTAGGGTATCTTGTCTGGAGGTGTTTCCTACGGTCATTCCTATGACCTAGGGTCTGCTGGAAGGACAAGAAGCTTTGCCCAGGAAGCTGCTCGAGGACAGGGATGCCGAAGCTGCAGAAGAGGGACAGTCACTTAGTTGTGTCTGCCTTGCTGCAGCCCCATGGACTATACAGTCCTNTGCAGAAGTGGGCATGGTGGTTGTGTTAGAACAGTGGGATTAGGCGTGGCTTGTCAAAACTTTCCCCTGTGTTTTTTCATCACTTTCTCGTTAATAAAGCAAATCAATCTTCTTTCTCAAATGCCTACATCTGCATCATGTCAAACACGTGGGTAGAAGGTAAAAAAGTGCCATCCATCAGCGGTGTGCGCCTCTTGCCCAATATCAGACATCTGGAAAGTCTGAATGAGCCAAATGACTGAATTCTGCATGCTTCACTGAAGACTTTGAGGAATGGGGAGTTCAGATTTCTCTGAATAGCTTGTGAGCTTCGTGGAGAAGCTGATTTGGGTAGAAAGTCTACGGGAAAGAATGAGAGAAACGCCCTACTGAGGAAAAGTATGAGAGGGAGTGCAAACAGGCCCCCAAGCAAGTCAGATGAAAGATATTGCCCTGGTCCGCCACCCCCACATTTACCTTAGGTCCCCATGAGGAACATCGTTCCTGGGGAGCAGATAGTTTACTGGTGATGGATGTTGGGTTTACGGGGCAGGTATACTGCCCAGCCAGGTCCTGTGGACCCCTACTTCTGAACATGGGAAGCTCTGAGGACTGTTCCAATCCACCTGAAGGAAACAATACCTATGTCAATATTCCTCAAAATACAGAGCAGATGCAGTCTCCAAACAGGCAGTCCCATTAGCCCACGACTCTGGATTCTTTCTACAAAAATTGTCATGCTGGTATTATGCAACCGTGCTTACCCAGCCCCCACAGCTGCCAGCATGGGGGAGCACCTAAGCCAAGGGTAGGTGAGCTAGCCTCTGACTCGGTCTACCCAGAAAGCTCTACTCAAAGGAAAATGTCATCTTACCAGTCAACCAAGTCTCTGGAGTGGGGGGAGTAAAACCAGGCAGAGATGGGACAGTGGGTAGCAACGGTGGAAGCAGGAGGACACGCAGGGAGAGCTGAGATGAGGGTGTGTCCTGTCACCATTATGGCGAAGCACTGGACACACTCTTTTTCTGAGGATACATGGGTAAGACTAAAATGATTGGTGGTTAAGCAGGACTGGGGGCTGCCCAGGCGGAGCTAGTGGTAAAGAACACACCTGCCAATGCAGGAGATGTAAGAGACACAGGTTTGATACCTGCATTGGGAAAATCCCCTGGAGGAGGTCAGAGCAACCCACTCCAGTATTTTTGTCTGGAAAATTCTATGGACAAAGGATCCTGGTGGACTGCAGTCCATAAGGTCACAAAGAGTTAGGCATGACTGAAGCGACTTAGCATACAGCACGCACATAAGCAGTGTTGGATCCTAGAGGATCTTCCAACCCCCAAGTTATTGTCCAATCTAGACACTGTGAGGCCATGTGGCTGGTCCTAGGGTATCTTGTCTGGAGGTGTTTCCTACGGTCATTCCTATGACCTAGGGTCTGCTGGAAGGACAAGAAGCTTTGCCCAGGAAGCTGCTCGAGGACAGGGATGCCGAAGCTGCAGAAGAGGGACAGTCACTTAGTTGTGTCTGCCTTGCTGCAGCCCCATGGACTATACAGTCCTTGGAATTCTCCAGGCCAGAACACTGGAGTGGGTAGCCATTCCCTTCTCCAGGGGATCTTCCCAACCCAGGGATCGAACCCAAGTCTCCCACATTGTAGGCGGATTCTTTACCAGCTGAGCCACAAGGGAAGCCCAGGAATCCTAAAGTGGGTAGCCTATCCCTTCTCCAGCGGATCTTCCCAACCCAGGAATTGAACCAGGGTCTCCTGCATTGCAGGCGGATTCTTCACCAACTGAGCCGCAAGGGAAGCCTGCAGAGAAGGGAAATGAGCACCAAGTTCTACAGATATGCTTCCTGGTCTAATCAGCTGGGCCAGGAGCTGACAAATGTTCTTTATGAGGGGCCATATAGTAAATATTTGCAGCTGTGAGGGCCAAATAGTCTGTCACAATGATTCAGCTTAAAATCAGTCATAGGCAATGTGTGAACGCATGGATATGACCGGGAGCTGCAAAACGTCACTCGTAGCAATAGGCACAGGCTGGATGGGGCCAGTGGGCTGTAGTCTGCTGACCTCTGGGTTGGGACGTCAGGTTCCTTAACCTGATGGTGACTTGCCCGTAGGCAGCTCAAGGATAGTGTGCCTGCAACTCACTGAATGCCTTTCCTACACGCAAGCAGCTGAAGATGGTGGTCGAGGGGCCAGCTGGAGAGAGTCGGGGCATTAGTCTCTAGCTAATATCGCTTTCTTTGTCTGCTTTGTGGTCTCTAAGTCTTTTGCAGCTCTGGGGATCCCAGGGACAGCCTGGTAATGAGGGGATTCCGGGATGACAAAGGGCCTGGGTCCAGAGGCTTGCCTCTCCTAACAGCGCCTCTACCTTTGGGGAAAAAATAACCAGCTTCCAAAGGTGAGGGGAGATGGTGACTATTCAAGAAAAAACAAAACAAAAACCACTATCTGTGAGAACAAGACACCTACTTCTGACTCTACCCATCCTGAAATAAATCCTTTTCCCCAAGGCAAGGTAGATTTCTAACAATGCCCAACCACTTCGATGCTGATCATTTCTCCCAGACACACCACAGAGTCTGGTCAAAGCCTTTGGCCTCAGCTCCGGGGAGACATAGATGACCGTCTGCAAGTGGGTGTTCAATCAACATCTCTTGATTTCCACTCTCCATGGGTCCTCGCTCTGTTCTTCCCCCAGTTTTCCACAGCATTAAAACATCACCTTCAATTACTCAATGGCTCAGACCTAAATCTGAGGCTTCCTGTCCTCCCTTACCTCGTATATCCAATCCAGGGGCAAGTCTGATCAGTTCCACCTCCAAAATGTATCTCAGGTCTTTTCTCCTGCCTCCCTCCCCAATCCCACTTCCAGAGCTCAAGTCTGACCATTGTCCCTTGCAATAGCTTCCAAAGTATTCTCTTCAGTTCTCCTTCTCCTCCTTACAGCCCACTCTCCATTCATCAGCTAGAATGATATTTTTTTTTAAGAGGAAGATGGGCTCATGATTTATCCCTCAGCCCTCTGCTCAAATCCTCCCTTAGCTTCCTGTAGCTCTTCGCATAAAGCCCAGAGTGCTGATGCAACACCCAGGCCTGGAATAACCTGATTCCAGCTCACTTCTCCAGCCCAATCCTGCAACACTCTCTTGCTCACAAGCCTGCTTTCCAGGCTTTGCCCCTTTCTTTCCTCTGAATACAATCGGCCTCCCCAACCCCTAGAGGCTACACTTGCTGTTCCCTCTGCCTGGAATGTTCTTGCCTGGATTCTTTGTTCTTTGCATGACTGGTTTATTCTTACCTGGCAGGTCTCAGTTCAAATGCATCTGCTCACAGAGGCCACCATATCTACAAGCCAGCCCCAGTTAGAGCCTACCGCCCTGCTTCCTTCTGGGCCCTCATCTTAGAAGTCATCGTTTTGGGTGTTTGTTTACTTGCTCATTGTTTCCTTTCTCACTAGGACCTAATTTTCAGGGAAACAGGAATTTTGTTGGTCTGCTCTGCTCCTGCTTCTACCTGGCACAGAGTCTGTGTTCAACAGTTACTGGTCGCCCGAATAAGTAACAGCATATGAGGGGAGGGGCCAGTGGCCCTCCTCTTCGTTGCCTTCTCCCCACTCACTCAAGACTCTGGGTCTTAGTTACTTGGCTCACATTTCCAGCTCACAGGATAATGGAAAGTATTCTTTTGTGTGTCTGTGTGTATGTGGTGAAGTGAAAGTTGCTCAGTCATGTCTGACTCTTTGCGACTGCAAGGGCTATACAGCCCATGGAATTTTCCAGACCAGAATACGGGAGTGGGTAGCCTTTCCCTTCTCCAGGGGATCTTCCCAACCCAGGGATCAAACCCAGGTCTCCTGCATTGCAGGCAGATTCTTTACCAGCTGAGCCACAAGAGAAGCCCTATGAGCCAGAAGGGAAGTGTATGTCGTAAGAACAGATAGTAGGAGGTCTATCTGCTTAATGCATCTTTACTGTACAGGACAGTATTATTAACTACAAGTTAACAATATTGTACAGCAGCTCTCTAGAACCTACTCATCTTGTATAACCAAGACTTCATACCCTTTGAACAGCAATTCCCCTTCCCTCTCAGCCCTTGCAACCACCATTCCACTTGTTGCATCCTGAGTTGGACTATTGTAAATATCTCACACAAGTAGAATCACACAGTATTGATTTCTCTGTGATGTATTTACTTAGCATCATGTTCTCAAAGTTCACCCATACTGTCCCATTTATGAAGGGACTTTTTGGAGTGTGCTGGGACCCATGTAGACTTTACTTCACAGCCAAGAGCAGCAGGAGTTAGAAAAGTAAGGATTCCAGCAACCCCACTTCTGGGAAAATTCCTAGAGAAAATTCTAATTTGAAAAGCTACATCCATCTCAGTATTTACGGAAACATTGCTTGCAACAGCCAAGCATGGAAGCAACCTGAATGTCCATCGACAGATGAATGGGTAAAGATGATGTGGTTAAGTCGACAGTGGACTATTACTCAGTCATGAAAAAGGAAAAAATAATGCCATTTGCAGCTACATGGATGGACCTAAAGATGATCATACTAAGTGAAGTAAGTCAGAGAAAGACAAATATAGCATTACTTATATGTGGAATCTAAAAAAAAGATACAAATGAACTTATTTAGAAAAATAGAAACACAGACATAGAAAACAAACTTATGGTTACCAAAGGGAAAGGGTCGAGAGGGATAAATTAGGAGTTTGGGATTAGCACATGCACACAACTGTATATAAAATAGGAAAACAACAGGGGTTACTGTACAGCATAGGGGACTGTATTCAATGTCTTGTAATAAACTATAATGGAAAAGAAAACAAAGTGGGGATGTGTGAGAGGCACAAGAGCTCAGAGCAGCAACGGTCCCCATCAGCCTTTTATATCCTTTATTCCCAGGAAATTCCTTGACCTTGAGTCTTGGTGTTCTTGATCTGAGATGGGATCAGTAACAGCCACCTCGCAGAGGTAATGTCAGGATCAAATGAGAGAACATTCTTGAAGCTGACTTGGTACAGAGAAACTCTACAGTCTTGGAGCAGGGACAGAGTTTTCAGATGCTGTCTTTGTGGGCATGTTGACCGATGTCACTTCAAAGGACAAAGACTGTCTAGAAGGGTGCAAGCTCTGTGGAGCAGAAACTTGGTCTTATCCTTGCTGTCTGCCCAGTGCCTAGAACAGTGACTGGCACAGCATAGGCACTCAAAACCCAGGTGAAGTAGCCAGTGAAACCCAAGGGTTGTTACTTGTTATTAGCCAAAAATGAGAGAGAGAAAACAAAGCAGTCTGGGTTAATACTGCTGAAATCCTTTGCTCTCAGTTATAACAAAAGAAAAAAAGAAAAAGGTGTAACTGAGTATGGTCAAGACTGTAATGAAATAGCTTGAGCTTTTTGGGAGCTAATACTGGATTTAGCACTTAGGAACCTTGTTCCTCTGGACTGTTATTCCGCCCTCCTTTCATCTCTCTCCCGTTTGGACTCAATATATTTCCCAGCAGCAAGCCTTCCATATTACTTTTCTACCATGCTTCACTTCCCTCAGACAGACTCTGGGATTAACTTGGGCAATCTGTTCTGTTCAGATGAGGGAACTCTTCATTTGGGCTGATAAATGTGGAAACACAAGTAAATTATTCACTCGGAATCAGTCACTCTGTGTCACCGTGGTGAGAATGCAACCGCCGGGCTCCAGCCTCTCCCCCTCCCGCCCTGGTGCCTGGCGCCTAGTAGAGGGGCCTCTCCAAAACTGTTCAGTCCTGAGAACTGCCACTCCCCTTCTCAGCCAGTTCCCAAAGTGAAGTGATACATGTGTCACAGCAGCCATCTCCAGGTCCGGACATAGCCCCAGGCACAAACCAGGGACCACACTGACTTGGGAGGTGAGTCTGCATTTTCTCAGTGAGGTTCACGTATGAAGTCACAAACTTCTGCCCATGATGTTTCTTCTGCAAGAAAAACTTCCCCAACCCTTCTTTTTTCTCCCCCACTTTGGCTTATCTATTCCTCAAGATTTTGTATGGTTACCTGATTTCACAGAGTCAGGGGTCCTTCCCTTGACTCTCATGCTGGCCCCTTCTACAGCCCTTAACTCACTGTCTTCCACTGTACACTGAGCTCCCCCATAGCGAGGACTTGTCTTATCCCTCTTTGATCTCCTGGTCTAAAACAAGACTGATCACACAACCATCAGTGAATTGTCGGGCGGGGCAGGGGGGGGTCATTGAAAAAAGGAAGCAACTTTCTGGTGATCACACATCTGAGAAGTGACAGAGCCAGGTATATGAGTTAACTTGGAAGTGTAACAAACTCCCTATCTCCAGGATAAAGCAACATCCATTTACTTTACAATCACGTCGCATGTCAGCAGCTGCAAGACAGCTGTGTGTCTGCTCTATGGATCCACTTATTCTGGGACCCGAGTGAAAGAAGCCTCCTTGGTGTGGGCCACACTCATCCTCAGGGCGGAAGTGATGAGCAAGAGGTTGACACGAACCACACACACTTACAGCTTCTGCTCAGGCATATTATATGTCAAGTTTGCTTATTTTACATTGGCTAAAACAATGGCAAAGCCCAAAGTAGGTGGATCGGGGAGATATCCAGCTCTCCTTCAGGGAATCTTTAAGTAGAATGAAATGGTCTACCACACCAGGATTATGTGACTCCTAAGTGACCTGTCTTTGCTTTGCACCTGCCTTCTAGCTTAGAAGACCCCTCCCTAGGCTTAACCCTTAGAAAATAAGGAAAATGAGAGATCCAGATATAGGGAGGGAAACATATAAAAGAATCCTCATGACATCTTTCTGAAAAAGCAATATATTTGTTTTCCATCTCGATGAAAAATTGGCGATATTTACACCATCATGGCCCAAGTAGAATCAAAACTTCATAACTGAGTTCACTTTTGCAATCCTCTCATGTTTCATGGAATCATACATTTTCTTACTCCTCTGAGAATCATGTCCTTAAAACACAATGCTTATAGAAATAATGGGAAACACAAGCAACATAAGCTTGTCTATTCCCAAGTCTACATTTATGAGCCTCAAATCTAAAGCAATATCAGAAAGAGCTGTACTGAGTGAGCACCTACAATTCAAGCCAAGATTATGAAACTATTTCCCAACTGAGAGATGACACATGTCAGGAATATAGGCCTGGTTTTCCCTCTTCTCTCAGTGTCCTGCTTGTTTATATCCCCTGTGATATCTGGGTGCCTTTTTGATTTCCCCAGGAAGTGGGGAAAAGAAGAAAGTGACAGAAGGACTAATTCTTGTCTGCAAAATAGACTCTGATTAGTGATCAGTTCAGTTCAGTCACTCAGTCATGTCCAACTCTTTGGACTGCAGCACGCCATTCTTCTCTACCCATCACCAACTCCCAGAGCTTATTCAAACTCCTGTTCATAGAGTCAGTGATGCCATCCATCCATCTCATCCTCGGTAATCCCCTTCTTCTCCTGCCTTCAATCTTGCCCAGCATCAGGGTCTTTTCTAGAACTAACATCCCCAAAAGATGTCCTTTTCATTATAGGGGACTGGAATGCAAAGGTAGGAAGTTAAGAAACACCTGGAGCAACAAGCAAATTTGGCCTTGGAATATGAAATGAAGCAGGGCAAAGGCTATTAGAGTTTTGTTAAGAGACTGCACTGGTCATAGCAAACACCCTCTTCCAACAGCACAAGAGAAGACTCTACACATGGACATCAACAGANACACACTAGTAAAGTAATGCCCAAAATTCTCCAAGCCAGTCTTTAGCAATACTTGAACTGTGAACTTCCAGATGTTCAAGCTGCTTTTAGAAAAGACAGAGGAACCAGAGATCAAACTGCCAACATCTGCTGGATCATCGAAAAAGCAAGAGAGTTCCAGAAAATCATCAACTTCTGCTGTATTGACTATGCCAAAGACTTTGACTATGTAGATCATAACAAACTGTAGAAAATTCTGAAAGAGATGGGAATACCAGACCTCCTGACCTGCCTCTTGAGTAAACCTATATGCAGATCAGGAAGCAACAGTTAGAATTGCACATTGAACAACAGATTGGTTCCAAATAGGAAAAGGAGTACGTCAAGGCTGTATNTTCCAGAAAATCATCAACTTCTGCTGTATTGACTATGCCAAAGACTTTGACTATGTAGATCATAACAAACTGTAGAAAATTCTGAAAGAGATGGGAATACCAGACCTCCTGACCTGCCTCTTGAGTAAACCTATATGCAGATCAGGAAGCAACAGTTAGAATTGCACATTGAACAACAGATTGGTTCCAAATAGGAAAAGGAGTACGTCAAGGCTGTATATTGTCACCCTGCTTATTTAACTTATATGCAGAGTACATCATGAGAAATGCTGGGCTGGATGAAGCACAAGCTGGAATCAAGATTTCCAGGAGAAATCTCAGTAACTTCAGATATGCAGATGACACCACCCTGATGGCAGAAATTGAAGAAGAACTAAAGAGCCTCTTGATGAAAGTGAAAGAGGAGAGTGAAAAAGTTGGCTTAAAGTTCAACATTCAGAAACTAAGATCATGGCATCTGGTCCCATCACTTCATGACAAATAGATGGGCAAACAGTGGAAACAGTGACAGACTTTATTTTGGGGGCTCCAAAATCACTGCAGATAGTGACTGCAGCCATGAAATTAAAAGACACTTACTCTTTGGAAGGAAAGTTATGACCAACCTAGACAGCATATTAAAAAGCAGAGACATTACTTTGCCAACAAAGGTCCATCTAGTCAAGGCTATGGTTTTTCCACATATAGTCATGTATAGATGTGAGTCTTGGACTATAAAGAAAGTTGAGCATCAAAGAATCGATGGTTTTGAACTGTGGTGTCGGAGAAGACTCTTGAGAGTCCCTTGGACTGCAAGGAGATCCAAATGGTCCATCCTGGAAGAAATCAGTCCTGAATATTCATGGGAAGGACTGATGCTGAAGCTGAAACTCCAATACTTTGGCCACCTGATGCAAAGAACTGACTCATTTGAAAAGACCCTGGTGCTGGGAAAGTTTGAAGGTGGGATGAGAAGGGGACGACAGAGGATGAGATGGTTGGATGACATCACCAACTCGAACGAGTTTGAGTAAATTCTGAGAGTTGGTGATGGACAGGGAGGCCTGGCATGCTGCAGTCCATGGGGTTGCAAATAGTAAGACACAACAGAGCAGCTGAACTGAACTGAACTGAATGGACCTGACATTCCAGGTTCCTATGCACTATTGCTCTTTACAGCATCGGACTTTGCTTCCATCCCCAGTCACATCCACAACTGGGTGTTGTTTTTGCTTTGGCTCCATCCCTTCATTCTTTCTAGAGTTATTTCTCCACTGATCTCCAGTAGCATATTGGGTACCTGCTGACCTGGGGAGTTCCTCTTTCAGTATCCTATCATTTTGCCTTTTCATACTGTTCATGGGGTTCTCAAGGCAAGAATACTGAAGTGGTTTGCCATTCCCCTCTGCAGTGGACTATGTTTTGTCAGAACTCTCCACCATAACCCGTCTGTCTTGTGTGGCCCTACATTGCATGTCTCATTGTTTCAGTGAGTTAGACGAGGCTGTCATCCATGTGATCAGATTCATTAGTTTTCTGTCATTGTGGTTTTCATTCTGTCTGCCCTCAGATGGAGAAGGATAAGAAGCTTATGGAAGCTTCCTGATGGGAGAGACTGACTGAGGGGGAAACTGGGTTTTATTCTGATGGTCAAGACTGTGGTCAGCAAATCTTTAACCCAATTTTCTGTTGATGGGCAAGGCTGTGTTCACTTCCCGTTGTTTGATCCGAGGCCAAACTATGGTGGAGGTAATGGAGAGAATGTCGACCCCCTTCAAAAGGTCCCATGCATGCACTGCTGCACTCAGTACCCCCAAGCCTGTAGCAGGCCACCACTGACCCAGGCCTCTGCCGGAGACTCCTGACCACTCCCTGGCAAGTCTGGGTCAGTCTCTTGTGGGGTCACTGCTCTTTTCTCCTGGGTCATGGTGCACACAAGGTTTGGTTTGTGCCCTCCAGAGGCCTATTTTCCCAGTCCCATGTAAGTTCTGGTGGCTCTATGGTGGGGGTTAATGGCAACCTCCTCAAAGAGAGCTTATGCCATACCCCTAGTGTGATAGGCAGCAATAAAAAACTAGCAATGTAACTCAAATTTCCAGATGTCTGGAGCCTAGAAAGATTCGAAGATGAAGCAAGGTTAGCCTGCTTTTTCACTTGGCAGTGGTTCGATAGCACTGAGTAATGGTGCAGCTGAGTGGTGGCTGCCCTTGGTAACTGGGACATAAGCTGTGTTCTCCAGATGGACAGAACAACCCCCCCGCATCTGAATGTGTCCCTACCTACGCATTCCAGCCTGCTTCACTCATATACATGTGGCATCCATGGGTTCCTGCAGTTTTCAACTCACCAGGCTCCTCTGTCCATGGGACTCTCCATGCAAGAATACTGGAGTAATTAGCCTCCAATTAAAAAAAAAAAAAAAGAATACTGGAGTGAGTTGCCATGCCCTCTTCTGGGGAATCTTCCCAACCCAGGGATCGAACAGGCATCTCTTATGTCTCCTGCATTGGCAATTGGGTTCTTTACCACTAGAGCCACCTGGGAAACCCTTGTTTATTATTAATAAGTGTCTACTGTGAATGAACTTCCCTGGTGGCTCAGATGGTAAAGCGTCTGCCTACAATGTGGGAGACCCGGGTTCAGTCCCTGGATTGGGAAGATTTCCTGGAGAAGGAAATGGCAACCCACTCCAGTGTTCTTGCCTGGAAAATTCCATGGACTGAGGAGTTTGTTTACAATCTACAGACTACAGTACATGGGGTCCAAAGAGTCGGACACGGGTGAGCGATTTCACTTTCACTTTCACTTACTGTGAATGAAGGACTGTTATAAAAACTCTTCTCCTTGTTCATTGACTTTCTTCATGAACAACGCAAAAGAATGACCTTTCTTTTCCAAATTTCCCACTCAATTCAGTGCTGAGAGGGTCCCATAAATATTTGGGGACCAGAGTGACTGGTATCCCTAAAGTCCAGTGAATAGTTTTATGTAGGCCATTGATATAATTGACCTGGACTCAAACTCTAGCTAAAAGTCATACAAGTCTCTGCGCCTGTTTCCTCACTTGTAAAATGGGTCTATTAATTTAATCTTGATAGGTTGCTATGAGGATGGACTAGATTAGATCATGTATGTAAAAAAGCAGGCCAGGCATTATAAAATATCTGATAAGTTTTAACTTCCTTTCAAAGTCCTATCTACGTTACAGTCTCACAGAACATGAATACTGGGTACATGTAATAATTATACAGAGAGACTATTAGCTAACAGATATGAGTGGCAGTGGTCTCTCAAAGAGATAATGGACAGCTAGTTGGGTCCCTCTGTTTAGGGAAGGGATGTACTGTTGCCATGGCCAACGTGCCCTGTGATGCTGCTTCCTGTGGACAGTCTAGTCCTGTTTGGGCTGTGAAGATGTTTTCTTATTTATTGTTTGTGTTTTTACTTCTTACCATTGCACTTTGTTTTATGAAGTTGATGGGGCAGATGTTGTCCCATTCTACAGATACAGAAAGGTAAGGCTCAGGTGTTCTAGTTCTAGGACTCTTGGTTTAAAAAGCCAAAAACCACTCAAGCTAGCTCTGGTTGGACAATCTAGTGGACTGGAGAGTCCTGGCCCCAGAGCTCAGCTCATCCTTGCAGGGACAGAAACTGGCCAGTTGAAGACCAAGCTTGCTCTTTCTCTCAGCAATGTCAGAGTCCCTGTCGTCTCTTTCTCTCTCTGAGCATTCAGCTTGCAGTCAGCCCAAAATGACCACCACCCTGACCCTACCCTTGGTCCTTTGAACTTATCAGCTCCCATAGGCCAAGGCTGAGCCTCTCTCCTGGAGTGTGAGGTTCTTTCCTGCCTATGGAAATAGAATGCCAGGGAGAAGACCCTACAGTATGCACTGCACCTGTTCCATGGGTTTTCTGTCTCTGGCCTTTTCTCATAGCAGAATTGAAGAGTGGCAATATTCAAAGTAATGGTAATTTAGAATTTCCCGGAATTATAAAGAAACATATTAACATGTGGGTAAACCCAAGTAAATATTGGCTGTACAAATAGTTATAATAAAGTCTAATTTGGAGCGTTAGAAAACACTGAACAACAGTAGCTTTTAGTTAGGAGATTAATTATAGTTAAAACGAAATGTCGTTAAAATTTTTGAATCATTTTGGTGGAAAGCATATATTTAATTTAGTCCATTAAAGATGCACAATATAATTTCTAACATAACACTAAAAGAACAAAAATAATATGTGTAAACTCCATATTTCGTTGTTCAGTCACTAAGTCATGTCTGACTCTTTGTGTTTCCGTGGACTACAGCACGCCAGGCTTCCCTGTCCTTCACTATTCGAATAAGTTTCAATCCAAAAGAAGGCAAAAGAGCAACATTGAGTGAGAGAAGACAAAAGGACAAGACCAGTGTAAAGTACATAATGGTAAACTAAGTCCAACTCTACCTGTGATCCAATTATAAAATGATTGAATCTTCCAGTTAAAATTAAAAAGTTACCAGAATTTAAAAAATGTTACCAGAGTAATAAAAACGCACCAGAAAAAAATAATGTCTTCTATACTGTAGTTAAGACAAAGAGTATATAGAGGTAAACGAAGACTAAAGATGGGGAAAGGTCCATCATTTAAATACTAAATAAAAGAATACTCATGCTCCATTGGTATTATCTAACTAAATAGCCTTTAAAAAGTATTACTAGAGAGCATAGGAGTCATTGCATATTGGTACAAATTGAATTCACTAGGGAGATTTAACTATTGTAAACTTGCATGTAATGTAATGATATTACTTCAAAATAAATGAAACAAGAACCAGTGGAACCACAAGGAGAGCTGGTATATGTCTTCATAACGGGATATTTTAAAATATTCTTGTATCGTAGTAACAAATGTTCAAAGCAAGAAAAACAATCAGTGAGGAAATAGAAGATGTAAATGCGAAATCTAAACGTTTGGTATTATCGAAGTCTATACCAACTGTGGGAGAATAATGACCTTCCCTTATAAATAAAGAACACTAAACAAAATCTGAATGAATTTCAGTTTGGACTGCATAAGACTATGTTTAGTGACCAAAACGCAGTTAAGTTAGATAACAATAACAAACGCATAACTAGAAAAATCCACTTGAATACCAAAAATCACAGGTCTAAATAACCCATATATCAAAAGTAGAACATAATGAGAATTAGAAAATACTTAGAACTGAATAATATTGAAAATATAACATATAAAAGTTTGTGGGATGCAGCAAAAATGGTACTTACAGTAAAATCCGTGATAGTAAAATGCTTATGTTCATAAAGTTGGAAAATTATGAACTACGCTTTCTCCAACTTTGTTAATTAGAATAAACTGAAAGGAAAAAGGAGGAAATAATGAGAAGAACAAAGTCACTAAAATTAGAAATATGTGCACTAGAGATAATCAGGAGAGTCAAAAGTAAATACTTAAAAAAGACTAAAATAACTAAAATGATCAAATATCTGCTAGGGTTCTTCAGTTCAGTTGCTCAGTCACGTCTAACTCTTTGTAACCCCATGAATCACAGCATGTCAGGCCTCCCTGTCCATCACCAACTCCCGAAGTTCACCCAGACTCATGTCCATCGAGTCAGCGATGCCATCCAGCCATCTTATCCTCGGTCGTCCCCTTCTCCTCCTGCCCCCAATCCCTCCCAGCATCAGAGTCTTTTCCAATGAGTTAACTCTTCGCAAGAGGTGGCCAAAGTACTGGAGTTTCAGCTTTAGCATCATTTCTTCCAGTGAACACCCAGGACTAATCTCCTTTAGAATGGACTGGTTGGATCTTGTTGCAGTCCAAGGGACTCTCAAGAGTCTTCTCCAACAACACAGTTCAAAAGCATCAGTTTTTTGGCGCTCAGCTTTCTTCACAGTCCAACTCTCACGAACACTGGAAAAACCATCGCCTTGACTAGATGGACCTTTGTTGGCAAAGTAAATCTTTGTTTTTCAATATGTTATCTAGGTTGATCATAACTTTCCTTCCAAGGAGTAAACGTCTTTTAATTTCATAGCTGCAATCACCATCTGCAGTGATTTTGGAGTCCCCCAAAGTAAAGTCTGACACCGTCTCCACTCTTTCTCCATCTATTTCCCGTGAAGTGATGGGACTAGATGCCATGATCTTAGTTTTCTGAATGTTGAGCTTTAAGCCAACTTTTTCACTCTCCTCTTTCATTTCACCATACTCCAATATAAAATAAATAAATAAATAAAATAAAAATTAAGAAGTTTTTAAAAAGCCAAAAAACAAAGAAATTGGAATCAAGATCTGAAAGAGCTATCTCTTCACTCTTATGTTCATTGCAGCATTATTCCCAATAGTCAAGATTTAGAAGCAATCTGAATATTTGTTGACAGACAAATGGAAAGAATAATGATGTATAGCTATAATGGAATATCACTCAGCCTTTAGAAAAGAAGAAAATCATGCCATTTGCAACATGGATGAAGGACATTATGCCAAGTGAAATAAGTCAGATACAGAAGTATAAATACTACATGATGCCACTTGTATGAGAACTCAAATAGTCAAACTCAGAAGCAGAACATAGAATGGTGGACGTCAGGGCTGCAAAGAAGGGAAACGGGGCAGGAGGATACTAGTCAAAGGGTGTGGTTTCAGTTATGCAAGAAAAATAAGTCCTAGAAATCTACCATATAGCATAGAGCCTAGAGTTAACTAACAATAATGTCTAAACACCCAGAATTTTGAGTGTAAGCTAAATGTTCTTATCACTGAAAGAAAATAATAGCAATAACAAAGAGGAAACTTCTGGAGGTGAAGGATGTTTACAGCATAGGTTGTAAAGATGGTCTTATACTTACTTCCAAACTCATCAAGTTACATTTATTAAACATGTATGGCATTTTGAATATCAATTGTTCTTTGACCAAGTGGTGTTTAGAAGTGGAAAATTATTAAAAATAAAAAGCACAGTCATATACTGTCTATAAGAAAAGTTATTCATTTATTTTTGAAAGATAGTACCATTTTAGTGTTGTAGGAAATTTAATTACTTCTTAAAAACAAAAGCAAAGAAATTCAAAATTCCCAAAGTATCAAGGCAAGAGATAAGAATGCTATAATCCAAAAATGCTGGGTGAGCTTTCAGCCAGAGGGAGGGAGAGGTCATGTCAGTAGCCCACACAATAGAAACCGAGGAACCACAGGGTTCAGATTGGTGTAGAAACTGGGAGTTAAGCTCTCCACCTGCCTAAGGCAACAGATCCTTCAGCCTTGAGAGGCCATTCGAGAGTGAACAGGTCTAAAAGAGAAGGGGCCTGGGGAAGGACGATGTTGACTAATTGAACATCAAGTTGCCTCTGGCCTTCAGTCTGGCGAGGGGTGGACCCTGCTCCCTCTGTGCGCTTCAGAGCCCCTGCTGTCTGCAGAGCTGGAGACCACGCACGTATGCCACTCACACGACTTAAATATAAAAATAGGTTAAAAATAAAGTGACAGGAAAAGGTACACCATGTAAATACTGTCAGACAAAGCAGGTATGACACACAAAAATCACCAAAAATATAAAGGATCATTTCATAAAAACAAAGGGAACATTAAATAAGGAGCCATAGGAATCTCAGTGCGCAGGCACACAATGACCGGGAAACAAGAGCTGGGAGAACAGAAAAGAGAGCCAGACAAGTGCACAGTGATAATCGGCAATGCAGCAAGCACCAGTTACTTTCTTAGTAACTGAGAGAACAGATAGAAAAGCAAAAAGGATATGGAATACTTGACGAATGCTATCACAAAGCTGGAAATGACTGACGTTTACCAAAGAGAGGGCTCTTTCCAACAGCAGCAGATCACAGGTTCTTTCAAGTGTACATGGATCTTTCTCCAAGTCTAAGCCGTGTGTTAGACCACAAAGTAAATGTTAACAAATTCAAAATAATTGAAATCATGTAAAGGATATCTTCTGAATACAAGGGAATTAAACATGTTAGTAAAACATACCTGGAAAATTAATAGATATTTGAAAATTGAAGCAACATTTCTCAATAATCCATATCAAAGAGGCAATCATAAGCGGAATCAGAAAATATTTTGAGTTGGATGAAAACAAAAACAAAACATATCAAAATCTGTGAAATGAAACTAAAAGAGCTCTTCAAGAAAAAAATGTATAATTTATATGCTTACATTAGAAAAGAAGAAAAGTCTAAAATCAGTTACCTAAGCTTTCATCTTAAGAAGATACAAAAAGAATAATATATTAAGAACAAAGCAAGTAGAAGGAAAGAAACAATTAGGATGAGAACAGAAAACAGTAAAATAGGAAACATGGAAAATGGAGAAAATAGTACAATGAATGGCAAACCATTTCAGTATTCTTGCTTTGAAAACCCCATGAACAGTATGGAAAGGCAAAAATATATATATATAATTTTTGATAAAACCATAGTGAGATTGATCAAGAAATACAGAAGATTATCAAAATCGGGAATAAAAGAGGGACCATCACTATATATCATGTAGGGAATATTGTTAACAACTTTATGCTAACAAACCCTTTATGAACTTAGACACAAAATCCTTAACATAACATTAGCAAATTTAATCCTGAAGTATACAAAAAGATAACTGCGGTTGTGTTAGTCAGTCAGTCGTGCCTGATTCTTTGTGACCCCATGGACTGTAGCCCACCAGGCTCCTCTGTCCAAGGAATTCTCCAGGCAAGAATATTGGAGTGGGTAGCTATTCCCTTCTCCAGCAAGAAAATAATACATCTTGACTAATTAGGGTTCATTCCAGGAAGGCATTACTGGTTAACATTAAAAAATCAATCAATGTAACTGAGCATATTAACAGAATAAAAGAAAAACTTTCTTATCACCTCAACGGAAAAAAAGCATTTGAAATCTTCAAGACCCATTCAATCTCCCAGCAAATTAGGACTAAAAAGGAATTTTCTCAACCTGAAAAAGGACATCTGCAAAAAACTCAACAGGAGAAAAACTCCCTACATCAGATTTAGTAGTGAAAGACTAAATGCTTTAGCTTCTAAACTGGGAAAAAGACAAAGATGTCTACTATCACCATTGCTATTCAACATTGTACTGGCAGTCCTAGGCAGTACAAAATGACAGGAAGATTTTAAAAGGCTCCAAGTAGAAAATTCTAAGCAATGTACCCAAAAAAGTCACCAATACTATTAAGCAAGTTTAGCAAGGTCAATACGCAAATTATATTGTACTTCTTTATACTCAATTCAGTTCAGTCGCTCAGTTGTGTCCCACTCTGGGACCCCACGGACTGCAGCACACCAGGCTTCCCTGTCCATCACCAACTCCTAGAGCTTGCTCAAACTCATGTCCATCAAGTCAATGATGCCATCCAATCATCTAATCTTCTGTTGTCCCCTTCTCCTCCTACCTTGAATCTTTCCCAGCATCGGGGTCTTTTCCAGTGAGCCAGTTCTTCGCATCAGGAGGCCAAAATATTGGAGCTTCAGCTTTAGCATCAGTCCTCCCAATGAATATTCAGGATCAGTTTCCTTTAGAACTGACTGATTTGATCTCCTTGCAGTCCAAGGGACTCTCAAGAGTCTTCTCCAACACCACAGTCCAAAACCATCAATTCTTCAGCACTTAACTTTCTACAGTCCAACTCTCATATCTATACATGACTACTGGAAAAAACCATAGCTTTGACTAGACAGATCCTTGTCAGCAAAATAATGTCTCTGCTTTTTAATATGCTGTCTAGGTTGGTCATAGCTTTTCTTCCAAGGAGCAAGAGTCTTTTAATTTCATGGCTGCAGTCACCATCTGCAGCGATTTTGGACCCCCCCGCAAAATCAAGTCTGTCACTGTTTCCATTGTTTCTCCATCTATTTGCTATGAAGTGATGGGACCGGATGCCATGATCTTAGTTTTTTGAATGTTGAGTTTTAATCCAAACTTTTCACTCTCCTCTTTTACTTTCACTGCAAGCCTTCAACTGGAATTTGGAATAAGTAAATCATGCCATTTACAGTTACATCACAAAACATGAAGTACTTAGGGATAAATTTGATAAAATGTATTCGGACCTCTACACTGAAAACTTCAAAACCAAGACAGAGAGTGAAGACTAAATGATGAAAATATATCACGTTCACAAAATCAGTTTTTAGAATTGTTATGACATTTGTCAGTTTTCCCCAAACAGGCCTATAGTTTCAGTGCAATCCCAGTAAGAAACTCTAGTATGCTTTTATACTGAAATTGAAAAGAGGATTCTAAAATTTATATGAAAATGCAAAGGAATTGGAATATCAAAGACTATATTTTTAAGACATACTATCTGATTTCAAGATTTTCTATAAAGTTGAATATAAAGGTACAGTAAGCAAGACAGAGAGATGTATTGATCAGTGGAATAGTATGGCAATAAATCTACATATATGATCAACTAGTGGTGCGATATGAATTTTTCATTGCTGCTACAACAATGACACCACTAACTTAGTGACTCAAAACAATACAAATGTATTACTTTGCAGTTGTATAAATTAGCAGTCTAGCACAGGTCTCACTGGGCAAAAGTGACAGTGTCAGCAAGGCTATGTTCCTTCAAGAGGAGAATGTTTTCTTGCCCTTTCCAGCTACTAAAGGCTGTGATGGCTGGATGGCATCACTGACTCACTGGACGTGAGTCTGAGTGAACTCTGGGACTTGGTGATGGACAGGGAGGCCTGGCGTGCTGCGATTCATGGGGTCACAAATAGTCGGACACGACTGAGCGACTGAACTAATCCTTCGCTTGTGGTGTTTTCCTCTGTCTTCAAACTCAGCAGTGGTTGTTCAAGTACTTTTCACATTGCATGACTCTTAACTTTTGTTCTGCTTCCTTCTTCCGTTTTTAAGGACCTCTGCGATTACACTGAGGCAACCCGAGCAATCTGGGATAATCTTCCTATATTGTTGTTCAGTAGCTAAGTCGTGTCTCTTCATGATCCCATGGACTGCAACACACCAGGCCTTCCTGTCCTTCAAGCTTATGTCCATTGAGTCAGTGATGCTATCCAACCATTTCATCCTCTGCTGCCCTCTGCCTCCTTATTTTAAGGTCACTCTATTAGCAAATGTAACGGCATTTGTAACCTTAATTTCTCTCTGCTAAGTCACCTAACATAGTCATGCATTAGGTTAGGACATGAACTTCTTTTATGGGGAGGGGCATTATTTCATAGATGCCAAGGTAATTATATGGTGCAAAGGTAGTCTTTTCAACATATGATGCTGGTACAATTGGATATCCATAAAGAAAAAAGAACCTTGACCAGTACCTTGTTTCTGCCACAAATATTATCTTGAAAAAGATCATATGTCTAAAAATAAAAATCATAACTATAAAAAATTTAGAGGAAAGTCTTTATGATCTAAAAGGTGGCAAAGATTTCCTAGGACACAAAAGATTCAAACTATTAAAAAACAAATGGGCCTGTATCAAAATTAAAAATCTCTGATGTTCCAAAGATGCTATTGAAAACTTAAAATCAAATATCAGACTGGAAGAAAATATTCACATGTTTGTATCTGACAGAAGGTTTGTGTACAGTGTATATAAATAACTCTTACAACTCAATAGCATAAAGACAAAAAATTCAGTTTAAAAAATAGGCAAATGGTTTGAATAGATACTTCTCCAAATAAGATATATGAATGAAAAATAGGTGCATAAAAATATGTTGATTGTTGCTGCTAAGTCACTTCAGTCGTGTCCAACTCTGTGCGATCCCACAGACGGCAACCCAGCAGGCTCCCCCGTCCCTGGGATTCTCTAGACAAGAACACTGGAGTGGGTTGCCGTTTCCTTCTCCAATGCATGAAAGTGAAAAGTGAAAGTGAAGTCGCTCGGTCGTGTCTGACTCCTAGCAACCCCATGTATTGCAGCCCATCAGGCTCCTCTGTCCACGGGATTTGCCAGGCAAGAGTACTGAGTGGGGTGCCATTGCCTTAGTCATTAGGAAAATAAAATGAATATCATAACCTCTAGACATCAATTTTAGAATGGCTAAAGCTAACAAGACTGATAATGTTAAGTGTTGACAAGGAGAAGCAGCAACAGAACTCTCGTAGATTCCTGGTAGGAATGTAAAATGGTACAACCATTGTGGAAAACAGTTTGGAAGATTCTTATAATGTTAAACCTACCTACATTTTTCATAAACTTAGCAATTGCACTTCTATGTATTTATCTAAGAGACATGAATACATTTGTCCACACAAAGGCTGATACTAAAAGTTCATAGCAGCTTTTCTCATGTGCACGCGTGTGTCTGCTGAGTCACTTCAGTCATGTGTAACTCTTTGTGACCCTACAGACCATAGGCACCAGGCTCCTCTGTCCGTGGGACTGGAGTGGATTGCCATTTCCTCCTCCAGGGGATCTTCCCGACCCGGGGATCAAACCTGCATGTCTTATGCTTTCTGCATTTGCAAGTTCTTTACCACTAGCACCACCTGGGAAGGCCTCCAATAACCCTAGTTAGGAACATCCCAAAGACCCAACTTAAGGAAAATTGTAGTATATTCATACATCAGTATGAATGAATAACTATTAAAGTCATCAACATAAATGAATAACATCAACTGGGGGGAAAAAAGGGACAGGGACTTCCCTAGTGGTCCAGTGGCTAAGAGTCCACATTCCCAATGCAGGGGACCCGGGTTCAATCTCTGGTCAGGGAACTAGATCCCACACGCCTCAACTAAAGATCCCACATGCCTCAACTAAGACTAAATATTTCATGTGCCATGGGTAAGACTTGCTGCAGTCAAACAGAAAAGAAAATTTAAGGCACAGATTAAAGTCCACCTATAAAGTGCACAAACATATATATCATCTGCATGCTTATTAATGTAGGAGAACTATAAGGAAAAGCAAGAGAATGATAAACACAAAACGCAATAGACTGGTTACCTCTGGGAGGATTAGGGAGGAATATGGGTTTACAGTGAGGCACGAGAAGAAGTCAGTAATGTTGGCAATATTTTATCTCTTATGCTCAATGGTGGTAGCATAGATGGTTTTTCCTCTTCTTTAGACACATTATCACCATTCTTTAGGGTTTCCCTGATAGTTCAGTTGGTAAAGAATCCACTTCTATGAAGGAGACCCCAGTTTGATTCTTGGGTTTGGAAGATCCGCTGGAGAAGGGATAGGCTGCCCACTCCAGGATCTGTGGGCTTCCCTTGTGGCTCAGCTGGCAAAGAATCTGCCCGAACTAGTCTTTTGTACAAATATATTTGTGAATATAAAATTTTTAAATCACATAGCATTTCAGTGGCAGAAGTGGGACTTGAACCTAAACCTCTGACTCTACGGACACTGAGCAGAGTAGATTGTATCATCCAGCTTCTAGGCTGAAGCTGAATTTTGGGGAAGGCAAGCAGTGCAGTAATGGCTGGGGAGACTGATTCCTTCTTGTTATTCCCAGCATCCATGATACTGTTAATATCATCTGCCTCTTCTCTCCATCAAATATCTCCTGTGACATTAGAAAATAGATTAGACCGTACATAGGTTAAATCCTTGATGCGTGGGGATTTTTCTCCTTCCTAGTGAAAGTATTGTATAGTGAAGCTGCTGGGTACCAGCACTTCAAAATGTTCATTTTATCCTGAGGCAGCTGGGATCTCGGGTGCAAGCTCTCCAAGAGATGAGGAGCTGACCACTGGGATCCCTCCCTTCAGTAGCCACAGTCAGAAAATCACCTCTGATAAAAGAGAGGGCTCATGATTGTCTCTGGAAAAGACTGTTTCCTTGGGCCACCTACCCTCCTAGTTGGCATGGGAGACCCATTATCTGTTACTCCTCTAGGACAGTATCAAAATGCATACCCTTCACCTTGGACAGCCTATTTGGCTCTCTTCCACTAGCAAAAATGTGCCGATGAAATCAAACCTCTTTAGAGACTCCCTCCCTCCACTCATTATTAGCCCAGCATTTATTAAGCACCTACCAATTGTAGGAGCTGTGACCGTGGATGAGGTGCAAGGACGATGAGACAGGCAAGGCATTTTCTCATAAAAAGTTTATAAGGAGAGAAAAAAATACACCAACATGTGATTCCAACACACTAAGCTTAATGCTAATTGAGTTTTGTACAGAGGAAAAAGTAGCAAACTCCGGGGCTCAGTGGAGGACATGACATTTTAGGTGGACATGACATTTAAATCCCCTTTAAAGGGGTTGGGATTTGCCAGAGAGAAAGGGTGGGCACAGAGGAGGCCCTTTGAGAAAGTGTGGCAGGTTGTGGGGTACACTGAAGAAACAATGACATTCCCAAAGCTGGAGCTTGACTGTACATGGGAAGGTAGTGCACACAGAGGACTTTAGGAGAGCAGGAGGGCAAAAGAGTTTAGAGTTTAAGTTCTAGACCAATTATTTTTATCCTGTGAGCTGCCAGAGAATTTTAGGGGGTCATACATTTATGTGGAAGGAATGATGAAATTCTTATGCACACCAGACATTGCCTGTGGAATGTATGGAGTAAATACATACGCTATTGATACTATTTTTAAATGTAAATAAATATCGCCGTAACATTCAAAATTCATATGCACTTAATAGTCATAGAATGTTTTAGCATTATGCATCTTCCCATTTGACAGTGACTAGAAGTACAACCTGTGGCATAGGTTGAGGTGCTGGGAGGTGTCTAGAGACATTTTCAATGTGAAAGATCATCCTCATTGCAATCTGTATCCTCTGAGGCAACGAGGAGAAATGAGACAGTTTTAAGTCAGGTAGGGACAGAGTCAGGTTTCTGCTTTGGAAAGGTCGGGTTGACCACCAAGGAGGCAGGACGGATTACAGAGAGGAGGCCCCACTGGAAGGAGAGCCATCCATTCGGGGACTCTCCCAGGGATGCCGTGAGAGACAGGTGGCCTGAGTCAGGCAGACGGTGTTGAAGATGGCAGAGAGAGGCACGTGCAAGAGGGTTTAAAATGCCAGACGAGCTGGAGGAGGGATGGACAGGCGGAGAGCACCGCCAAGGATTTTTAGGATAATAAATTACTCTGCGTGACACCATAGTGATGGATACATGTTATTCAATACCTGTCCAAACCCATGAAAGTACATCCAGAAGACTGGACCCTAATGTAAACTATGAACTTCTCGTGATTATAACTTGTCAGTATAGGTTCATCAATTGTAACAAATGTACCACTCTAGTGGGAGAGAGTAATGAGGAGGAGATGTGGGAAATCTTTGTATTTTCCTCTCAATTTTGCTGTGAACGGAAAACTGCTCTTGCAAACTACCTTCAAAAATTACAAATGTTTAAAAGTCAGAATTGATGGAGGGACTTTTCTAGTGGGTCCAGTGGTCAAGACTTCGCCTTCCAATGAAGGGGATGCAGGCTTGATCCCTGGTTGGGAAGGTAAAAAATCCCACATGACTCGTAGCCAAAAAGCCAAAATATAAAAAAAAATAGAGGCGATATTGTAACAAATTCAATACAGATGTTTCTTAAGTCCATATGGAAAAAAAAAAAAAAAGCCATGTTAAAAAAAGAATCGATGGAACTTGGTAACTGGATGGATGTCAGAGATGAAGGAGGAGTCCCGGATGGCTCCAGGTTTTAAGCTCTGGTAATCTTATGATTAACCTCATTGTTGAGATGGCCTGGGTGCTGCATTTGGAAATCACCGAACTTTGCTTTGAAAAAAAATAACAAAAAACAAGCATGAAAACTTGACCAAATGTCAGAGATAAAAAGAGGCAAAAGAAGTGAAGTGAAAAAAAAAAGTGTAGCTCCTAATGAATTCTTCAGGGAGAGAAAAGACCGAATGACATGTTACTAAAGACAGGTGTGGTCATTATCTGGGTCATTGACCCAACCAAAAGAAAACATTCTGGGCCTAGAGAACAAGACCTGTCTGTTAACTACTTCTGTTTGCTCGTGGGAGTGAAAGGCTTGTTTGCAGGGCTGCAGGGGAACAAGTAGGGAAGTATTGACTCTGAGGCTTAGATTAAACCACATTCATGAGTTTTCCCAGCTGGCAGGGAGAGGATTCAAATACTAGTATCTAACACACATGAAACACTTCAGTTCAGTTCAGTTCAGTTGCTCAGTCGTGTCTGACACTGCGACCCCATGAATTGCAGCACACCAGGCCTCCCTGTCCATCACCAGCTCCCGGAGTTCACGCAAAATCATGTCCATCGAGTCGATGATGCCATCCAGCCATCTCATCCTCTGCCGTCCCCTTCCCCTGCCCCCAATCCCTCCCAGCATCAGAGTCTTTTCCAGTGAATCAACTCTTTGCATGAGGTGGCCAAAGTACTGGAGCTTCAGCTTCAGCATCAGTCCTTCCACAGAACACCCAGGACTGATCTCCTTTAGAATAGACTGGTTGGATCTCCTTGCAGTCCTCCTGTCAAAAATTGTTCTCTATTCATAACATATATGAATTCTTTGTGTAAATAACCCCTTAGCTCCTTGAGGTAGGTAATATTTTATCTCCATTATACAGATGAGAAAACTGAGGCCCACAGAAGTTAGATAACCTATCCAAGAGAGCACACATGGTCAGTGGGGGAAGCTATGAATTAGACCCTGCAACTTGACACCAAAACTTGCTCTGTTGGCCACTACTCAAGACTCCAGGTCTATCCAACTCCAGACACTGACTGAGACATTGTGCTTAACTACTCACTGTCCCTACATGGGAGGGCGTACAAGTGTCAGGAAGATAGTGATGCTAGTCCGAGTTCCAGGCGGTCAGAGGCCAGGAGGGGTGGGATGGCACAGGGGAGGTGCTTTTGCTCAGTGAGGTAGGCCTGGTGGACCCCTGGACTCAGGGGGCCTGGGATGGGGAGGGTACAGAAGCAGGATCGATGGCCCCAGTCTGGTCTAGACAAAAGCATGTGAGGGATAGAGAGGTTGCAAATTTCCACAGGGGTTGGAGCAAATGTGCCGTTTTGGGAGGGGTTCAGAGACTGGAGACGCCTAAGCTTGTTGAGATTCCACGAGGACACTTCACAAGAATCAGGCTTTCTGGGTCTTGTGAAATTGATTTTATTTTTATGTCTTAAGTTTGTGCCAGGATGTTATTTCTCAGTTGAATTCCTTTGACTACTTCTGCCTCCAAATTCCACTCTCATCTTCCTCCTGTAGCTGTGGATTCATTCCCACATGCAGACAGGGATGGCAAGCCAACAAGCCTTGCTTCCTATAGGCCAAGCGTGTTGTCTGCCTGTTGGCCATGACCCAGAAAAGGAGCGCTCCTGAGTCTAGTAACCTGTGTTTAAGTCAGATCTCCTCTCTTAACCGTCAGTCACTGGGTTTGCTTCCTCTTACTTTCTTTTTTTAAATTCCTATTTGCATCATTAACTCTTCACTCCATGCTCCCACTTTTTCACTGTAGAAACTCAGTGGCTACGAAGGTTTAAAAGTACCCAGAGCACACAACTTTGCTTTCCGCCTTTGGCCCCATCTAACGGGCTCCATCTAAACGTCAGTGCCCTTGGGCAAGGCTATGTCCTACTTAAGACTCCACTTTCCCTGGAGGCTCTTTCTTAAAGAAGCAGCCTCAAGAACAATCAGAGGGCAAAAGTGGTAGAGATGAACATTTACTGAGCCCCAGTTCTGTACCTGCTGCAAATACTGGGCATTCTCCAATTTAATATTGACAGTTACTAGGTGCTGGATTCCACGCTAAATGCTGTACAAAAACCACAGCAGTTTTTAAACACACAAACCTAGGCCTGCCGCCCTCTTGCAGAAAAACAATCAAGGGTTTCCCATTGCTCTTAGTGTGTGTGTGTGTGTGTGTGTGTGTGTGTGTGTGCGCGCTCAGTCATGTCTGACTCTTTGAGACCCCATGAACTGTATGTAGCCTGCAAGATTCCTTAGTCCATGGAATTTTCTAGGCAAGAATACTGGGGCAAGTTGCCATTTCTTTCTCCAGGGGATTTTCCCAACCCAGGGATGGAATCCATGTCCCTTCTGTTTCCTGCGCTGGCAGGTGGATTCTTTACCACTGTGCCACCTGGGAAAGTCTCCATTACTCTTAGGATGGAGTTCAAAATGGGGTTCTTACCCAAGTCTACAAGGCATCTGCTGTCTGGTCCTGAGGACATCTGTAGCCTCATCACATGGCTCCCTCCTGCCTCGTCTGCTATCTTAATTCTGCTACTCATCCTTCAGTTCTCAGTTCAAAAGGCACAGTATGTGAGAAAGAGGGGGAGTGCAGTGGTTTGGGTCATGGTCCTTGCGCCAAACTGTCTAGGTTCAAATCCCAGCTCTGGGCCTGACTGGCCTGGTTTGATCAGGTGTCCATCAATAAACCAATCACTGGCCCAGGTGATGGAACGCCCAGTGCTGCCCCCTGGGACCCAGGAGTAAGATCAGCTTTACAGAAAGCATGGTGGTCTGAGAGTAGGAGAGAGATGATTCACCACAGCAAATCAGGAAACACTGCCCCAAGTCAGAAAAGCAGATGCAAGAATAACAAACATCCATTTCACTGTTATGCTGTTTTCCAGACTTTGATCACTGTGCTCCTGGGTGACACTTGCCATTTTCATGCATCACGGGCACTATGACTTAATTTGCATTATCACCACTCCCTTTTTGTACTCACACCCTTATTTTTAAATAAATGTATTTATATCACTGCTGCAAATGAAAAATCAATATTACTTGCCATAAATAGGAGGTAATCTCAAACTTTTTTGATAGTGAAAAGCAAAACAATATTATGACATTCCAGAAAGAGACCGCGGCCTGCTAAAACGCTTTGAGATTGCGGCCTTGTTCTCTCTTTGTTAAAAAGAGAGATTATCAAGTGTTAGAGAGGTGTAAAGACATACTAACACCAAACTGAGCCTTTCTCCCTGATGTAATCAAAAAGCCTAAGAAAGAATTGAAAAGGAAATTACTTTCTCACCCTCTGATTCAATGTGATGGGTTGCCATATCCATATAGCATTGAAAAGTCATTCTCCATGCCAGTTGCAACCGTCTAGTAAACCCCTACAACTCCTGGCCTGACACTTTGAGGACTACTGTTTTGGAGCATTTGAACCTGTCAAAATTGTCGAGTGGATGGCCAAAGAGAGAGATTGAGGACTAGTTGGCTAGTGAGGGAGTTGGGAGGAAAAACAGACAGCACATTTTATCAACAGAAAATTATCTCTTTGATGATGAAACATAAAAGGAATTAGCTCAAGTCATTTTGTTTCTCTCCTTGCTTCCTGCAGAGCTGTCCTTCCTCTGTGTCGGACACTGTCCTTCTGGGCTGGTGCTTACACCATCTTTTCAGTGAATGACCCCTCTTTCTGCCAGCCTCCATCCTTGACACCTCTTTTCCACTCATCCCCTTCACCGTGTCAGTTTCCCCAGCATATTCAGTCATTTCCATCTCTTGAAGGTTTTCTCAAATCTGTCCATTTCTGTTCCTCCCATTCCAATCACCGTAGTTCACATCATTGTCTCCATTCTGGATTGCTATAGCTGCCTCTTGGCTATCATTCTGTCTCTCCTTTTGCCCTAATTCCCCAACCCACTTTCTTTAAAAAAAAAATTATTTGTTTATTTGGTTGCACCAGATCTTAGTTGCAGTCCATGCATTTTTTTTTTTTTTTAGGTGCAGCATATGGAATTTTTAATTGTAGCACGTGAGATCTCATTCTCTGACCAGGGATCAACCCTGGGCCCCTGCACTAGGAGTGCAAAGTCTTAGTCCTGGGCCAACAGGGAAGTGTTCCCCATTTCACTTTCTATGTANTTTTTTTTTTTTTTTTAGGTGCAGCATATAGAATTTTTAATTGTAGCACGTGAGATCTCATTCTCTGACCAGGGATCAACCCTGGGCCCCTGCACTAGGAGTGCAAAGTCTTAGTCCTGGGCCAACAGGGAAGTGTTCCCCATTTCACTTTCTATGTATTATCAAGAGGGATCTTTTTAGAAAGTGAATTGGAACACTCCCCTGTGTTAAGACTTGAATGCCTTATTGAGGTTTGAATAAAAGCTATTGCAAAGCTTACCTGACTATCATCTGGACCTGAGTCCACCTCACTGCTCATCTCATTCTCCTCACCTCCTCCATCCCTGATTTGGAGATTCCTTCCTTTTCTTAGGGTCTTGAATGAAGTGGCTCCTTGTCCCTTGAGGCCTCTTCCCCATTCTCTGCTCCAATCCCTCCTCTGGCTGGTTCTTTTAAATCCTTCAGGAATGCCTTCTCTGGCCCCCAGCACAAGCTGTACCCCCTCATCAGAGGATTCCATTCTTTGCCCCTACAGCGCTTTTCACCTTTTTAAACATGAACACATATTCGCATGTGTGTTTGCTCAATGTCATTCTCCTCCATCGGACTAAAAGCTCCCCAAGAGGGGGGAGCAGGTCTGCCTTTCTTATTCACTGATACATCCCCCACAGTTAGCCCAGAGCCTGGCACTCATTCATGTTTGTTAAAAAGCAAAAATAAATACTTCTCATAAAGCAAATCATGTCCTTAATGTCTAAAATTGGCTAAGAGGGAAGTGCACTGCATTAGAAGAAGAGATTTTGTAGGTTATGCATTAAGTGTGCTGAATACATTTGGTAAGAGGTTTGGTAGTGGAGAAGGTATAATTATGTGGCTAAAATGTTTAGGATTGATTGTGTTTTGTGTTTAGCTGGTGGAAAATTTTAAAATCTGTTAAGATGGGAAATTCAAGAAAACCTGAAGAGTTTGCCAAGGCCGTGGACAAATCAGGAAGGATAATTCAGAGGGTGCTGTGTTTGCCTCCTCGAGGCCACAGGAGTGAGGTGAGCCATGGACACGGCTGGATTCCAAATAAGCAGAGAAGAGGACCTTAAAGCAAAGGTTCTATAGTGTGGCCACTTGCCCTGCTCCTCTTGCTATTTACATCAGAATGGGAAAAGTCCTTCAAATGGTTCAACAAGAAACCAAGTTTTTAGCTCCACCCAAAAGAGGAATTTGCATGGAAATAAGAGGGGTTGAGAGTGAGAATAAAACATAACATAATATGGGGATGATTCTGAGGTTCTTGTTGTTGTTGCTTAGTTGCAGTTGCAAGTCCTGTCTGACTCTTGGTGACGCCATAGACTGCAGCACGCTAGGCTTCCTTTCCCAGAGTTTGCTCAGATTCACATCCCTTGAGTCGGTGAGGCCATCCAACCATCTCTTCCTGTTGCCCCCTTCTCCTCCTACCTTCAATCTTTCCCAGCATCAGGATATTTTCCAATGCTCTTTACATCAGGTGACACTGAGGCATGATGAATAAAACAATGTACTGAGCATGTGTGCTTGAGATTGTCTTGAGGAGGTCAGTTCAGTTCAGTTGCTCAGTCATGTCCGNTCTATTGATTGTCTATACGTAAGAAAGTGATGACGAAAATGTTAGCAATGCAGATTAAATTTAAAAGCCTGTCCTATCTGTAAATGTTGCATTGCTAATGGCACAAAAATTGAGAAAATATTCTTCCATTACTTGAAAACAATTATCTGGTTCAACAAAGCAGATACATCATTGACAAATGAATGGCATTCCAGCATGCCTTTCTGGTTTCACTTTCATCTCACTTGTTAATATAAAAGAAAATAGCAGTCAGCATTCATGTCGGAACTACACCATTCACCAATGCTTCTTTAGGCTGGCTGTATACACAAGTGTTCAGCAAAAACCAATGAAAGCATCCTATAAGGATCAGTTGGCTATATGGGATTTATGATAATTAATGTTGTATGTTAAACTTTCTGCAAATTGTGTGAAACATGCTTTATATCAGTAGAATATTAAATATATATATATGTACATATGCTTTGTATATGCATATTTTTTTGAGAGCTGGTTGTTAAACCTTGACCAGCCCACCACTTAATACCTTCTAGGCCAAAGCAAGGGACTGAGAATAAGAGCAAACGAGGGCACTGGGTTCTAATCAGTGACATTGATCATATTATAAGGAAGGCCATGGAAGGAAGCTGAACTTCACAAAGTCCTGAGAGGATCCAGAAAAGGGGAATTTCACTGTTGATCCAATCTTGCGCAAGTGAAAGGACACGGGCATTAGAATAACAAGCATTAGAGAACTGTTTTCTGAGTAAAGAGCAAAGGTTTCATCAGATGTCACCACTGTCTAATCGTGGTTTCTCAATCTTAGCACTGTTTTGAACCAGATCATCTTAGTTGGGGGAGGGAGGCTTTTCTGTGCATGGCGAGATGTTTAGCAGCATCCCTGACCTCTTCCCACTAGATGCCAGCAGCACCTCCCTAGTTGTGGCAAAGAAAAATGTCTGGAGACATTGCCCCAGGTAGATAAATTTGCTTCTGGTTGAAAGCCACTGGCTGAGATGAAATATCACTTCAATTTCACTCAACTCAATGAAGGGTTATTATCACCCACTATGTGCAAGGCACAGTTCTAGGCACTGGGTTACCTGAGTGAATAAAATCTCTGTGAGAGATGCCAGTCGTCATGCCTCTGATGCTCCACTGAGATTATTTCTCCACCAGACCATGAGCACCTTCACAGCATCATTGTGTGTTATTTGTCTCTGGGTCTCCAGTCTTTCTCAGCATAAGACCTGACACTCCTCAGCAAATGTGGGCCCGGAGTCACGTGAACACCTGGGCTGCCTTCCTCTACAGCCCACTCCTTTCCCACCACTGCGCTTTGACTGTGCTGAGCTATTTCCTTTCCCCAGGTGTCCCATGCTCTCTTTCTCCTCCGGATCTTCCTTACCTTTGTTCCCTAGGTGGGCTGATGTTCTATCAGGGCATCACAGATTACCATACACATGGCAACTTAAGATGACATCCGTTTATCATCTCCTGGTTTCCGTGGGTCAGAAGTCCAGGCACACAGTGCCTGGGCTGCTGCTCAAGTTCTCATGGATCTGAAATCCACTGTCAGTGGGCTGCATTCTCATCAGCGATCTGGGGTCTTCTTCGAAGCTCATTCAGATGGCTATCAGAGCTCAGTTCCTTGCTGACTATGCACCCAGGGTGTCATGCTCAGCTCCAAGAGGCCACTCTCCTGTCCTTGTCACAAGGGCAACTCCATCTTCAAAGTCAGCAATGGAGAACTTCTCACACAGCAAATCCGCCTCCTGCTTCAAATCTCTCCAACTTTGATCTTTTTCTCCAGGAAGGAACTTGTCCCTTCGAAGGGCTCTTGTGATGAGGTCAAGCTCCGTGAGAGTAATCTCACGTTCTCAGTCAACTGTGCCATGTGACGTAACCTAACCCCAGAAGCGATATCCCATCCTATCCACAGGTTCTTCCCACTTCACAATAGAGGGGATTATACAAGGATGAGGCTCTTTGGGAATCATCTTAAACTTCTTCCCACCACCATCAGATTTCCCCCACTCCCCTTCCACTTCACCACACGAGCCCTCTTACCTTTTAGATCGATTATGTTAGATGTCACTATCTAATAACAATAGTAGTTTCTTTTATGGATCATTTCTAAAGTCTATGCACTACCCTTTTATGAGGCTTCCCAGTTGGCACAGTGGTACTCCAGTATTCTTGCCTGGAAAATTCTATGGACAGCAGAGCCTGGTAGGCTACTGTCCATGGGGTAGCAAAGAGTAGCACACAACTGAGCACTGAGCATGATCCTGTACATATAGTTCTGTACTGACTTTTCACAACAGCCATATGAAGTATACATTTCTTTTATTCTCTGCACTTAGAGTTCCCTCTGCCTGACACTCAACCAGATAAACTTCATTCTTTACTTCTTCCCGGCCTCCATTCAAGCATCACCTCCTCAGAGATGCCTTCCCTGTTGACTCTACCTAAAAATAGTTCACAGTAGGGTACCAACTAATAAATAGAGACGTAATGATGGACTTAGAAAATCACCATTTGGCAACCATCATATTAGTAATTGATGAAGGCAAGAATCATCAGTAGAGCTAAAATTAGTGGGTAAAATTCCAATGAAGAACAGTATAGCTAATACAAGCTCGAAGTATCCCCCCACAAAATACTTATTAATGACAGGAAAAATTAGAGCCCTTGTGATGGAGAAAGCTTGTAAACACCATTTTAACTAATGATCAGAGTTAGTATCACCAGTAAAGGGATAAAGTTACTTCATGTGTCTCCTAGTATGATGCGCTAAGAAGGACATGTTATTTCTATGGTTTTCCTATCTTACGTGAAAGGCCCAAATTTCAGGATCACTAGCCTGGGCTCCTCAAAAATGCCAAGACAAAGAAAAAGCTGAGCAGCTATTCCTGATTAAGGGAGGTTAAAGAGAAATGACAACCAAATGGAATATGTCATCTTGGATCAGTTTCAGGACCAGAAAAAAGAACTTTTTTTTTTTTAATATATAATATAAGGGACATGATTGGTACAACTGCTAAAAATGTAATAAGGCCTGCAGAATAGATAATAATATTATGTTAATTTCCTGATTTTGGTAGTTGTGAATGTGTGAAGAAAATGTGCTTGCTCTTAGAAAATATATGTTGAAGTATTTAGGGGAGAAAGGGGGCTTCATATCCACTATTTATTGTCAAATGTTTCTGAAAATAAATAATAAAATAAAATGGTGAAGTGTTCACGGTTAGTAACACTGAGGGGAAAGTATACTGAAGTTCCCTGTCAACTATTCTTGCAACTTTTGCATATTTGAAATAATTCTAAAATAAAATTTGCCAAAAGAAAAGAAAACAGAGTAAGAATAGATTACTTACCACTTTCCATCCCTTACTCTGTTTTACTTCTCTGCCCGACCCCTTAGTAAGGTCCATTCCTTCCTTCCCTGGACTGCAAACACCATCAGAGCAGGGCCTTGGTTCCATTCACTGCCAATCCTCGTATCTTCCAACAGGACTTGGCACATGGTAGGTATTCTATAAGCACGTGTTGAATAAAACATGTCCATTTTGGAGAACAGTCTTAGGAAAAGACTGTAGGTTTTGAATCCAGGCTTTAAATTCAGGCCAAATGATTCCAGAACTGCTTCTAATGCTCTGCTTTCTGCCCTCATTGTTTCAGGAACCCCCTGGCCTTTGAGTACTGCCCTCCTCCTGAGTGTGGGCTCAACCTCGAAACTTGCTTCTAATGAATAGAATATGGAAAAAATATGGGATGCCACTTCCATGACTGTGCTTCCCCGATAGCTCAGTTGCTAAAGAATCTCTCTGCAATGCAGGAGACCCCTGTTCAATTTCTGGGTCAGGAAGATCTGCTGGAGAAGGGATAGGCTACTCTCTCCAGTATTCTTGGGTTTCCCTGCTGGCTCAGATGGTAAAGAATCTGCCTGCAATGTGGGAGACTTGGGTTGAATCCTTGGATTGGGAAGATCCCCTGAAGAAGAAAATAGCTACCCACTCCAATATTCTAGCCTGGAGAATTCCATGGACAGAGGAACCTGACAGGCTGTAGCCCATGGAGTTGCAAAGCACTGGACATGACTGAGTGACTTTCACTCACTACTTCCATGATTAGGTTAGTTACAGGATGACTGTGACTTCCATCTTGCTAGTGGACACTTGCTGGCACTCTCTCTTGCCTTCTTGCTTGCTTCCTATCTTTGTGAAATGCTGTATGCAAAGGTCCACATGGAAAGAAACCAAGGGAGGCCCCTGCAAGGAACTGAAGCTTGCTGACAGACACATGCCTACTCGCTTTGGGAATGGGTCCTTCCCAGTCGAGCCTTCTGTTGAGACTGCAGCCATGGTGGACACTTGGGTTGCAGCCTGTCGGAGATGCTGAAATGAGGACTCAGCTAAGCCATGCCCAAGTTCCTGACCCACAGAAACTGTGAGATCATAAGTGTTTTTGCTTGTTTTTTAATTCGTGTTGGAATATAGTTGATTTACAATATTGTACTAGCTTCTGGTGTACAACAAAGTGAATCCGTTCTACCCATAGATAGCCGCTCTTTTTTAGATTCTTTTCCTATATAAGTTATTACAGAATATTGGGTAGAGTTCTCTGTGCTATACAGTAGTCCTTATTAATCTATTTTATATACAGTAGTGTGTACAGTACTCTTGCCTGGAAAATCCCATGGATGGAGGAGCCTGGTAGGCTGCAGTCCATGGGGTCGCTAGGAGTCAGACACGACTGAGCAACTTCACTTTCACTTTTCACTTTCATGCATTGGAGAAGGAAATGGCAACCCACTCCAGTGTTCTTGCCTAGAGACTCCCAGGGACGGGGGAGCCTGGTGGGCTGCCATCTATGGGGTGGCGCAGAGTCAGACACAACTGAAGCAACTTAGCAGCAGCAGCAGCAGCAGCAGNACTCTTTTTTAGATTCTTTTCCTATATAAGTTATTACAGAATATTGGGTAGAGTTCTCTGTGCTATACAGTAGTCCTTATTAATCTATTTTATATACAGTAGTGTGTACAGTACTCTTGCCTGGAAAATCCCATGGATGGAGGAGCCTGGTAGGCTGCAGTCCATGGGGTCGCTAGGAGTCAGACACGACTGAGCAACTTCACTTTCACTTTTCACTTTCATGCATTGGAGAAGGAAATGGCAACCCACTCCAGTGTTCTTGCCTAGAGACTCCCAGGGACGGGGGAGCCTGGTGGGCTGCCATCTATGGGGTGGCGCAGAGTCAGACACAACTGAAGCAACTTAGCAGCAGCAGCAGCAGCAGCAGCAGTGAGTATATGAGGAGGGCATGGCAACCCAGTCCAGCGTTCCTGGGCTTCCCTGGTGGCTCAAATGGTAAAGAATCTGCCTGCAATGTGGGAGACTTGATTGAATCCCTGGGTTGGGAAGATCCCCTGAAGAAGGAAATAGCTACCCACTCCAGTATTCTAGCCTGGAGAATCCCCATGGACAGAGGACCCTGGTGGGCTACAGTCCATAGTGTTGCAAAGAGTCGGACATGACTGAGTAACTAAGCCCAGCACAACGCAGCGTGTATATGTCAGTCCCAACTTCCTAATTTATCCCTCTCATCTCTTACCCCCTGAGAGCCATAAGTTTGTTTTCTATATCTGTATTTCTGTTTTATAAGTTAGTTCATTTGTGCTTTTTTTTTTTTTTAAGATTCCACAAATAAACAATATCATATGATATCTGTCTTTCTCTGTCTGACTTACTTCACTCAGTATGACAATCTCTAGGTTGTTTTAAGTCACATGCTGGAATGATTTGTTACAGGAACATTACCATAGGAAAGGAATACTACAACCCTCTGTATCAGTTAGTTTATATATGTATATAATATATACTATAATTTATATAATATAATGTATATAATTAGTTTACCGTTTTATCTAGGCTTCATAGCATGGTGCCTCTCTCATGTTTGGAGCTCAGTGAGTGATTGTCAAAAATTATCAAGGGGCCCTTCATTAGAAATAAATTGTAGTTGAGTTTATACATCAACCTAGGACTTTGGTCATATCTAAGGGCCCTGATAATGTTCTTGAATTTTCAAGTTCAGAAACAAGAGTCTGAACTGTGGGCTGTTCATTCACCGTAGCTCTGCCCCCCATGAGGTCCCATCTGGGTGGCCAGCTGGTCCCCTAGATGGCAATTTCATCTCAACTCCTTTAACATCATAATTCTTGAAACTAGTGTTTGTAACACTAAACCACATGAGAGGACAAAGTGACCTGCCCATCCACCTGTTCTAATTAATATACTTTTAAGCTTCTCAGGAAAAGCCATTTCTCCTCCTTCCTTTACACCAAACAAAGATTTAGCTATAAAATTTCAGCTTAGAGTAATCACATCCTGAATCAATGGCTTATTTTTTGAGTTAAAAAAAAATATCCCTCTAACATGTTCATTTTAATTTCAAAAATGCTATTTTAAATGGTAGGGAGCCTTTTAATTCTCCACTCTGGGTTATAAAAAAATAATAGATAGGCAGAAATGTGTTATTAAAGCTATTTTTCTTGGCGTTCTGGTAATTTAATAAACTGCTGAAGCTAAGCCTTGAGACTTTATGAAGCAGAAAGAAGACGACTTGGCTGTTGATTAATAGTTTCTGATCATCCCCCAACCACCCCCCGTGCTTCCTGGGGGTGATTCCTGAAGGACAATGGGGGAGTTCTGAAGAATGAAGATTTGGAGAAACTTTGTAAAAATGTCTTGTCCTGGGAAGCTTAATTTCCACGATGACCCACACACTCACTCTTCTTGAGGTTCTGGAGAACTGATTGGCATGAGTTTCAGAAAATAACTCTTGATGTGGTCACTTCCATATTTGACTTCAGAGCACCTCACCGACCTTGTAAAGCTTCTACACCAAGGTTATTGTGGAATGTCTTATTCTGCTAGGGCCTCCGTAACAAAAAACATAAACTATGTTACTTAAACAGCAGGAATTTATTTCTCTTAATTCTAGAGTCAAGAACATCCAAGGTCAAGGTGCCAGCCAGATAGGTTTCAATCTGAGGCCTTTTCTCCTGGCTTGTAGGGGTGTGAGAGGTGGATCCTAAAGAAGGCCAGGCATTAAAGAATTGATGGTTTCAAACTGTGATGCTGGAGAAAATTTTGAGAGTCCCTTGGAAAGCAAGGAGATCAAACCAGTCAACCTTAAAGGAAATCAACCCTGAATACTCAACAGAAGGACTGATACTGAAGCTGAAGCTCCAGTATTTGGGGCACCTGATTCGAAGAGCTGACTCACTGGAAAAGACCCTGATGCTGGGAAAGACTGAGGGCAGGAGGAGAAAGGGAAGACAGAGGATGAGATGGTTGGATGGCATCACCAATGCAGGGGACGTGAACTTGGACAAACTTCGGGAGATGGTGAGGGACAGGGAGGCCTGGTGTGCTGCAGTCCATGGAGCTGCAAAGAGTTGGACACGACTAGGTGACTGAACAACAGCAGGTGACTTAAACAATGGAAATGTATTTCTTCTAGTTCTAGAGTCAAGAATGCCCAAGATCAAGGTGCCAGTCAGATAGGTTTCATTCTGAGGCCTCTTCTCCTGGCTTGTAGGGGGCCGCCATCTGGCCATATGCTCACATGATCTTTTCTTTGTGTGCTTGTGGAGAAGAGCAAGCTCTGTGAGGTCTCTTCTTTCAAGGACATTGATCCCATCATGGGGGCTCCATCCTCTTGATCTCACCTAACCCTAATTGCCTCCCAAAGGCTTCATCTCCAAATACCTTCATGTTGAGGACTAGGGATTCAACATATGGATGTGGTGATTACATGGACATTCAGTCCATAATAGGACTTGGAAAAGTGTTAGTGGCTCAGTCATGTCAGACTCTTTGCCATCCTGTGGACTGTAGCCTGCCAGGCTCTTCTGTCCCTGGAATTCTCCAAGAAAGAATTACTGGAGTGTAGCCATGTACCAGTTATTAGGCCTTCATTGCCTAATAATCCTAAAACTCTGCAAACCACATTTCTACTTTGCTGGATCTGTTAGGCTCTGTGAAGCAGGGGCCCTCGAGAGAGACCCCAGGCTAGAAAAGGAAGAAGGGACTTGTTCATTCCTGTTTGGCTCCTATTCTGATCAGCATCGCTCTAACAACGCCAGCTTGGCTCAGTAGGAGCATTTGCAGTCAGCCTACTATTTTTCCAATACTTGCAGAACCAGTCTCACTGAGGCTTCTTAGAACATTAACACCAGTAATCCGATGCCTCCTCCTTAAAGATATGGGTTCCTGCTCCCAAGGAGCCTTTTCTGAGTCCAGAGACACTAGCACCCCCCAGACATTTTCTGTTCCCCAGATTCACATGCCTGAGCTTCAGCTCCTCACGTCTCCTCTGCTGCTGCTGCTGCTGCTAAGTCGCTTCAGTCGTGTCCGACTCTGTGTGACCCCATAGACGGCAGCCCACGAGTCTTCGCCATCCTTGGGATTCTCCAGGCAAGAACACTGCAGTGGGTTGCCATTGCCTTCTCCAAGGCATGAAAAGTGAAAATGAAGTCACTCAGTCGAGTCCGACTCTTAGCGACCCCATGGACTGCAGCCCACCAGGCTCCTCCGTCCATGGGATTTTCCAGGCAAGAGTGCTGGAGTGGGGGCCACTGCCTTCTCCACCCCTCTTCTAGACCTCTGCATCCGAATAAGTCTGCCTGCTCTTTGGATGGCAGCTGCTTTGCAGCTGCTACTTCTGTGTCACCCTTGGAATTTTTTTTGTCTTTTCAGGTTTTCAATGTAGAGTTAAAAATTACTTATTTATATTAATATTTTTTCTGTTACAATAACTAACACGGTTCTGTCTTCTAGTGACTGAGAATGGGGACTTGACAGAAAGATGCAAAATCCCCCAAAATATAGACAGGCCGCTCTCACTCTCTCTAGGCCTGTTTCTCTCCCTGTAAAGAGAAGCAAAGGGTGAATGTTTCATGGGTGAGACTGATCCCACTAAGCTAATATTTTCCTTTTCTTTCAGTGGCAGCTGGGAAGTATGGTTGTGGCAAGCAAAACCTTCCTTGTTCAAAAGTTTTTCTTTATAGTTAGCTCTGTGAGGGCAGAGAATAAGATTATCCAATTATGTAGCTCAGGACTTAACCCAATGTCTGGTGCAAGGCGGGGCATTCAATAAATGTCTACTAAGTGAGGAATAAATTGAAAGATGGATGGATAAATGGATTGGTAGATGGGAAGATGATGTTATCTTGAGAATATCTAGTAGTAGAAAGAAGTCTTTTTGAAGGCATGGAGTTATTTCATTTTTGAGCATGTCACATAGGATTAGCTTTGGTTATGTGGGAAAGAAGTGCTTCCCAGGTGGCTCAGTGGGTAAAGAATCTGCCTGCATGCAGAAGATGCAGATTCAATCTCTGGATCAGGAAGATCCCCTGGAGGAGGGCATGGCAACCCACTCCAGGATTCTTGCCTGGAGAATCCATGGACAGAGGAGCCTGGCGAGCTACAGTCGCCAGGGTTGCAAAGAGTTGGACACGAGTGAAGCGACTGAGCACGTATGCACGCATGGGAAGAAACTCAAAATAACAGTGGCTTTTCAAAAGTGTTCGTTTTCCTTTCATGTAAGCAAAGTTCAGGGACAGGCACTTGGTGCTGGCCTGGCACCACCACAGTCTTTGGAGACTCAGTCTTCTCTCTTATCGATCCATCAACTTCATAATATATCTCCGGTTTCCAGAAATCACACATAACACTTCTGCCTACATTTCATCTCATCCAGCAGAACTAAGTCACATTTTCTGGGTGGTCGTGTGCCAATCTGAAAAGAGGAGTTCTATTACAAAGGGGGGAAGGGGGAGATATATATTTGGTACCAACCGGAAATCCCTGTCTTAGGGATGGATGGATATCACAGAACTGAGGATACCCTCCCAAAGGAAGGAGACAAGAGAACTTGAAGTCCAGTTGCTCCCCTCCCTTTCTGTAGGGCTGCTAACCCGGAGTCTTCAGGCCCTGCCTCCCACTTCTTCCTCTGTGATTTAATCCTGGAAAATGACCTACGGGTCTTAGCTGCCTGAAAACTTAACAGTCATTAACCATGTGATATCTGTGCCAACAAAGTTTATTCACTCTGGGCCGTGTTACTAGAAACAGGGAAGTGATAGGAAAAGGGGGTAGGAATATTGATTTTGAGTCACTTACCATATGACCTTAAATAAGATTCTTAATCACACTGAACCTTAATTTCTACAGTTGTAACAACTCTGTTTACCCCAAGTTAGTGTGAGTGTTCATTTGATAAGAAATGTGATGTATCCAGCACTGTGCCTGTTCCAGCATAAGCCTAAATGATGAGCTGTTGTTGTTGTTCAGTCCCTAAGTCGTGTGTAACTCTTTGCAACCCCATAGACTGCAGCACACCAGGCTTCCCTGTCCTTCACTATCTCCCAGAGTTTGCTCAAGCTCATGTCCATTGAGTCGATGATGCCATCCAACCGTTTCATTCTCTGTCGTCTCCTTCTCCTCCTGTCTTCAATCTTTCCTAACATCAGGGTCTTTTCCAATGAGTCAGCTCTTCGAATCAGGTGACCAAAGTACTGGAACTTCAGCTTCAGCATCAGTCCTTCCAATGAATATTCAGGGTTGATTTCCTTTAGGATGGACTGGTTTGATTTCCTTGCTGTCCAAGGGAGTCTCAAGAGTCGTCTCTACCACCACAGTTAGAAAGCATCAGTTCTTCGGTGCTCAGCCTTCTTTATGGCCAACTCTCCCATCCGAACATGACTACTGGAAAAACCCTAGCTTTGACTGTATGGATTTTTGTCTGGAAAGGGATGTCTCTGTTTTTGAATAGGTTTGTCATAGCTTTACTTCCAAGGAGCAAGTGCCTTTTGTTTTTATATTATAAAGTATTTCAGGAACCCACAATTTTGCTACTCCTCGCTTAAACCACACATGGACTTTCATTAGTTTTAAAATTTGCAAATAAAGAATGTTCTGAGGAAAGAGTCTGAGGGGGTTGTGACTTTAAAATGTATCAGATGAGAATTGGTTGCAGACAGACTCCAGGGATGTAAAATGTCAGATGACTTATCTGATGTTCTGCACTGAGGTGGCTACCTTGCTCTCCTTTATCCTGTTAATAAACTCTTCACCTTTCATTGTAACTATGAGTTAATGTCTAAGTGCAAAATGCATGGGAGAGATGCCGTGTCTGTCTTCCTCACTGATGTATCCTTAAGAATAAGATTCAGTGATTGCATGCTGAATGGACGGGAGAGTTGGTTGCAAGGAACACGGAGGACATGGGGATCTTCAATCCCTTCCCAGACTTCAGGATCCCAATTCTTGAGTCCCAGTCCTCACCACTCTGCATCCGTTTCTGGACTTCTCTGAGAGGTGAGCAGAGTCAGGGAGTACAACGTGTTGCAAAGACTTTGGGCTTTGGCTCCAGCCCTCCCTTACGTTTCCTAAAGAATTTCTTAGGGGAAAAAAAAATCCATAGAGGCTTCTGAGAATCTGATTCTTAGACATGCCAGGACGGGGACTGGAGCAGTGGGCTCTAGCTGTGCCACAATGGAGCTCAATACAACTTAACAAGTGTTTTGATAACCACCGTGTGCCGGGCACCACACCAGATGTTGTTCTGCATGCATTTTTTTCTTTTTTAAAAATGAATACTTATTTTTATTAAAGTTAAACACACACACTTTAAAAGCCAAACAACGCTATTCATGGAAACAACCTAAATGCGCATCGGCAGATGAGTGGGCAAAGAAGACGTGGCGCATGCGCACAGAGGCTTATCAGTCATAAAAAAGATCGAAATAACGCCATTTGCATCTACCATGCAACAAGAGATTATCATACTAAGTGAAGCAAGTCAGAAAGAGAAAGACAAATACTAGCTGATATCATTTATGTGTGGAGTCTGAAGTATGGCACAAATGAACCTATCTAGGAAGCAGAAACAGACTCACAGACATAGAAATCAGACTTGCGGTTGCCGGGAGAGGGGGTAGGCAGGTGGGGGAAGAGAGTACTGCAAATTTGGGATTAGCAGACAGAAGCTATTATGCATAGGATGGATAAACAACAAGGCCCTACTGAATAACACAGGGAGCTATATTCAGTATCCTCCGATAACCCATAATGGGAAGGAATGTTAAAAACAGAGCGTCTGAATGTGTATGACTGAGTCACTTTGCTGTTCCACAGAGACTGGCACGACACTGCAAATCAACTCTGTGTCAGTTGCTCAGTCGTGTCCATCTCTATGTGACCCCATAGACTGAAGCCTACTAGGCTCCTCTGGCCACAGAATTCTGCAGGCAAGAATATTGGGGTAGGTAGCCATTCTCTTCTCCAGGGGATCCTCCTGACCCAGGGATCAAAATGGGGTCTTCTGCATTGCAGGCAGATTCTTTACTGTCTGAGCCACCAGGGAATTGCCCCAAGTATACTTCAATAAAATAAAAGCCAAATAGTGTTCAAAGAATCATAAACAAGGCCGTGATCCCCGCACCACCATCCCTCACAAACCCATCCATAGGTAACTGCTGCTCATAGGTAACTCAACGCTCCCGGAGCTTTCTTTATTCTGGAGTTTACAGACAGATTTCCAGAGAATTATGGGGATTCCACTCTCTCAGATCATCTGTTTTGAATATTACCTACTGATTTCATATGATGACAAAAAGATTTCAGCTCTTTTCACACCCCTTTCTTCACCCCCATCCTCCCACTATAGTTATCACACTAATTTTGGTTAAGTCCATATTTGGGTTTTTTATGATGATGATCACGTAAATATTGTTCACTGCTGAGTTAATAACAATTGTTTCATTTCTTATTTGAATTTATAGCTAAATCTTCCCTCCCCTACAAACCACTATAAAACAATTCTCAATACAATTTTCCACACAGTCAACTCTGTCAGAATGATCAGTCATTTTCCTCTTCTCCAGCCCCTCACAGCACCCACACCTCCCACCACCACCAACACACCTCTTACATGAGGCCTCCAATTTCCTGCCCTAATGTGGTCTGGCAATGGCGTGGCTTTCCAGTTTTTGCTTCATGGCTCTTGAGCTAATACCTTCTTCTTTGGTCATCCCAGGAATTTCCTCAGCCTCCCTCCCACTAAGGGCACCTGTTTTCTCTAGTCCACGTCTTCTGTCCTGGTTTACCCATTTGTCTTATGGGGCACATGGCTTCCTGACAAAGGTTCAAGGAGGCAAAGGTTTTGAGGCTCTGCATATCCGGAGACATCGTCATTCTGCCTCCATGGATGAGAGTCTAGTTTTCCACTAGAAGTCGTTTCCACGTGAGAGTGGACGTGTGGACACGGGGGGAGAGGCAGAGGGTGCGGCTCACTGAGAGAACAGCGTTGGCGTGTACACACTGTATGTGCAGAACAGCGAGAGGGGAGCTGCTGTGGAGCACCGGGAGCTCAGCCTGGCGCTCTGCGATGACCCAGAGGGCTGGGACTCGGTGGGGTGAGGAGGAAGGAGGCCGGAGGGGAGGGGATACATGCATACATATAGCCGATTCACTTTGTTGTACAGCAGAAACTGATACAACATTGTGAAGCAATTCTACTCCAATATTTTTTAAAGTGTAACATTCAGTGACAAAAAAAAAAAGTGGTGACAGCTTTGTCCCAGGCTCTTCTAGGTTCCAATGTTACTGCTGAGAAATATGAGGCCATTCTCATTTATGAACATTTGTATGTGAGTAGGATTTTCTGAAAACCTTAGGATTTTGTCTTTATCCTTGATATGCTGAAATTTCACAATGATGTGGCTTGATGTAGATCTTTTTCATCCATTTCACTGAGCACAAGTCTGGGCCATTCAATCTGGGGAATTTTCTTTTGTATTCCTATTGGTACTTCCCTCTCCTCTCTTTACATTGGTCTGCCTAGAACTCCTGTTAGCCAGGTACTTAGTCTCTTGGACTGGGCTTCTCATTTTCTTACCTTTTATCTCCTATAAACTGTCACTGTATGTTTTAAAAATTCTCCTTTCCAGAAGATCTCTTGGATGCTAGCTTCCAACCCTTTCCACTGAAAAAATTAAATCAGCTATCACTGTTTTAATTTCAGAAGCGCTTTCTTGTTCCGATTTTTAAAAATAATCATATGGCATATTGTCTTATTTTTAAAATATACTGTCTTCTCTTATCTTCCTGAGAATGCTATGCTTTTTCCTGTTAGTTCTTTTTACATTTTTTGGTGAGGGGTGGCTTGTGGGGTCTCAGTCCCCTGACCAGGGACTGAACCTGGGCCATGGTGACATCTCAGAATTCTAACCACTACACAACCAGGGAACTCCCTTACCTTTGTCTTTCTTGGTGGAGATTATTCGTTCCTATTAAGCATGAAGACCTTAAAAGCTGATTGGAAGCTCTTTGTGAAAGAGCATAACCATGGGGTAATTTTCACTGGTACCTCCAAGTGCCTATGGGGCATGTCAGTTTCTCCAGAGAACTCTTCAAATCCCTGCCTCTTGGGTAAAGTCCAGCTGCTGGCTTTGGCTGTGGCTGTGTATTTCACCTAATGCCCATTTTCTGTCTGCACCCTCATCTCCACAATCCTTATGCATGCTCCGTATGTTTCTCCAGAAAAGGCGCATTCCGTCTCCTATGGAACTGTCTGCGGCCCCTGGCTTTTGGGGGCCAGGATAGGAGATACCTCTTATTATATATCAGCCCCTTGCTTTCATCTCTGTTCAGGCCCAGCAGGGGGAAATGGTTTGCTTCTTATTGACTGGCAGGCATTTCAACTTGATCTTCCGCTCCTCTGCTAAGGCATTCACCATTACTCTATCCTAGTTCTGCCTTTGAACATCGCAGGTAAAATCGCTGGCTTCTCTTAGTTTCACTGAGAATGGAGTTGGTGTAAATGTTCTTAGTATCCTTGTTATTACTGTTATTTAGTCGCTGAGTTGGAGAAGGCAATGGCACCCCACTCCAGTATTCTTGCCTGGAAAATCCCATGGACGGAGGAGCCTGGTAGGCTGCAGTCCATGGGGTTGCTAAGAGTCAGACATGACTGAGTGACTTCACTTTCTCTTTTCACTTTCATGCATTGGAGAAGGAAATGGCAACCCATTCCAGTGTTCTTGCCTGGAGAATCCCAGGGACGGGGGAGCCTGGTGGGCTGCCGTCTATAGGGTCACACAGAATCGGACACGACTGAAGCGACTTAGCAGCAGCAGCAGCAGCAGTCGCTGAGTGGTGCCTGGAAAAGAAATTGACTTCCAGGGACCCAGGAAGAAAGGTCAGCTGTGTCACACAGTGAAGGCAAGAGAAATGCTCGAATCCTGGACTTAAGCCCATCCTGAGACACTGGGGACTTGCATATCCCCAGCCTCTCATTGCAATCGGGACTGGGCTCCTAACGTCCCCCAGACCTGGCCCTCACTGACCTCAGCCAAGGTGAGGCCGAGCTTTCGGGTGAGTATGAGGACTGGTAATAGAGCAATTTAGAACTGACAGTGTTGGTCCATCTGCGTGTACATGGATCAATTTTTGAACCCAAGAGGTGGAGGTCCTTATATTAACCTTCTGTTTAATTTCATCCTGTGATGGCTTGCCAGAGGACAGTTCGTTTCATGGACCATCCCTGATCAGTGATGGCTGCCTGGACCACCACAGGGAGAATGGTCCTGTGGCTTTGTCCAGGCTCAGAGGAGCAGCTTAATGGTACCTGCCAAGGGAATCGAATAGGAGAGTTAAAGTATATGCGTGTCGCTGACTCAGGACCCCTCCTCTTCTCAGGTTTGTGCCTTCCATCCACGTGATCCATATGCTTTCAGCATCCCTATCCCAGTCACTGATAACAGCTGACTGAGAATGATCCAGGGAGATTGCCATGAGGGGCAGTTCTGAGACTGCCCTCTAGTTCAGCATTGATCTCCAATCATCAGATACCATCTTGTCTATCACGATATTCAGGATTACTTTTAGAACTGATTTTCAGGACACATTTTCCCATCTTGTGTCCAAGAGAGCCTTTTCTGTAAGTGGTCACCTGGACAGGGCACAGCAGGATGCCCTTCTTCATCATCCATTTCTGAGATGCTTAAGCTGGGCTGTTGAGAAGTGAGTGGATCACACACAAACGAATAGGTAAGCCCTCAAGTATACGATCCCTGGGGTCCCTCATTTACAGAGAAGCACTTGGAGGATGGTAGCCCATGTCCTCAGTAAACTTTGAGTCTGCCGGGGTGGGAGGTGGGGGAAGGAGCAGTGATGATTACACGGAGCATTACAGAAAATGAACAGGCAGACTCTGTGTCAAGCAGCTCATGCTTTTATCGGAAAATACAAACTTTCTAAAATTAAGTGTCTTACTTCTATTTTACCAACAACAACAAAAACAAAAATCACTCATGTTAGCTAAATACAGATGCATATGAGGGTGAGCAAGTGCATATGAATTTAGGGGGGGGTGTGGTCTGCACTTTGCCTGAGGGCAGACTGTGTGCGTGTACGAGTGTTGGTCCATAGATGCGTCTGGCCTTGCTGTTTCTGCCTGTGACCTGGTCGGAACCTTGGCTTTCCAAACTTCATACCAAGCTGCTGCAGAATCCAGAATTCCAAAGCCCTTAGCCCTGCTCCAGGGGCTAAGGTGGGAGGAGGGAGCTAAGCAGGAGATCTAAAAATTTATGCCATTCCCACTGGAGGAAAAGTAGAGGCTGTTCATCGGGGGCCCACTGGACGTTGAGCCGAACCTGGAAGAGAAAGAAAAGGACGTCGTGATGGGACTTCCCTGGTGGTCCAGTGGTTAAGACACCACCCTCCCATTGAAGGGGCCTGGGTTCGATCCCTGGCCAAGGAACCAGATCACACGTGCCGCAACTAAGGTCGCGTGCTGCAACTAAAGAGCCTACGTGTGGCAATGAAGATTCTGCCTGCGTGTCGCAACTAAGACCCAGTGCAGCCAAATACATTTTTAAAAAATTAAAAGAGAAAAAAGGCATTGTGATGGAATTCCTGATGTGGTGGTGATATTAGGGAAAGTAATATGTTAATGTGGGGGCTGTCAAAGACTAGGAAGATCATGACAGGCTTAGAAACTGAAAGCTTTAGCAGTAATACAGAAAGCTTTGGCTCTGAGAAAATAAAATATTGAAATGATATTATTGGAAGACAACAAAGAGTTTCTTCTGCCACTCCTTTAGGTCAGGAAGGCCCTGGCAGCCTGTAGGGACTCTGTCCAGCCTATGCTTTCTCCATATCCAGGACCACAGCCTAGGAAGCCTCTCTGGATCAGAGCACCTTACCTGTGGGCCTATAGCCCCTGTACCTGCCTTAGAGGATCTTGTGTGCCCCTCAAGAAATTTCACATCAGAGAACTCAGGCCCACATCCCAGGGTGAGATTTCAGAATCCGACCACCCCAGGGCTCCTGATCCCCTTCTCAGCACCAGGTTCAACCAGGCCCTGCATTTCAACCCCAATCTGGCAAGGAAGCCGGGAGGCGCCCCTGACTGCCCACAGCTTTGCTAGACCCCCAGGGAAGGAAGAGCCGAGAAGACCTGAGGCTCGACCTCCAAGAACAGAGACACATACTCTTCTGCCTTTTCTCCCTGGCTAGTCTTACTTTGAAAGAGAGTTCGAAAGCCATCTTCTCTGTGAAGACTTCCTTGACCTCTCCAGATGGCATCATTTACTCACACTTCTGGTATCCTATTGCAGTGTCTTCCCCCATCTGCTAGGATACATTGAATGAATGGAACAGAGCTCAAGACAAATCACAGCAGAGCAAATGGCTAGATTTAGTCTAATCCAGGGATTCTCGGCCGCTTTTCAGCTGGGCAGATGCATATTACAGAAGATGCTCACGTTCGTGGCGCCCTCCCATGAATCGATGAAACAGAAAAGGAGCGGGGGGCAGAGGAGGCGAGAAGCAACGGGACAAACCAGCGCATTAATTTGTGATGCCTCAGCTGGCGTCGGTATCCATCGCTCACAGCTAGCAGCCGTGGACAGTCGAGGATTTGGGGTCTCCGCATCCCTTCTCACTAAAATAAATTTTCCGAGAACAGGGACACTGTCTGGACTGTTCACCATTCTACACTCAGCACCCAGTCCAGGACCTGGCACGAGGTAGGGTGCTGGATAAGCAATTAATGTCAGTGGTAACCTCGTTTCTTTTCCTCTTTTTCAAAAATCATATTGGAAAAGAAATTATCGGAAGTGATGCTACTATAAGGATACTCTGAATTCCACTCTGGTTTGTAAAATAAAGGCCATAACCCATACTTGAGTATTTAATAATTACCAGCAATAAATGAGTTATAAGACACCTCATATCTGTTGCCACACCCCACACATCTGAGCCCTTCCATTGAAAAGTTCTGCCAAGGGCATGGTCTGGACAGGACGTACCCTAGAGAGCCAGGAAGAGGGCTAATCCATGTGGCCTGTAGTTATTCAGGAGTGCTTGCTGGAGGAAGAGGAGGAGCTTGAAATGCCTCTCGAGCACAGTTGAAAGGTCTTGGTTTGCCTGGGACAGTTTCTCCACTGGCATTCCCAGTGCAATTATTATTTGCATTCTTTTGACTCTTACGCTTATTACTGCTTGAAAGATACATTGTATGGTGATCCTGGACTTAGCAGAGGTCAGGGAGGGCTCCCCTCCTCCTTCCCTGAGAACACGGAGGCCACCTGCTCCTTCCTCTCCCACCCCATATAGTTTGGTCTCTCGGTTCTCGTCTTTGCTCCTGAACCAGAGGAAACACTGACCCTCCTTGTCTCCCAAACTAAACTCTCTCCACCTAGGCCCTTATAGCCCTCCCTGCCCAGGACAGCATCTTCCAGACCTTGCTCCATCCAGCATGACAAGCAACCCCCACCACTGCCCCTGAGCCCGGGCTCCCTGCGCCCCACCCTGTGGTGCCCAGGCGTTCTTGCCGTGCTGTCGCCCCTCCGTCTCTTCCTCTGGTCCCCTCTTCACACTCTCCTGCTCTCCTCCCACCTCTAAGGTCCCGGGCTTGTGCCTCTCCCTTTCCACAACCTCTCTACATGTTGGGAGGCCCAGGGTTCCGTCCTGGGACCTCTCTTCTCTCTCTGTACACGTGCTCCCAGGCGATCTTGTCCCACCCCACGCTTCTAACATCATCTATATGCTAATGGCCCCCAAACCTATATTACCAGCCACCCCTTCTCCCCTGAGCCTCGGACTCAGACACCCACCTGTCCATCGACAGCTCCACTCCTGTGTCTAACGGGCATCTCAAATTTCACATAAGCAGAGCTTCCCTGGTGGTTCAGGGCAGCCACTGGCTGTGAGCTACCGAAGTCCGCGCACCTAGAGCCTCTGCTATGTAACAAAGAAGCTCCCCCAATGAGAAACCTTGTATCACAGCTAGACAGTAGCCCTGCTCACTACGACCAGAGAAAAAGCCCACACAGCAGTGAAGACCCAGCACAGCCAAAAATAAACCTGTACATAAATAAAATTATTTTTAGAAATTCCACATGTGCAAAAACCAAATTCCTGATCATCCGGACTTTGGTACTGCCACTTATCCAGACACTCAAGTCAAAAACCTACAAATCAATGCTACTTGCTGACTATCATGTGTAAAAGAAACAGTGGGAAGTTGCTAAATAACAAAGGGAGCCCAGCCTGGAGCTCTGCGATGACCTAGAGGGGTGAGATGAGGGGAGAGGGGAGAGAGGGAGGGAAGGGCTGTAGGTATATACATGTATGTGGACATATGTGTACGTATATATATGTATATGTATGTGGACATATGTGTGTGTATATATATGTATGACTGATTCATGTTGTGGTACAGCAGAAACCAATGCAAAATTGCACAGTAATTTTCCACCAATTAAAAATAAATAAAATAGCTCAGTTAAACAAACAGAACTAGGAATCACACTTGACTCCTCTCTTTTCCTTACTCCACATCCAACCATCAAGTCCCATCAATTCTACCAGGAAAATAAATGCTTCAGATTTTTCTTGGCTCCTTTCCAGGGCTACTGCCTCATCTATGCCTCCAACACCTCTTGCTTGGGCAGCTCTAAAGGCGCCCCGCCTCGTCCCCTCCATCAGTCTTACTCCACAGCCCTGTCTTTGTACACTGGCCCACGTCGTCTTCCCACACAGAGAGTTAGAGCATTTGTGGCCGCCCACGTCTCTTTCCTACCCGGCCCGCAGACCCTCTCTAGTCTGGGCCTGCCACTACTCTGGCTTCCAATCCGCCCCCCTCCCCCCCACCAGTTGTGCTCCGGCTGCGTTTCCCATCTCACGGCCACTGCGCTTTCTGTCCTTTCTGCCCAGAGTGCCACCAACCATACATGCGCATGGCTCGCTCTCTCGTTTCATCCAGGTCTCCCCGCCTCCCCTGCACCCGACAGGTACGATGCGTGTTTGTTTCTGCATTGTCTATTGCTCCCCCTGGAATGACAGAAGGAAACACACTTGTCTGTTTACTCCAGTAACCCGTGCCTAGAGCCAGCCAGGCACACACAGGAGGCCACAGATCGTTTTTTGAATAAATGAACCATCCCTTTGAGGGATGCAGGCCTGCAGTCCTCACTTCACCTTCCTGACCCCACTTGCTTTCCAGCCAGCCTCTCAGGCCACCCCTTCAGCCTGCTGACCGCTGCACCTCCATTTTCTCTCCTTTGCCCACAGTGTCCCCAGCTGGCCCCCCGCTCCTGCCCGCTTCTAAGGCTGCTCCTTCCTCAGTCTCCCCCACTTCCTGTCTCTCTGAAGACAGCTCGAGACCAAGGCTCTACCCGCCCTCTTCCTGCTCCCCACCAGTGCTTCCCAAGAGCTGGCCAACGAGAACGTGGGAGCTCGCCGCCCCTCCATGTGGCCGGTTCTACGCGTCTCTCTTCTCTCGAGCCCAGAGTTACAGCGTGGAAGGGGCACCTGCCGGCCAGCAGGCGGGCTGTCCAGCCTCTGCAGTCTCAGCCACGCTCACCTCTCTTACAGACCCTGCAGCCACCTCTCTGCCCCCGTCTCTCTCGCCTCTGGCCCATCGGTTCATTTCAGCATTCACAGCTCTGCTTCGGACCCCCAGGCCCACCAGTCAGAGCTTTTAATAATCAGTCTGGCCTTCCCTTTCCTATTTTCCACCTCATTCAAGGGGTAAATCTCACACCTCAGCCAGGTGCCTTTATTCCCCAGGTCTCAGCCAGGTGCCTTTATTCCCCAGGTCTCAAGTCTGCCATGCAACCTCCCACTTGAGGGCCTGATTCCCCAGGTTGCTGCCCCCTCCCCATCCTGTCCGTCTAGTCAAGGCTGTGGTTTTTCCTGTGGTCATGTCTGGATGTGAGAGTTGGACTGTGAAGGAAGCTGAGCACCGAAGAATCGATGCTTTTAACTGTGGTGTTGGAGAAGACTCTTGAGAGTCCCTTGGACTGCAAGGAGATCCAACCAGTCCATTCTGAAGATCAGCCCTGGGATCTCTTTGGAGGGAATGATGCTGAGGCTGAAACTCCAGTACTTTGGGCACCTCATGTGAAGAGTTGACTCATTGGAAAAGACTCTGATGCTGGGAGGGATTGGAGGCAGGAGGAAAAGGGGACGACAGAGGATGAGATGGCTGGATGGCATCATTGACTCGATGGGCGTGAGTCTGAGTGAACTCCGGGAGTTGGAGATGGACAGGGAGGCCTGGCGTGCTGTGATTCATGGGGTTGCAAAGAGTCGGACACGACTGAGTGACCGAACCAACCCCATCCTGTAGCCCTCACTCCCCACCCAGCAGGGACCTTCCCTCTGTCCCTGGGCCACTTTGATGGCACTTTGTCGCGGCACTAACATCACTGCGCCCCCTCCTCGTCCGCTCTCATCTCTGGAGGGACGAGCCGTGTTCTCCTTATCGGCGGGGCCCCACAAGCTAAGTTCACTGTCTGACACAGCGCTTACCCGGGTGTGTTGGGGGGACACACTGCGCTATGAGGAAAGGGGAGGAGAAAAAGGGTGGGGAGGAAGGAGGTGGGGAGAGAAGGAAGGGAGGCCAGAGGGGAGGTGAGGCGGGAGGGGAAGAATAGGGAGAGAGAAGAAAGAGGAGGCCACGGGCACGGGCTTCATGCTCGGGCACTGCTGACCATCACCTTGTTGGATGCTCTCCATGCGCCCTGGTAAATTCAGTGCTCTGTGAATTCCAACAGTCGAGAAACCTTTTTATCTTTGTTTCTACCTTTCTTATCCCAAACAGATCTGACTATGGACACCTCTTTCCAGGATTCACCCTCTACAACAAGAGTTCAGGAGGAACCCTGATTGAAAGCGTCAGAGGCCGGGAAATACCCGCTGACACGACAGGAAGGGGCCGTGAGGGGGAGGAAGGGAATCCTTGTCCGGCTGGGGAGTCTGGCCCTAACTCTGTAAAGGGAGGTTCTCACAGTGGGGCACACAGTCCCTGCACACTGGGGCACACATTCCCGGGGGGGCGCCCAGGACTGGAGTCTCAGGACTGACCTGGCCTCACCGGCCTCACAGAAGTGAAGCTTTGGTGGGCGGAAATGAGCAGCTGTGTTGTGTTAAAACAACAAACACGAATTTCTTACTGACCAGCATGTAAAGTTTGTGTGGAATTGTCAGTGAAAAAGGTTGAGTTTGCGTTGGCTCTTGGCTGCTAAGCCTCTCTCCTCTGCTGTTTGGGGTAGTTTGGGGGGAAAGTGAGAGCAGTCCGATAAGCTGTGGGAGAAGCTTCAGCAGGGCCACTTGCGAACTCACGGGGCTGTTGGAGAGATGAGCCTGGCAAGGAGCTCGGGACGCGGTAAGTGGGGGAAAGAGCTGTAAGGAGATCACCTGGCCATAGCCTGCTGGACACCAGGCAAATGGGGAAAGGCATATGCGTCCAGCTCCAGCGCCTGCCACCTGCTGCGGGCACACAGCTGCCTTTCTGCACCAGGCTGAGGACTCCGGCCCCGAAGTGGGCCCTGAAGGGGGCCCACCAGGCTAACCTCCACACCTGGTCTGTCCAGCACACACACAGCCTCTGAACACAGGCCCGGGGTCTCCCCTCCTCCCCGCCAGGCAACATACGTAAAAAGGAAGCACCAGTGGGGCCCAGAGCGTCCACCGCCCCTCTCCAGCAGCTTTTGGGAAGGCAGGCGGGCTTCCGGCATGGGCTGAAGACTCACCCGTATGCCGGGGGGAAGAGGTACTGTGGCCCGTCTCCTGCCATGGGGGAAGGGTCTCGGGGATTGCTGGCCAGCTTCTGAGGTGTCCTCTGAGGGTACGGATAGTTAGGCTGGACGAAAGGGATGTAGCTCATCAGGGGGGTGTAGGAAGAGCGGAAAATCTGTTGTCCCATCTGCTGGGGGTTGTATGGCGTCACCTGCAGGGCAGAGAGGAGAGAGGCACTGAGTCCGGCAGAGCCTGCTGCGTCTAAACACCACAGTCCCCCAGCCCTGACCCAAACCCCAGGTCCCACCCTTCAGCCCCTGTGGCCCCTCAGTCACTGTGGGCTACACAGAAGACAATGAATGTGTTAGACTGGGAAAAGCACAGGGCTCAGCTTCTTTATGGGAGACCAGCGAGGTATTTAATTTATCCGAGCCTCAGTTTCCTGATCCATAAAATGGGCAAACACTATGTCCATTAGTATGGGGACTGAGTCAGTTGATATAAGCAGAGAGACTGGCACATAACAAATGAACGTTATTTCCATTGTTGTTTCTCTTCCCTGTGCCCTAACTTTCCCTCAGTCAATAACATCTCAAAAGCCCCTGGCTCATTGTTGTTTACAATCTCAGTCAAGGCTGTGGAGGTGTGTACATCCCTGGTTTCTAGCTCAGGATCTCGACAGACCCCCAAGTCTGAGACAGCCCTGCCCAGTGGAAATTCTTGCGATGGATGATGGAAATCTTCTGGGTCTCCACTGGATACCACCCAATATGGTACCCACCAGACATAAACGTGGCTACTGAGCACTTGAAATGGGGCTAGTGGGACTGAATTTTAAATTTTACTTCATTTTAGTTGGTTTCAACATAAATAAACACACATGGCTGCTGGTTACATTGCTAGACAGTGTGAGTGCAAGAGAAAGGCCAAAGAGAGAAAATGGGATTCAGCTCAAACCCTAGAGAAAAGTAGGAACCCACTGGGTTTCTGAGATCACCCGGATCAGATTGCCTCCCACTGTCTTCTTGGCAGGGCAAGGGCCCCATCTGTCTTATTCACTGAATTATCCTCAGCCCTAAGACTGTGCCTGTCACATCGCAGCTGCTCAATAAACATGTGTTAAATGAATAAGTAAAAAAATGTAAAGAAAGAAAGGGGAGGTGGATGGAGGAAAGAAAAGACCAGTGTCCACCTGAATGCCTAACATGATGGGGAGCTCTCACACTGCAAGCACCGTATCCTCCCACTGACAGCTCTTATTGTCTTATGTGGAGCTGATGTCCATCTTCCTGTGTATTTTGGTCAAAACTCGGGAAATTCTTGGATTTCCACTTTCACAGCCAGAGTGGGGTCCAAGCTGCTCAGCTGTTCAGCATACTGACTGTCCGCTCTCACCCTGCACACTCGTATCTAATTTAAAAAGATGATAAAGCCCAGTGGTCATTACGTGATGATAAGGGTGTGCCAGGCCCTCCATGTGGATTCTCTCAGTTAAACTCCGAACAGCCCCCGTGAGATAGGACCGTTAGGATTCCCACTTTAGGTACGAGGAAACCGAAGCTCAGAGAAGCTAAGGAACTTGCTCAGTAAGCGTTTCAAGTGTCTGAGTTTTGTGAGTCCCCGCGTCCCCTGACTCCACGACTGCGCTCGCTCCTTCTGGAAGTCTGGGCCCATCCCTCCTGGCCCTCCCCATCCTTCCCCCAGTGGACAGATAGGATCTGGGATGCTGGATGTGGGTGCCAAAGCCCCAAGAAGATGAGCTGAAGGTCACAAAGTGCCAAGAGGTCACAGAGAGAACCCAGGAAGGGACCTCTCAGGACAGATGCCCAAGGGTCAGCATGGCAGGGAAAAAAAAAAAACAACTGGCTTTTCCAGTGTTGGGGGGTGGGAGTCCCAGACCTGGACTTGAGAGGAAACGGACATGAAAAAGAAGTAGGTCTTAGAGCTGACACAAGCTTCACTCAAAACCGTACCCGAGCTACATGTCACTGATAAAAACCATAAACCAGAGCTGTGTAGAGGGCTCTGGAACCATCTCCCAGACGCACTCTTTGCTGACAAGAGCAGTGATAGAGCAGTGTGCCCAGAATGCCGCATTCATATAAAACTGCCTGTATAGACAGATATCACTGGAAGGACACCTAAGAAGCCAGACACAGTGACTGCCTCTAAGGTGTTTAAAACCTTATACCAGCTTTTTAACGTTACTGGTTCAAATATATGCACATACATGACTTCGTCTAAAAGCATTTGCGGAGGAGCCAGGCGGACAGAATCCCTGCTCGTGGGCTGGAGGGGATGAGACTGGGATTCCGTGAGCCTGACTGCCTCCCCTCGCGACTTCATCTCAGGATGCAAAGCTGCTCCTGCTGAGAGAGCAGCCCTGGCCCACGTGATAAAGTGGCCCACACTTCTAGTCCCTTCTCTATCTTCTAGAACATTCTAACATCCTTCAGGGCAGAGGTGCAGCTTGAAGAGAAAAGGTAGGGCTACCTGGGGAGAGAGGAGAGGCAGAGGAGTCCATGGGTTTGAGGGTGGGCTCTGTTCACCTGGGTGTGTGTGCTGCGGGGGGCAGTGTGCAAGGCCAGGCTGGGAATGTCGGTTGTTCTCAGCTCTTCTCCTCACAGCCCACCCCTCATCCAAGACACTCAGACCCTCTGGAAGTGCTGTTCTGTGTTGCCTATGTGTGCTCAGGCCCACGCACATCCGGTCCACTGGCACGTATATGACCACATCCTTATTTGTGTCTCGGTGTGTGTTTGCATTTTCATCTCTGATGCCTGATTCTTCTTAAAGATCTTTTTGATGTGGGCCATTTTTAAAGTCTTTAATGATTTTGTTACAGTATTGTGTCTGTTTGTGTTTTGTTTCTCTTTGGCCACAAGGCATGTGAAATCTTGGCTCCCGGACAGGGAATCGAACCCACATCCCCTGCCTTGGAAGGTGAACTCTTAACCACCAGGCTGCCAGGGAAGTCCCTCAGCTGCTTTACTCTGATACTATATTTTTATGAGTCTGTGTACAAGAGGCAGTAAGCCAGAGTTACTGGGAACATGGGCCCTGAAGCCACCGGCTCAAGGTCAAGCCCCAACCTGCCACCGTGTAACTGTCAAGCAGATGTCGACCCTCAGCGCACCCATGGGAGCAGGGGGTGAAGACTCAACTAACAAAAACAGGTAACGCCCAGTTAAATTTGAATTTAAGATAACAGTAAAATATTTTTAGTTTAAGCATGGTCCCTGGAGTATTTGAGACATAGCTCTACTAAAATTTTAATCACCATTTACCTGGATTTAAGCTTAACTAAACCGCTAGACCATTCAGGTATGACCTAAATCAAATCCCTTATGATTATACAGTGGAAGTGAGAAATAGATTTAAGGGACTAGATCTGAGAGATAAGAGTGCCTGATGAACTATGGAATGAGGTTCATGACACTGTACGGGAAACAGGGATCAAGACCATCCCCATGGAAAAGAAATGCAAAAAAGCAAAATGGCTGTCTGACCATTTTACAAATAGTTGTGAAAAGAAGAGAACTGAAAAGCAAAGGACAAAAGGGAACATATAAGCATCTGAAGAATAGAAAAAAGAGATAAGAAAGCCTTCCTCAGCGATCAATGCAAAGAAGTAGAGGAAAACAACAGAAGGGGAAAGACTAGAGATCTCTTCAAGAAAATTAGAGATACCAAGGGAACATTTCATGCAAAGATGGGCTCGAT
>SJYA01000452.1:1537658-1588565 GCA_006410615.1 Neotragus moschatus | reverse complement strand
ACCTCAGATATGCAGATGACACCACCCTTATGGCAGAAATTGAAGAGGAACTAAAAAGCCTCTTGATCAAAGTGAAAGAGGAGAGTGAAAAAGTTGGCCTAAAGCTCAACATTCAGAAAACAAGCATCATGGCATCTGGTCCCATCATTTCATGGCAAGTAGATGCAGAAACAGTGGAAACAGTGTCAGACCTTATTTTGGGAGGCTCCAAAATCACTGCAGATGGTGATTGTAGCCATGAAATTAAAAGACACTTACTCTTTGGAAGGAAAGTTATGACCAACCTAGGTAGCATATTCAAAAGCAGAGACATTACTTTGCCAACAAAGATCTGTCTAGTCAAGGCTATGGTTTTTCCAGTAATCATGTATGGATGTAAGAGTTGGACTGTGAAGAAAGCTGAGCACTGAAGAACTGATGCTTTTGAACTGTGGTGTTGGAGAAGACTCTTGAAAGTCCCTTGGACTGCAAGGAGATCCAAACAGTCCATCCTAAAGGAGATAAGTCCTGGGTGTACATTGGAAGGACTGATGCTGAAGCTGAAACTCCAATACTTTGGCCACCTCATGCGAAGAGGTGACTCACTGGAAAAGACTCTGATGCTGGGAAAGATTGAGGGCAGGAGGAGAAGGGGACAACAGAGAATTAGACGGCTGGATGGCATCACTGGCTCGATGGACATGAGTTTGAGTAAACTCTGGGAGTTGGTGATTGACAGGGAGGCCTGGCATGCTCCGATTCATAGGGTCGCAAAGATTCGAACATGACTGAGCGACTGAACTGGAGTGAGGTGTCTTGTATTTTAGCTGAGGAAACCATGGGAGGGCTGTGACTCCCAGCCCAAGTGATGTGGGGCCAGGCCATGTGATCTGTTCGTGCCGGTGGAAGGTGGGCGAACACGACCACATCCCAGCTCTGAGCCCTCCCACACTCTCCCAATCCAGCCCGGCAGGTGCAAAAGCGATCTTCCACCTGGGCCCAGAAGGGTGACTCTTAAAAAAGGCTTAAACCCAACCCCAGTGCAGCTCAACCTGTAGACCTTTGGGTAAAAATTAAACATTGTATTGCTTAAAGCCTCTGAGACATTGAGGCTGTTTGTTGCCACGGCAAAAGCTAACTCAGGCAAATTATTTCATCTTTCTGCGTCTCCGTTTCCTCGTCTTGACTCTACCTCGCAGGGTGGTTCTGAGGATTAAACAAATGCAGGTAAGGCCCTTAGAGCAGGGCCTGGCGCACAGTAACGGCTCTGTAAGTACCACCCAGCATTGTCTCCTGGGGACACTGCTTTGTGGCTGCATGCATTTTGGCACTTCTGTCTGTACCTTGGGGTCAAAGGTGGACCAGAAAGCGTGGCTGGTGACCAGCTGGACAAAGACAAGGGGACAGACATCCTTCTGACCCGAAGGCCTCCATGGGCTGGGACAGAGGTGAGGAAGTCATCGACTCACCTGTCTGGAGTAACACCCCACCTGGGGGTGCAGAGTCTGCTGGTAGGGCATCCTGGCTGCCCGCTGAGGGTACGGGCCCTGGGGAGAGAAAGGAGGGACTCAGTGCCGTGGGGTGACAGGCTCCCCGCCAGAAAATGGCAGCCACTCAACACAGCTTCCAGCTCCCTTGCCTGGATCTCCAGACACAGCAGAATTCACCCCACTATACTGCTGGCCAGATGTGCCCCCCCCCGCCACTCCCCATGCCCCCCAGTTGCTTAGTCCAGCTGGAATCAGGTTGAGCTGGCATGCTTCACACCACACAGGGAGCCCCTGGTTAGCAGGATTCACAGCCTTTTGATTGAATATGTAAGGCATGAGCTTTAGGAACCTGCTGTCTTTTGAAATCCAGATCTGCTCCTTAGGCTGTGTGACCTTGAGAAAATCATTTCACCCCTCTGAGCCTCTTTTCCCTTGTCTCTGAAATTATGTGTGTTTAAGCCTGAAAAGCCTGTGAAGGTAGCCAGATTATCTCTGTTGGCCTCTGTGCCTTTTTCTAATAGCCCTTCGCCAAACCCCATTCCTGCCCCAAGGCAGGAGGTGCTGAGGCTGATTGTGTCCTGTGTGCTAGGGTGACTCATGTTTATTTACACACACTGGCCTGTGTGCTTCCATCTGTATCTGCAGCCATGTGTTTCTGTGTGCAAACGTGTGACTGTGAACCCAGGTGTGTCAGTCTGGGTCTCTGCTGCTGGCTGTCTACCTGCCCACAAGTATACTGTGACTGTATCTGATGATAAAGACTGTCGTGAAGATACATGAGCCAGTCCACCTAAAGGGCCCAGAATAGTACCCAGCATGTAGTAAGGATTCTGCCAGTGCTAGGTACTTGTACCATCTCTCACTGTCTGCCCCCTAGCCCCACTGCTCCCACCACTTGAAGAAGCTGCCTGGCAGCTCAGCCCAACGGTAAGTAGAAATTTTATTCACAACTCTGTCCAGAGTGGCCTTTGGTGTCCCTGTGCATATACACCACACACACACACACACACACACACACACAGCCGAACTGCTGCTGTGGGTGGGGTCGGCTCATGACCCATCCAGGCCCAGGCTGCCCCCACCTGCCAATCCAGAGTGAATCCATAAGATGTGGCTCAAAACCCAAAGCACCCCTCCGACCAGAGTATGTCTTTCCAGAAGATTCCACACTAGAGATGCTGCCTCCATCTTGCACTCAGCTGAGCCAGTCATCAAAGCACTGATGGCTGAGCTGCCCTTGAAGACTTCCTCAGAGCCCCTGGACTGCTCCTAAAAGGCTCCAAATCCCTGATGTGGGGTTCTGGGGAAGGCCCCCCAGCTCTCCTAGGGCGCAAATCCTCTCAGGGCCTTCCTTGCTCTCTGCTCCCACGCACCTGCGCTTGACCTTGGCTGGGCCACCCCACATCCACCAACCCCTCCTCCCCTCGAATCCAGTACACGGGCTTGCCTTTTCTTCAAGCTCTAAGGCCCAGGGCAGCCCCACTTACCCCGACAACCAGCCTGTGAGCCCGGGCATGGTCTGAACTGGGGCAGGGAAGCCAGCCAATGGGGCTGCCCTGCCTGTGCCCAGGCCTCAGTGGGCTCCAAGGCCATGTTCTAAGTGCTCCTCTTCTGTTTCACCACCTCCCCATCAGCGCTCAGCCCTGCTTCCCACAGCCAACTCCCCTGGGCCACCGTCCTCCCCACGCCTGCCTGGGTGAGGCGACCCTTAGGATATTTGAGCCCCTTGTCCCTGCTCCATCGTGGGGTGGGTTTTCAGGAAATGATGCAGTATTCATTAGTACGAGCTGCCCTCAATGACTTGAAGGGGATTTCTGGTTGTTCAAATTGCAATTCTGTGAAATCACAAGCAAAGGGAAATACACATCCATTCTCCTTTGCTTGAGGCCATGACCTCTTTGCATGTGCCCACCCTCCTTAACTGGGAGCAGAATTCCTTTGTGCCAAGCAGCCGGGATTCTCTTTGGAGCTCCTGGGTGCTGGGGACTTAGTCTTCCACGGCTCCTCGTCCGTCCACTGCTCTGAGTAAACTGGATTTGGGACCTCATCTTTATTCCTAACATCAAGCAGGAAAAAGAGACTGGGATAGACTGTTCCCTGTTTCTCCTGTGTGACTTCTCAAGGTCTGCAGACCTCCCTGACCCCGTGTCCCAGGAAGACCAGGGCTGAATAACAATAAGAACCAACATCTGTATCATACTTGAGATTTTACAAAGCCCTTTCCCATCCATGGACTCAATTAACCTTACAATTGACTAAAGTATTTGCTGCTGCTGTAATTATTATGAGGCCATTTCATAGGTGAGGAGATCAGGGCTCAGAACATTTGGCTAACTTGCCCAAGGACACACAGCTCAAAAGTGGCACAATTCCCTTAAATCCAATTCTGATGATTCTAAAACTTGCCTTCTTTTTATCACACCTGACCCCTTGATCAGCTGTCTTGAGGCTGGCTGGTATCAGAAAATCATGAGAAGCTGGGAAAAGGTAAGTCACACTGTCTGTTGCTACGCCTTGGGAGAGTCAGCGTGTACAGGTGACTTCGGCTGGGCTCAGTCAGTGTCTAAGCTGCTCCACAGAAGCAAGGGGCCCTACCAGCCAGGCCCTTCCTGCTCAGAGGCCCAGGAAGCTCAGAGTCAGCCCTGTGATGCAAACACCAGCCTCTCTGAAGACAAAGGACCTTCTTGCTAGAAGAATACTTCCATATCTTACCCATGCCAAAAGTCAAGTCAGAAGAAGTTAACATAGCAGAGAGACTGTCCCCTCTTTACAAAGCAAACCACTGCAAATTAGCTTTACATGGTGAGCCCCTTGAGTGAGTGCATTGAGAGTGAATCAATTTACACTAAATAAAATTATGCAGTTGTTTCTCTCAGAGGTGGGTGCACACCGTGCTGGCCTTGGATTTGTCCCTGACTCATACTGGACTCCGAGCTTCCTAGTCACCTTGGAATCCCCAGCCTGCAGTCAGTGTGAAGCAAGGAGTTGTTTTTTTTTAATTGTTTAAATGAGAAAATAAATAAATACAAATGAGTACATCGGGGAGTAGGTGATAAATGACTCAATAACAAATGTGCAAGGGTGGAGGAGCGTCAGTGAAGGAGCTGGTGAACCAGTGAGGACGTGGACAGGGTACTTCTCTAGGAGAGCAGATGGTAGATTCAGGATGGATGCGCCTGGGGTTTTCCCATGGATCGCGCTTCCTTACACCGTCTCGCCTCAAAGGTGGGGCTTGAGAAGGAGGGTGACCACTGGTTCTCTTCAGCAAACCAAAAGAAGACTTGAAACCAAGACTTTGGAGAGAAAGAGACTACGCGAAACCCCTTTACTTCAGTTCCTGTTCTAAGAATCAGGGGCTAAGTCCAGCGGGCCAGCTCAGAGGGGCTTCACAAGGAGTAGACAAGGCCCACCTCTCACGCAGGATGTCAAGCCTGCTGCTGTCAAGGAGGAGGAAATACCACTGGGAGCCCAGGGCCAGTGGAAGGGGGAGGGATACAGGGGAAGCTCTTCGGGTTGGATCTCCTTCTCTCTTTGCCCTCCCCGGGCTCGGCCAGGCTGGGCTGGGGCAGCAAGCTCCCAGCGGCCTGGCCCTTCTGTACACCCGCACGCCATTCTGGCAAGCAGCCAGGGAGGGGAGAGAAGACTGAGAAATCTTAGGCGCTGAGCACCTGTCGTGGAGCAACAGAGCACTACCTGGAGGGACCGTTTAAGCTCTTGGTTCGGAATATGGGTTAAATCGGAATGGACATTTATTTGATTTTTTTTCATCTCTCTACCCAGTGGGTGGCAGCTCTTACAGGAGATTAAGTTAAATAGACGAACTAAAGGAAACTACATTTTCCCGGAGTAAATAAGTTGTGTGAGTAAAACTGCCAGCCTTGCAAGCGTTGCCCCCACCCCTTTGTGTCTGATGCCTCTTAGCTCTGAGTCCAAGACAGGGACTGTGTGCCAAGCCACCTCAGCCGGTAGAAGCTAAGATTGCTAGGTTGCAGTTGAAATAAAACGGCCACATAACATGTCATCTGCAGTGGGACACTTGATAGTGAAAGGGAGTACAATGAATAATTATGCTTGGACAAAAGACCGAAACGGGGACTGTCCCAAGTAATCCAGGACACGTGTCATCCAACTACGAAGCAAGTCACGGGAGATGGTGGGAAACGAGGACTGTGCCGTCGGTCAGGCTTCCCTGGGAGCCCAAGGACTTCACAGCCCAGGATTAGCAAGTGGCTCTGAAAGACACAGGAGGGTGAACCGGAATCCATGCAAAGGAAAATGAGAAACACGCACACGTGTGTGTGTGTGTGTGTGTGTGTGTGTGTGTGTGCACGCATGCACACGTGTACCTGGCAGTGGGTCTGATGGGGCCCCTATGAAGAAAGTAACTAACGAGTCCACGGCTCTTTGTGAATGAGGCTCCTTGTGAGCCACAGCTCCTCTCTGGACGGCCCCCACTGGATAACTGGGCCCGGAGCTGCTCACTCACCTGGTACTGGGGGAAGGTGGAGGGGTTTGTGAACACGGGCGGAGGTGCGTAGTTCAGGTTGAGCCAGAGGGGCTGGTTCAGGGTTGCTGAGGTCAAAGCGGTGGCAAAGCGTGGGGTGAACACGTTCCCGGTGTACTTGAGGTTGTTCTTGTCGGCCCCTGTCACAGGTGGGTTAACTGTAAGTCACAGGAGGGGTAGAGCATTTCGTGATTGAGGAAGGGAAAGGTCAGCCTGCCCCAGCTCCATGACTGCCCCCTTAATGTTCTCACAGGTCAGGTATTTTAAAAGCTCCCAGAGGGTTCTTCAAAGCTCAAGGAAAACACTAACACTGTTAGTTCACACCTTGCCAACGTGGAAGGGGTGAGCGTCCCAGCATGGTCTGCCGTGGATCATCTCCTTCACGACTCACAAGCAAGGAGGCAGTTCAGTAGGAGATAAAATCAACCACCTCACCTACGTGCAAAACTACATGCCTTCAAGTGCTTCAGAAAAATCCAGTTTGATACAAACAATTGCTTCGCTGTGGGAAGCCATTCTTATCAAATTATTAAAGCACCTCACTGGGGACATGCACTTGACAACAAAGAGGACCTTGTGTAGGTGTTACATCTATGCCAGAGTCATTTTTTTTTTATTATTTAAAAATATTATATAATCCCCTTTGGTAAAACCCAAAATTAGTCTGAATGAGTGAAATTTGATGGAGTTGTTTCAGGATATGAATCCTGGATTCTTTCCTTCTATAATATGCCCTGTGGGCTTAAGAGTTAGAGACGGGATATCAGTGTCCCCTTTTTAGCACCTTTTGTTGGGGGGAGAATGTTTTACTAAAACAGTTGTAGATGTACAAGGGAGAGAAAGCTGAGACGTGAATAATCGCAATGTAGAAATAATCTTAAAGCATGGGATTTTCTTTGGCTCAGGCAACTTGAGGGGACACAAGACATGCTGAGTCAGGGCTATATTCAAATTAACCACCAATAAGGCCCATGTGACCCCTGAAAGTCAGCTGGATTTCTTGAGCTCTTCCCTGTAGGGGGTGACACGGGAAGAAAGCCACTTCCCCCATCTTACAGGACCAGGGAAAGACAGCGACTTGCCCATGGATGAGACAGCCGCTTGATGACAGTGCTACTCCAGGGGCCTATGAGGGTTTCTGAAATCCCTTCCTGCATAGACTCTCTCTGGGCAGGGTCAGCTTACGTTTCAGCTCCAGCCTGTCCACCTCCACCTTGCCACGAAGCTTCAGCTGCCCGCTTGGGTTCTTGGTGGCCCCAAGGAACTCATAGAGCAGGTTCTTCTCGGCCTGCCAGGCAGGCTTCTTGGCCGGCAGAGCCATGGACATGGAACCCATGGAGTCACTGCCACCCTCCTCACCACAAGGGTCCTTCTGGCTCGGGGACCACTGGCTGAGAAAGAGGCTCTCTTGGCCCCTGGTCAGCTCCTTGGCACCTGGGTTCCGTTCTAGAGCAGGAGAGAAGCTGAGTCAGTGACTCTGGAAGACCACGTGCTGGATGGGGGGAGCATGGGCTTGTGGACAAAGTCATGGATCCTCCACAGCACACCTGGGACTCCCAGCACTCTGGGCTCTCTCTCAGCCAAGTTCAATCCAAGTCCAGTCCCTGAAGCCTTCACTGACCAGCACCCATGACTGTCTCATACCCCTGCATGCATGAACGCATTCATCCATTCTTATCTTCCTCCATCTGTCCACCCATCCATCCATCCTTTTACCCACCCATCCACCCATCCTTTTATCCACCCATCCATCCATCCTTCCTTCCATCCACTCATCCATCCTCCCTTCCCTAATCCCATTCGCTCCTCCTTCCAAACTTCCTCCCTTCTAGCTCCCTCTCTTTTCTTACCTTCTTTTCTTTCTTTTCTTTCTTCTTCCTTTCCTCCCTGCCACTTCTTCCTTTCTTCCCCCTTTTCCTCCCTTCCTATCTTTGGCCTTTCCTTTCTCCCTCTTTTTTCCTCTCTTCCTTCCTGCTAACCATCTATAGGTTGGGTCACAAAGGTTCCAGACAGTTCCTGTCTTCAGGGAGCACACTTGGCTTAGTGGGGGGCACACACATTTCCACACAACGTGCAGCTGGTCTCTCATCATAGACTCTCCTCTTGCTAAGTCGTCGTGGCGATTCAGCACATTCATCAGCGCCAGGCTCTGACCTGAGTCCTGGGGACACTTGGATGAGTCAGAGCCAGACTTGGCCCGGCAGGAACTCACAACAAGGAGGAAGAGAGAGACAGACCCAGAAATAGCTCTGGGACAAGGCAGATGGGGACCGTGAGGTGATGGAGGGACACAGTGGGGGAAGAGGGCGGCTGAGACAGCTTCTGTCTGCGGACCGGAGGGATTCCAGGAGGAGGAGGCCTGCAGCGAGGCCCTAAACCCAGAGCCATGGGTGACCACGGGCAAAGGCACAAAGGCACCAGGGAGCCACTGGATGCTGTCAGTGCCGGGCTCAGCTCCCTCTCTCCAAACAGACCAAGTCTCTCTCGTGCAAGGACACTGCCTGGACCACCAGGGATCCCCCTACAACAGTGGTTTTTCACCCAAATTTCCTTTCAAGCAATGGAACTCTTTCTTCCAATAAAACTCTTTCTTCCAACAAAGTACGGCAGGGGGATGCACCATTCTGCAAGCGTAAATATATATATATACGGTTCGTGCATGCTCAGTTATGTCCGACTCTTTGTGACCCTATGGACTGTAGCTTGCCAGGCTCCTCTGTTCATAGGGTTTTCCCAGTAAGAATACTGGAGTGGGTTGCCATGCCCTCCTTCAGGGGATCTTCTCGATCCAGGGACTAAACCCAAATCATCTGGGTCTCCTGTATTGCAGGCCAATTCTTTACCACTGAGCCACCAGNGTGACCCTATGGACTGTAGCTTGCCAGGCTCCTCTGTTCATAGGGTTTTCCCAGTAAGAATACTGGAGTGGGTTGCCATGCCCTCCTTCAGGGGATCTTCTCGATCCAGGGACTAAACCCAAATCATCTGGGTCTCCTGTATTGCAGGCCAATTCTTTACCACTGAGCCACCAGGGAAGCATATACTATATATACATACATACATATATACATATATATATATGTGTGTGTGTGTGTGTGTGTATGTATATATATATATACTTAAGGCACTGCTTGGCTGAAGCAGAGAAGAGGGCCTTGCTCTCAGCACCTTCATGTTTTCCCAGCTCGGAGGTCCTGGTCTCTGTGGAGCTTGGCTGTGAAATGGCACTGGACACATGGCAGGCACAGTGGATCATGCTGGTAGCAATAGGATCAGAGGACTTGGGCCCAGAATTACCTGTTGGGAGTGAACACGATCCCACCAACTCTTAGTCCCACTAGCCCATGGCCTTGGGGCTGAGTCTGGACAGGATGGGGCCTGCCCTCTTACTGCCATCCCAGCAAAGGAGAAAGCTGCTCTAGCCTAAGCCAGAAGAAAATGACATTTTTTAGCAAAACATGCCCCTGGTGTCTTTTCCTAGAGCTTCTCTGGTTGCAGAGTGTGGCCCCCAGCCAGTGCTGAGATAACAGTACCCACTAATAATAGCCCTCTCCCAAGAGGCCCACACACCTGCCATCACACCCCACCCCAGTCACCTGAAACACACTTGCCACTCACTCATCTCCAAAGCTCCCTCTTCCAAAGGCTGTATACACAGATACACACATATCCCTTCCTGCCATTCCCTTCTTGCGCTCACACATATGCACAACTACACACACAGAAGGGTTACACTCAGACGTGCCCAGATTGCATTTCCTCTAATACGCGAACATCTGCAAAGTTCCTCTCAGCACACCTTCGCTCACACACCTGTACACACACACACGCAAATGGTAGGAAGGTGTGTGGGACAGAACCGTCTCCAAACCAGCAGCCCTGTCTAACAGAGAGACATCCACACCTCCCTCGTGGAGAAGGAGGTGGGAGGCACGTCTCCCCCCCCGCCCCCGGGTATGCCCCATCATCTCCCATACACAGCTTCTCATCCCCAGAGTCCCTGGACCCCTGGAGGCCTGCCCAGGACCCAGAGTCCAGCGTGACATCCACAGTTTGGAGTCCTTGGCTTCCTAAAATGCTCCTACAGAATGTTCTCTAGGGTGACTGTGTCCCTGTTTTCTTAGGAAGATGGATCTGGGCCCTCCCAATACAGGCATCTCTCCTTTACCCATCTCTCACAACCTGGGGGAGTTTTTCTTCTAGTTTTCTCCCAGTGACTGCTGATGGCAGGCAAGTGTCACTGCCACCAGTCTTCCTTCTTGGAACTATCCAGTCTGAGTAGCTGGATCAGAACAGACACAAAATGCAGAATCCTGAAATCTGGGGAGGCTTGGGAGGTGGCTGGCAATCCCGGGGAGGATGTAGACTCCTCGATTTAGGAGTGGGTATGCACTTTGCTAAAGCCCTAGAGTCCCTGGGAGCAAAACCCAGGGCCAGCAGTCTGCCTGCACCTGGAGAGTTTACACATTCACCCCCTATTCCTGAGAGAGGGGACCAGGCATCGCGGTCAGGACAGGAGCCTCCATCAGAAGCCAGTTAAATTTCCCTCCTATTCAGCTCAGAGTCCCCTGACTGCACGTTCATCTTGGACCCAGCAAGGGTAAATGCTTCCTTCAACGTCCTCGGGGTGCCTATGGATTAAAAAACCCAATCACTTACAAAACGGGCCTCTCCCTCTTCCCAAAGTCTGCTGGATTCAGGGCCACCATGTTTGGCTACATGAGATGTGCCCTGTATATGAGCATCTGGCAGAGGAGGGCTGTGGGGGCTGAAAACAGTCTGCACCCTGGGACCACACTCATCAGCAAGGCTACCTTGCCCTACTTTGCACAGCGATGCTTCGTGTGCCTGATGCAGCCCACGTGCTAAGTTTCTCCCCCTAGCAAGTGTGCTTCCTAGCCCTGCTCCCAGCCCCACTCACCCATCAGTTGGTACCCCTCCACGATGGGGTCAGCCTCGGGCTTGGAGCAGATCTTGGCAAACACTGGAAGCTGCTTCTTCTGAGCAGGGAGCTCAGGGAGTTTGTTGGGAGGCACAGGCGGAGGCGGGGGAGGCAGCAGTAGGAACGGGCCCAGCCCCTCAGGCTCTCTGGGTCCAGGGCCATTGAACATGCTGCTCTGCAGGAAATCCTTGATAACCCTGGTCTCCTCCAACACCATCTTGCTGTCAGGGGCTTTGGACGCTTCTGTGGACTTCAGTGGGAATTGAGCCAGGAGCTTGCTGATCTCCGAGCTGGAGGCCCCCAGGCTGCGGCTCCTGTCCTCCGTCCCCTTGGCACTCTTGACCTTGGCAGCACGCAGGATGCCCGTGACCGTAGACATCGCAGAATCACAGTCTGGCCGGCTGCCAACGACTGACATGGTCACCTTCGGCTCCAGGAGCTTGTCCCCAGCCATGACGGAGGCTCCTGGGTGCTCACTGCTGCTGGCCACCAGCGAAGGCATGAGAAGGCAGGGGGCTGGCTGTCTGGGCCCCTCCAGGTTGCTTCTGGGTTCCTCTAGCTCCCCTGAGCTCTTGGTGACCAGGATGAGGTGCTCTTTGGTGAGGCTCAAGAACTCCTGCTCCACCAACAAAGAGATCTCGTCTTTGCCACTGGTGAGCTCCAGAGCCCTGCAAACAGGTCAGAAAGAGAGAAGGCTTTAGGGCCCGCTCCCTGAGAGTGGCTCTGCAGTGGGGCACAGACCCCAGGAAAAGGGGCTAGAGAAAACATGTTTGCCAAGGTGAGAAGCCTATTGCTCTTCACAAGAGAAACTGGGCCATACGTGGACCCAAGGGGTTTTTGCACCATACCAACAGGTAATGGGCTGGATGAAGCACAAGTTGGAATCAAGATTGCTGGGAGAAATATCAATAATCTCAGATATGCAGATGACACCAGCCTTATGGCAGAAAGTGAAGAGGAACTAAAGAGCCTCTTGGTGAAAGTAAAAGAGGAGAGTGAAAAAGTTGGCTTAAAGCTCAACATTTAGAAAACAAAGATCATGGCATCTGGTCCCATCACTACATGAGAAATAGATGGGGAAACAGTGTCAGACTTTATTTTTGGCTCCAAACTCACTGTAGATGGTGATTGCAGCCATGAAATTAAAAGATGCTTACTCCTTGGAAGGAAAGTTATGACCAACCTAGACAGCATATTGAAAAGCAGAGACATTATTTAGCCAACAAAGGTCTGTCTAGTCAAGTCTATGGTTTTTCCTGTGGTCATGTAGGGATGTGAGAGTTGGACTGTGAAGAAAGCTGAGCACAGAAGAATTGATGCTTTTGAACTGTGGTGTTGGAGAAGACTCTTGAGAGTCCCTTGGACTGCAAGGAGATCCAACCAGTCCATTCTGAAGGAGATCAGCCCTGGGATTTCTTTGGAAGGAATGATGCTAAAGCTGAAACTCCAGTACTTTGGGCACCTCATGCGAAGAGTTGACTCATTGGAAAAGACTCTGATGCTGGGAGGGATTGGGGGCAGGAGGAGAAGGGGACGACAGAGGATGAGATGGCTAGATGGCATCACCAACTCGATGGACGTGATTTTGAGTGAACTCNCCTTATGGCAGAAAGTGAAGAGGAACTAAAGAGCCTCTTGGTGAAAGTAAAAGAGGAGAGTGAAAAAGTTGGCTTAAAGCTCAACATTTAGAAAACAAAGATCATGGCATCTGGTCCCATCACTACATGAGAAATAGATGGGGAAACAGTGTCAGACTTTATTTTTGGCTCCAAACTCACTGTAGATGGTGATTGCAGCCATGAAATTAAAAGATGCTTACTCCTTGGAAGGAAAGTTATGACCAACCTAGACAGCATATTGAAAAGCAGAGACATTATTTAGCCAACAAAGGTCTGTCTAGTCAAGTCTATGGTTTTTCCTGTGGTCATGTAGGGATGTGAGAGTTGGACTGTGAAGAAAGCTGAGCACAGAAGAATTGATGCTTTTGAACTGTGGTGTTGGAGAAGACTCTTGAGAGTCCCTTGGACTGCAAGGAGATCCAACCAGTCCATTCTGAAGGAGATCAGCCCTGGGATTTCTTTGGAAGGAATGATGCTAAAGCTGAAACTCCAGTACTTTGGGCACCTCATGCGAAGAGTTGACTCATTGGAAAAGACTCTGATGCTGGGAGGGATTGGGGGCAGGAGGAGAAGGGGACGACAGAGGATGAGATGGCTAGATGGCATCACCAACTCGATGGACGTGATTTTGAGTGAACTCCGGGAGTTGGTGATGGACAGAGAGGCCTGGCGTGCTGTGATTCGTGGGGTCGCAAAGAGTCGGACATGACTGAGCAACTGAACTGAACTGAACTGAACAGGCAATAGTCCTAAGAGCTTGGTTCTGGGAATCGGGACCCCTGAGTCCTCTCCTAGTGCTCCATCTTGCTGAGTGGGCCGAGTCTTAATTTCTGTCCATTGCTCCCTGTTTGGTGGTGCTCAGGACCCAAAGCACTAAAAGACCAGCAGCAAAGGGGACAGGACTGAGTCAACAGCTCTGGACATGGTGTCCAGGGTGCTGGGGCCCCAGGCACTGCAGGATGGTCTGAGTCAGACCAGGGACAGCAAGGTGACAGCTGGAGCTCAGTCTGGCTCAGTCACTTCCCAGCTATGTGATCCTGGGTCCCTTGCTCAGCATCATGGTACCGCTGTCTTCCTTCCTGGTGAAGTGGAGTATCATAGAGACACTCCAGACCATGTCTCACACAGTAAAGGCAATTAAAGGGACAGCCAGTCTATATACACCTCTGTCAGCCAGGCTGGGCCTCTGGATCCTGAAATCTGCACAGTGGCTCCATAGATACCCGTGTCCACCGTGGCTGGCATGGCCTTCTGACCAGATCACAGATTGGGCTGCCTGGGAGCACCAGCGATTGCTTGATCCCTGCACTGATTCACAATCATCTTCCTGTATCTGAACACTGACCTCTACTTGCACCTGGGACCTGGGACCTCCAACTGCACCCTTGGTGGCCAGTACCATTCTAATGTGGCCTAATGGTCCCATGGACTAAGCTCCTAGATGCTGGCTGTTTCCAGGTGTGGGAGAGGGTAGCAATCCTGCCGAACTGGTTTGGGCCCACACTGCCCCACCAGCATCCTTGGTAAGGGGGAACTTTCCTCCCTGGTACTCCCAGGAGGACTGTGGCAGCCCATCCTGCTCTCCCTCCTGGGTGGGTTCCCAGGAAGGGTGGATAAGCTGGCCTACATAGAGCATTCTAGAAACTGCTTAGAGTTCTACCGCTGGTGAAAATGGTGAAAAAAGGAGGGGAAAAAGAGGGAAAAATTATCCTGTGAATGGATCTTTGGGCAGGTTCAGAGTATATTCCTGCCCTGACAGCCCATTCTGTGGATGCAATGAGCCCCCAAAATAATGACTAGCAAATGCTCCCAGCAAGGATGTCCCTTCCTGGTAATGCTCTGTATATGAACACAGGCACATGGATACACACACACACACACACACACGTGCAAAATGACTCAATCATCACACATAAAACCAGGGGATGGTCTCTGTATCTGACAACCAGTCAGAATGAGCACAGGCTACAGTCCCAGACGCTCCTACTGTGTCGGCATTAATCCCATAGCTGACGGTTACTGGTGAGTGCCAAGGGGTCCTGGTAAAGGTCACGGCTGGCCAGGGCACTTGGGAGGCCTAGGGAAGAGTTTAAAACGTGGGAGCTTGTCACTATTCTAATGACGGTGCCTGCCACCACCTCCTGAACACCAGCCCTGCATGTGGTCTCCCCAGGCCTGGAGGCTGGGAGCTGTGCTAGGAAAAAGCAGGCTCCAGTCAAACAGACTGAGATCAGAATCAGGCACTGCTGCTCACTTCCTGCTGCATCCTGGAACCTTGGGGACTCCCCTGAGACAAAGTATGACACCCATGACACCACAAGCACCCAGCCCCGGGGTGGGATGAGCACTTGGTGCAGTAACCCCTGTGCAGGCTTGGAACAGAAGCGCACACAGGAGCACTGGGCACGCGGTGGCTGGCATCGGGAGTGGGCTGGTGCTGGATGCTGGCCATTGGCGCCATGGAAGGGGCGAGGCCATTCGCTTGGTTCTTCCCCTCTTCCCGGCTCTCTCTCCTTACTCCCATTTTTCCTCCTCCCCACATCTAGACTCAGTCTATCAATTGGACCCCTCTGCTGCTGTGTCCCTGGGAACATGCTTGCAACGCAGGAGGCCCACGCTCAATCCCTGGGTCAGGAAGATCCCCTAGAGAAAGGAATGGCTACCTGCTCCAGTATTCTTGCCTGGAGAATATTCCATGGACAGAGGAGCCTCATGGGCTACAGTCCATGGGGTCACAGAGTCCAACACAGCTGAGCGACTAACACTTTCAATTCACTTTCCTGCTGTGTCCCTGGGAACACTTGGAATAAAGAGGCTGCCAATCCATCGTCCCAAGTTACTGATCCCCCATCTTCTTCATCATCACCCTCAAAGGGAACAGGGGAATCTCGAGTCACAGAAAGCAGACATTAGAAGAACCAGTTTTTGCCTCTCTGTCCCCCTTCAAAACTTGCAAAGCAAGCTGTATACAGATAGATCTTCTGAATTAGAAAGACATCACAATTCTGTTAATTTTTAAAAGTCAGAATAATGGTATTGTGGTTATACTTAAACAATAAAAGCGTTATCTCCTAGAAATGCTAATGTCTTTACAGATAACATTACATCTGGGGCTAGCTTTAAACTTAATCTAGCCGGGGGAGGGAAAAGATAGGGGTTGGGGAGTAGATAAAACAAGATTGGCCTTCTGTTGACCAGGTCTAAGGCTTAGTGAAGGGTACACGGGTTCACCAAGTACTATTAGCTCTATTTTTGTCTGGCTTCTCATTTTTTTTCCTAAAATAAAAAAGTTCTACAATAGACGGACACACAAGTCTCGCCACGGTATCCTTCAAAGCACCAGCTCCAAGGAGAAGTCAAAGCAGCTTTTAAAAGACCGACGAGGCCTGAGGTCTCTGTACCAAATCCACCCTGCAGGTGGCCCCTCCTCAGCACCTGAGAAGACACTCCTACCCCTCCCACACCCCAGAGCCAGGTTGATGGAGGGGACCCAGCAGGAGCTGAGTGTAAACTCCTTCTCATGTTCCTCGGCCATTCTTTTCTGGAACATCATGGGGATCAACGGGCCTCTTAAGAAGCTTGCATTTCCAGAAGAGTCTGTTCCAAGAACAGAGGGGCTCACCTGGGCTGCAGGTCCCCTGCATCCCTCTGAAAGACTGGCCCAGGGCACTCAACCCTCCCTGGGATAGTCTCTACAAATTCCTATTTCCCCTGCACCTGCCATGAATCTGAAAGGCCAAACTGGAAAGGAGGCAACCACATATATGCTTCTGTTTAATCTTCTCCATGCCTCTGGGCGGTTGACAAAATCATTCTCTCTGTGATAGGAAATCATATCTCTCCAGATAGGAAAAGTGAACTGCTAAGAGGCTAAGGACTCGGTCACCAAGGAAATGAAGAGGCTGTTGTGGGGGTGCTCCTGGGTCCAGCTGACTTTCTGACCTCTTCCTGCCCCACCCCAGCTTCCTTTTCAGGGAAAGTTCTCCAGTGAGATCTCCCTGCTCCAAGGCTGGGTTTCGTTCCCCAGTCTGAATGTAACCAAGGATATTGCTGGGCTCATCCCATCACTCCAGCCTGTGGGGGATCATCATGGTGAGTCCTGAGCCTGTCATCCGTGGCCTTAGCTGTCCCTGACAGCTCTGTGTCAGCTGCATGTCTGATGAGTCTGCCTTCTGGGTCCCCCGCCAATTTATGGATAGAAATGTTGAAGGCGAGAGAGTCCAGAGTCCAGAGCCTTAGGGACATTGCTGAAAACCCTCCCCCCTCCACCCCCGGCCTGACAGTAATCCTGGATCAACACTTTGGAGGAATAAATCAATCCAGTCACTATCATTCCATCTCCATTTCTCCTAGACAGCCTCTAACAAACACCTGCTGCAATCAAGATTCAGCACACAGGTACAAGTCCCTAAGCAAGGGTCTCCCCTTCCTGCCCTTTCCACCCCTAAGAAAACATGACTCATTTGTTCCTTAGAAAACTGCATGCCGGCCGAGGAAAGACATCCTCAGAACTTAGATCAAACCGTTCCCCCACTTAAATCCTTATGTGGGTTCATACTACGCACAATAAAAATCCATCCCCCTTTCTGACCCCCAGGGCACCCTACTAAGGGGCCCAGTAGCTTTACTGCTTTGAGAGTCCTCTTCTTCCAGCCCCTCTGGTCTTAGAAATATTCCTTTGCATATGAGTTCACTCTAACCCCGGGGTCTTTGCACCTCCTGGATGCCAGTCCATCCCTGGGCTAACTCTTACGAAGCGCTCTCTGCTCCATCAATCTGTTTATTTCCTTCCTAGTATTCGTCACCCTCGCAAAGTATATTTTTTTAATGTCTTTATTTCCGACAGCAACACATCTTCCCTGAGGGCAGGAATTGTATCTTGTCCACCACGGAAGCCTCAAGACCTTGAGCTGTGCTGGACACCACCTCCAAGCTAAATAGGTATTTATTGAATAAATAAGTGAACTGGCTCGTGAATTTGTCTTTATCCTTGTCCATTTCTTGGAACTCTGGGAATCAAAAGCTGTTGTTGCCAAAGACCACCCAGCTCCTTTTACTGGTTGCAGACTCCCTGGTTTTGATTCCATTTTTCTGGCCTTCCGTCTCATGACCTTACTGTGGGCCTGGCACCCCTGTGAGCTGATGGGATGACAATGACCAGCCTGTTTGACCTCGTCCTAAGAACTCCCAACCCCAGTAAGGCAGTCCCACCGCAGACCCCACAAAGATCCTGCCCAACTCTTAGAGCCCACGGTGGGACCCTCAGAAAGATTTTTACCTCTCCCACGATGGTGCTAGGTCCCACACCAAGCCTGCCCGCCTGCATCCATCTTTCTTTCTCCTTAAGAAGTTTTGCCGAGGCTCGCATCTCTCTGGTGCTATTTGCTTTCTCCTTTGAGTGGGTAAAAACCCTAAAATCTGCCACAGACTCTATCACAGTGAATCATTCGGGGCGGTTAACCCAGCTCCCGGGTGCTGACAGAGGAAGCCAGTCAGAACTGGTGCCTGGCCTCAATGGTGCCCACCACCTCCGCTCCGCCCGCCTCCAGAAATGATAGGTGTCTGATGGTGACTCTGTACGCGGGCGCGGCGTGACAGTTCAGCATTTGCAGTGTACAGAGCCGTATAAAAATAAAGGCTATTGACTGGCTGGCACCCCTTCCCAGAATAATGACTAAGCAAGCATGCTGTTACCTCCCCGACAGCAGTTCTGTGTACATGATAACACAGAGCAAAGATGAAAACTGCTATTCATCTGAGCCAAACAGCAGAAAAATGCAAGCAGAAAATTGTTAGTGCTGGAAGAGGACACCAAAACAAATATTTTCTTCCCACCATGGCATTTCAGATCGATGATAAAACATGGTACCCAAGCCTGGTGCCCGGGGAACATGGCTGACTGAAGATGGAAGCAAGCGAAGGGCTCAGGCTCCATCCAGAGACTGACCAACCTCGTGGTGGCAGGTGAGACTGACTCCTCTGCATGTCTGTGTGGGCAGAGCAGCAGAGTGGCTAAGAGCTCGCTGCCTGGAAGGAGGCAGGAGCTGAGTTCAAATTCCACGGCTGCCTGGAGGCCAGACCTCCATCAAGCTGTCGAATATGTCTAAGCCTCCGGTTCCCATTCACAAAATCAGAAGAGTGAGTATTTATGGAAGATGAACTAACCAGCGAGGCACAGAGCTAAACACGCTCCATGAAAAATTCTTATTTGAATCCTCACAACAACTGCAGTGGGGTGGTGTGAAGACCAGTTATAGCTTTGACCCTATGGTAGCGCCTGCTTGGCTTGGTTCAATAAAGAAGCAGAGATGTGGCAAGCGCTTGGGCATTAGGGCTTAATCTCTGGTTTCTCGGGGGTTTTGGCGACCTCCCCATGAACAAGCCCAGGAGGATAACATATCCCGTGGAGGAAAACCCCAAGATCCTCTGCTTACTAGCCAGGCCTGGATGACCACAGACATGTGGATCAGGATGAGACACGTCCTGCCACGCCACGCCCGGTCCCACCCAGAAAACCAACTGGCAGAACCCAGCCTACTAGATCGCTCAGCTGGGGAGAGCCGAGCAGGGAGCTGTGGCTTAGAGCCACTAAAGGTTGAGGTAGTTTGTGGCACAGTCGGCCGTCCATACTCGCAGGCTCCACATCTGTGGCTTCAACCAACGGCGGATGAAAAATACTTGAAAAAAAATTCCAGAAAATTCCAAAAAGCAAAACTTGAATTTGCTGCACGCCGGCAACTACTTACATAGCTTTTATGTTGTACTTTACAATTACTTACATAGCATTTACATTGTACTAGGTATTGTTAGTCAAGAGATGCTCTAAAAAGTACACAGGAAGGTGTATGTAGATTGTGTGCAAATACAAGGCCACTTTATATGAGGGGGAGGGAGAACGACTGCTTATCAAAAGCCCACGGAGATACAGTTATCCCAGTTTCTAAATGAAGAGGTTAAGGGCCCCATTCCCCGTTTGGCCCCCACCCTCACTCGACCAAGGCTCTTGGACACTCTGGGTCTTCTCGTCTGCCTGGGGAGCAGGGACCCATCTTCTGTTCGCCTGGAGCCTACGTCACAGCACCAAAGGCGGCCTCTGTACAGTGTGGACAGAGGGGACACAGCCGCCTCCGTCAAAGCTACCTGTGTCCTCATCTCTCCCCTCCCCAGACCTAGGATTCACCGATCTGCCCTGAGTTCCCCCTCCCACACACACACCACACCATGCGCACACATACACACCAACCTAGGCATGTCCACACAGCATTACATATGTGCACACGCACATTTCCCAAGCCACATGTGCAAACACACATGCCACCCCCTCCCCCCACACATCTACGCACACACCCACACACCACAGTCATGCTCACATACATACTAACCCATACGTACACACACACAAAGCATAACCATGCACACACACCCAGGCACACAGATATGCTACAACCACACACAGTTGTGTGCACACAAGCAACCATGCACACACACATATGCTACAACCATGCACACACACACACCACAGATGGACACATACCTACACAGGTAAACATAGCCCAGATATGGACACATACTTCACAACTGTGCACACACACCCATGTATACACGTAGACACACCCATATACACATGCACACAACACTGCTACAGCTCATCAAAACCCAGAAGGAAGAAAGGGGGAAGGAGGGCGGGCTCCCCCCTCTTACAAGCCGAGTGGACTGGGCTGATTTTTCCAGTTTGCGGGGTGAAGGGGGAGTGGAGAGACGCTACAGACTCCATTGCCACCCCAGGGCCCACGCTCCTGCAACCCAAAGGTACCTGGAGACCCAGAGCTGCATTTCTGGGGCCCTCCTTAGTGAGGGGGCAGAGTGGGCAGCAGGCTTGCAGAAACTCTGACTCCTGCCCCTCCTCCACTCTCCAGGCTGCCTGAGGATTAAGTGAGATGATAAATGTGAAAGCACTCGGTAAACTGTGACGGGCGCTATGCAAATGTTAGCAGCTCAGACCTCTAGACCCGCAGTGCAGGGAGCGGCCTTCTGACCCTTCACAGCCCAGGGTCCAGGCTGGCTGGGGGTAGGAGGTCACAGAAATCTTGGTCATCTGTCCCGAGGGGATGGTGACACCACCTGGGGTGAAGGGAGGTAGCATGGTGGAAACCCTCAGCTACCCGAGCCTGGACTCCACGTTTATCTCATTTCTCAACAAAGGTCTTCACACAGGGTGGACTGCCTTTTCTACAATATCCCTGGCATCCGCTTGGAAGGCAAAAAAAGTCAATCTCCTTCCTTCAAGCTTTTCTTTGGGATACCTCTTTCTCAAAGCTGTGGCCCTTTGAAGCCTGAGGTTCCCTCATTTTTGACCCTCAAAGTATCAGAGAACTTTCTACAGCTATGCACAGGAGTCCCCTGGGGTGCTTGTTTCAATGCAGATTCCTGGGCACTCGTGTGGAAACGGCAGTTCAGCTGGTCCAGAATGGGGCCCAGGCATCTGCATTCTGAGCCAAGATTCCCTCACTCCACCCTCTGCTTCCAGGCCTTGGTTTGGATGCAAATGGATCATAGAAAAACAAGAGAGTTCCAGAAAAACATCTAGTCTGCTTCATTGACTAAAGCCTTTGACTGTGTGGATCACAAGAAACTGGAAATTTCTTCAAGAGATGGGAATATCAGACCGCCTTACCTGCCTCCTGTGAAACCTGTATGCAAGTCAAGAAGCAACAATTAGAACCAGACATGGAATAACAGACTGGTTCAAATTAGGAAAGGAGTACCTTAAGGCTGTATACCACCACTCTGCTTATTTAACTTACATGCAGAGTACATCATGAGAAATGCCAAACTGTATGAAGCACAAGCTGGAATCAAGATTGCTGGAAGGAATATCAATAACCTCAGATGTGCAGATAACACCAGCCTTATGGCAGAAAGCAAAGAGGAACTAAAGAGCCGCTGGATAAAAGTGAGAGGAGAGTGAAAAAGCTGGCTTAAAGACTCAACATTAAAAAAACTAAGATCATGGCACCCAGTCCCATCATTCAGTTCAGTCGCTCAGTCGTGTCCAACTCTTTGCGACCCCATGAACCACAGCACGCCAGGCCTCCCTGTCCATCACCAACTCCCGGAGTCCACCCAAACCCATGTCCATTGAGTCAGTGATGCCATCCATCTCATCCTCTGTCGTCCCCTTCTCCTCCTGCCCCCAATCCCTCCCAGCATCAGGGTCTCTTCAAATGAGTCAGCTATTCACATGAGGTGGCCAAAGTACTGGAGTTTCAGCTTCAACATCAGTCCTTCCAATGAACACCCAGGACTGATCTCCTTTAGGATGGACTGGTTGGACCTCCTTGCAGTCCAAAGGACTCTCAAGAGTCTTCTCCAACACCACAGTTCAAAAGCATCAATTCTTCGGCACTCAGTTTTCTTTATAGTCCAACTCTTACATCGATACATGACTATTGGAAAGACCATAGCTTTGACTAGACGGACCTTTGTTGACAAAGTAATGTCTCTGCTTTTTAATATGCTGTCTAAGTTGGTCATAACTTTCCTTCCAAAGAGTAAGCATCTTTTAATTTCATGGCTGCAATCTCCATCTGCAGTGATTTTGGAGCCCAGAAAAATAAAGTCAGCCGCTGTTTCCCTATCTATTTGCCATGAAGTGATGGGACCGGATGCCATGATCTTAATTTTCTGAATGTTGAGCTTTAAGCCAACTTTTTCACTCTCCTCTTTCACTTTCATCAAGAGTCCCATCACTGTATGGCAATTAGATGGGGAAAAAGTGGAAACAGTGACAGACTTTATTTTCTTGGGCTCCAAAATCACAGCTGCCACAGGATTAAAAGATGCTTGCTCCTTGGAAGAAAAGCTATGACCAACCTAGACAGCATCTTAAATAGGGCCTTGGACTGGAAGGGTGAGGGTATGTGGTAGGGTGGGGAATGAAGGATTCAGTGAGCTGGGGAATGAGACAAGAAATACTGGGGAATAAATACAGCAATAAAGGAGCTTCGGTTGGGAGCTACAGAGTGATTCTTATTGTTCAAATTATCTCTAAAACTTTTCATTTGAATCTGCTTAATAAGAGGAGGCTTACCCTAAGGAAGAGGTATTTTTTTAATGTGACTTGGGAGCTGAATTGGAAAGAACGTTGCAACAAAGATATTAAAAAGGGGATTAAACCAAACCACTGGTGGCCCATCTCTGCAGGCTCCCAGAACCTGCGACATGGCTCCTGAAACCATAAAATTAAATTAAAAAGGGGGACACGGGACGTGGGATGTTAATCATGATTCGTCTTGGCCTTCACCNTCCTCCAAAGGTGTCCCGTAACCCATATCATGGAGAATCAAACCTGAGCACCTCACTAGGTCCTCCAGGCCTCTGAGACCTTGCCTGCCTGTCTCTGATACCACCTTGTGCCACATTGCATCACTTGCCACACCCCAGCCCTCTTGTCCCTCTCCAAGCCCACTCACACTTCAGAGTCTGTGGTTTCTTTCCTTTCTACCTGGACATCCTTCCTTAGATTTTCACCTGGCTGGCTCCTTCTTGGCATCCAGGTCTTGGCTCAAAGGACTGCCTCTCCTCAGAGAGCTCTTCCCTGACCCCTCCATCTAAAGGAGATCCCCTTAGTACTTTAGTCAGTTTTGTTTCCATAAGCTCGCTCCTCCTTAGCTGAAATGATTGGTTTAATTTTAATGTGCTTACGATTAGTTTCTTCCAACTAGAACAGCAGTCCTTTTTCCATCCTAAAGTTATATTCTTTTATTTACTTACTTTGTGTTTCTCTCCCCTACTTGAACGCAAGCTCTAGGAAAGGAGGGCCTTGTCTGGTTTACAGTTCTATTTCAGTAGCTCTCAGCACAGTGCCAGCCACACAGTAGATGGCTTAATAAGTATGTGTTGAACGAATAAATGAATGAGTGAACTCGAAGTGTGTTCATAGGCTGAAGTCAGCTTGGGGAGAAAAGCGAACGTGGCGCTACTTGCCGTGCACAGGAATATAGACTACAGAGGAGAAGAACCCAGTCTGCTCAGTCGGGATCATGCCTGGACTGTCGTACTTGGTTCTGGTTGCTGTGCTGCCCTAAGAACCAGCAGTGTGTGCAGGAAACTGACCAAACATGAAGGGAAGCTCAGGAAAACAGACGCTCAGCTTACAAAGACGGGAAATCCCAGGGAAGGTGCTGTTACCATCTTTCAATAACTAAGAGGGCTACCGAGAGGAAGCAGGATGGATAGGTTCGGTTTGGAGCCCTAAGGGCAGAATCCAGGTCATTGGGTTTGATAAAGACAGATTTCAGCACTAAAAGAAAACGATTGTTTGATAGTCAGGGTTCATATCGAGGGAAGGAGCTACCTTAGGAAGTAGGGAGCCTCTCATCTAAGAAAGTGCACGAGTGGATGACCATCTAGCAAGGATGTCAAGGAAAGGATTCAAGCAACAGAAAATGGCCTCCAAGCTCTCTTTCAAACTTGAGATGTTTGGGTTTCCATGATAAATGGGGACAAAATTAAAAAAAAAAAAATCTGGCTAATAAGAGTTCTAGAACCTACTTGTCTAGCTGCCTTGATAGCAATTAACATCACCAAAACCCAAATTGGGTTTACAAACGAAAGACTGGACAGATTAGCTGAGAGGCTAGGAGGCTATCTTGCGGGCCTGAAGCCATCTGACAAATATGCTGGACAGCTCCCTGAATATGAACTCTGTTAGCTATGTTTGCTCACCCAGAACAGGAGACTGCCAAATATTTTGACTTTCCAAAAAGATGTCTCAGTTCCTAGGGGGAGGGAGCCAACACCAGCGCAGAATGGGTGAGATGGTCCTAGGTTTGTTTTCTGAAACTCCACCACTCCCTAACTGTAGGACCTCAGGCCTACAGAAGAAGAAACGAAGGCCTCCAAACCAGTTATTTCATCTGCAAAAAGGATTCGATTGAAAAATAAGGGAGGAGGAATTGAAACAAGAATGGACCAAAGTTAATAATTAATGAAGTTGATTGACAGACATTCACTATACCATTCTCTTTTACATGTTTGAACATTTGCATAACAAAAAGGTAAAAAGAAGGGGAGTTTAAAAATAGTCCCCAGTTCATGTAATAATTGTAGGGCTTAAAGAAATCACCATCATCATTATAAGGAATTTTACAAATCCTAGTTATTACTGGGAATGCTTAAATATCCCATTTAATCATCCCAACAACCCCATGAAATGCATAGTAATCGTCTCCATTTGGCAGATGAGGAAACTGAAGCTCACATGAATTAAACAAATCCCGCAGCTGGCACAGGGCTGAAATGAGATCTGAGACCAGAGTGACTCCACCATCACAGCTGCCTTTACTTCAAGAATAGCTCATTGTGTTCTACTTGGTTGATATCTGCACAATTATGATATCGTTTATTCATCTAAGGCAATGGCTTCCTAGCTCTTTTCTTATAGAAGAATCTTTTATTTCGAGTGCAGCCTTTACTTTATTTTTTTTTTTTTAAGGATTTATTTCTTTAATTGGAGGCTAATTACTTTACAAGATTGTAGTGGTTTTGGCATACATTGACATGAATCAGCCATGGATGTACATGTGTTTCCCCATCCCGAACCCCCCTCCCATCCCTCTGGGTCATCCCAGTGCAGCCCTGAGCACCCTATCTCATGCATCAAACCTGGACTGGCGACTTTACTTTTGAACTTCAATAAGCAAAAGCCATAAAAGCTGAACAGTTCTGCCTGAGGTGGGGGTTGGGACCCAGAAATTAGGCCACTCAGCTTGAAGGTGGCCTCCGAAGTACTCCAGCATTTATCAGCATCATGTGAAAACCCCAGATCGAAGGCAACAAAAACAGCCCACACCTCCAAGCCCCGAGAACTGCATTTAGGGACAGCCTCACGGGATAATGCAGCTGATCGTTTCCTGTCCCCATCATATTTGATCCTCATTAGCAACTCGATGTGGACTGGGCAGGGCATATCACCCTCCATTTGCAGATGAGAAAATCAAGGCCGAACGGACCGGCCAAAGGTTTGCCAGGTTCACTTTCCAGCCAAGTGCAGACTGGAAGTAGAGTCTGTTTCCACTAACTCCGTGAGTCCTGGCAGAGAGGGTGCCAGCTACTGGAAACTGCCACTGACCCTTGGTTCACAAAGGGGACAATCAGCTCTTTGGCCACTGAGAGCTGAGCACAGCCCCACAGGCCCCCTGCCCAGTCCTTGTCCCAGAGCAGATGGCAGTGGGTCTCAGAGCCACCAGAGGGCCAGATAGCAGGAATCTGGCTGTAGACAGGCCATTCCCATCCCAGCCATGTCCTGCTGAGCAGGGGCAGAGAGGCAGCATAGCCAAAGTGCCTTCTACCCTTATGTGTAGTAACTGAATGAGCCCCAAAAGGACCAGACTTCAGGGAGCATGAACTGGGAAGCAGTTACACTTTGCCTTTCCTAGCTCTTGAGTAGAAATCCCTGAAACCAGAAACAGTTGATAATTGCCTGAAGGGTTCCCCTACTTCAGAGCATCTCTGAGCTGAGCTGGAGCATGTGTTGGAAGAGGCAACACTTAATTATCACTTAGTCTTTAATGACCACTTAATTATTAACACTTAATCCATCTGTAAAATGGGGACACGAATACCTGCCTCACTGGGACTCTGGGAGGATTAATTAATGTTTGCAGCCCACTTTGAAGATGCAAAGCAGTGAACAAGTGCTCAGAGATGACATTAATAACTCGGTGGGTTTATTCGCTTTTCCTAACGAGGTCCTTTCTTCCTCTCTGCTCCTCCCTCTCCTTTCTAATATATCCATCCCCAACAATATCTGCCCAACCTTGCCCTGGTGCAGAAACATTTAGCTCTGTGTTTCCCAGATACAGGATTTCCCATCCAGGAAACGGGCTATTTACAGCCATCTTCCCGCACTTTAATTTTCTATTATGCCCTCTGAATGTGTCAGTGCCTTCCCAGTAAATATTTTGATGTGCGCTCTTGCAGCGGCTTCTGTGGAGGCTGAATGGGACAGCTGCTCCCTGTATTAGGGAATTCCAGATGTGGTTTAAAACCACCAAATTCATCTGTGCCAATGCCTAGCTTTACAGGGCGGGAGGGGAGAAGCATATTCTAGGTGCCTCTGGGGAAAGCCACAGACATCTAACCTTCTCCCTGGCTACGGTGGTTTTTCAAGGTCTTCGGATCTACCTTGGTATCGCCTATGCCTTTGCACAAGAAATGTCCTCGAAGTCGGCTGGTACAGCAGCAGAAATATAGTCCTGTTCTGGCCCTTTACCCAGGTAACTACAGGACCCCAATCATTTTGTTCCTGTAAAGATTGTCAAAGGGCCCTGGTGGGTGGGGGAAAACACGCAGCCTAGATGGCGGAGCCCGGTAGGCTGCAGTCCATGGGGTCGCAAGGAGTTGGACAGGACTGAGCGACTTCACTTTCACGTTCACTTTCACTTTAGGGCTTAGCCAGGCAGAACAACAGGTCAAAACACTCCCCCAGGACCCTGAAAGTCAGACCTCATCTCCTCCCTCCTCCCTTGCGTGAAGTAAGGGCACACTCACTCTTCTTGGAAGCTGAGCCCGTTGTCTCTTGGAGTGCCAGCCACGGGGGCAGAGAGCTGCTCCTTGGAGGTCCTGGGCTGCAGGGCCTCTGGCAGGCCCTGAACTCTCTTCCAGATTTCATGGCAAGTCTTGTCTAAGCTGTCCTGGGGTGTGTCCTGGTGGATCCAGATGTATCTGGGGAACGGGCCTAGGGCGGAGGGGCGCTTGGCCACCAGGGCCGAGGATGAAGCCAGCCCATTGCCACTGGCCATCCTCTTCTTCTCTTTCCGGAAGCCCTTTTGTCCACCCAGGGCTCGAAGACAGGGTGACCATCCACCACCACCCCTCATTCACCAGAAAGGGCAGTGAGGATGGGGAGGAAGGAGGTCAGTTCTGTCTGACCGCTGGTCCAGAAAGGTGACTGTATTCAGAGGCCTTTGGTTTGTGTTTGAAAGGTGAGTGGAGGACAGCTTTCTTGCGGGGAGGGGGAGCTTATTTTGGTCTGTCTTTAGTTGCTCTTTCCTGACTTTTGCCCCCCTCCCCCTCTCCCGTAGAAGAAAATATTTAAAAGTCAACAAAAACCAGTAGCTTAGTAACAGTGGAATCCCCCTGAGCTCAGGAACCAGGCGCCTGGGCGGGCAGAATGACATCTGGGAACAGCTGGAGGGGGAGGGCTGGCTCTCCCCACAATCCCTGGCCCTCACCCGTTGCCACACGACCCTAGGCTCAGTCCATCAGCGCACGCTAAGCCTGGGGGGTCCGGGAGTGAGGGCCTGGCATCTTGTGAGGCACCAGGGGGTGGGAGCCCGCCATCGGGTTCTCCCAAGAGGGTCTTCCCAGGCCCCCCGCCCGGCTGAGCCCCGCTTTGCTCGCCTCACCGGCCCCTCTGGTCTTCCTCTTCTGGCCGCTCAGCCGNTTTATTTTATTGTGCTCCAAAATCACTGTGGATGGTGATTGCAGCCATGAAAGGAAAAGACTTTTGCTTCTTGGAAGAAAAGCTATGACAAAGCTAGACAGCATGTTACAAATAAAAAGCAGAGACATCACTTTGCTGACTAAGGTCCATAGTCAAAGCTATGGTTTTTCCAGTAAGTCATGTATGGATGTGAGAGTTGGGCCATAAAGAAGGCTGAACGCTGAAGAATCAGTGCTTTTGAACTGTGGTGTTATAGAAGACTCTTGAGAGTCCTTTGGACAGCAAGAAGATCAAACAGTCAATACTAAAGGAAATCAGTTGTGAATATTAATTGGGAAGACTGATGCTGAAGCTCCAATACTTTAGCCATTTGATGTGAAAAGCTGGCTCATTGGAAAAGACCGTGATGCTGGGTTTGACTGGGGGCAAGAGGAGAAGGGGGCAGCAGAAAATGAAAGGGTTAGATAGCATCACCAACTCAATGGACATGAGTTTGAACAAACTCTGGGAGATAGTGAAGGACAGGGAAGCCTGGCGTGCTGCAGTTCATGGGGTTGCAAAGAGTTGGACATGACTTGGCGACTAAACAACACTGAATGAAATATGTCAGTCACAGAAGGTCAAATACAATATGACTCCACCTCCATGAGGTACCTAGAGTTGTGAAATTCATAGACACAGCAAGTAGAACAGCGGTTGCCAGGGCCTGGGGAGTTTGTTTTTACTAGGTACAGAGTTTCAAGATGAAGAAATTGTGGAGATGGATGGTGATGATGGTTCTACAACAACGTGAATGTGCTTAACTCCACTGACCACTTAAAAATGGTTGGAATGGAGACTTCCCTGGTGGTCCAGTAAGACTCCACACTTATAATGCAGGGGCCATGGGTTTGATCCCTGGTCAGGGAACTAAGATTCTGCATGCCGCACAGCTCCCTGCCTACCTACCAAAAAAAATGTTATAATGTTATGAGTTCAGTGTTATGTCTACCACAATTAAAAAAATAATAAAACATAAAATTACTTAGAGGAAAAAGGGGACAGGGTATTTGGATTCTTTACTAGACTGGACACCATTTTTGGTGGCCTTGCCTCTGCTGCTGTCACGCACGCACGCATGCACGTGTGTCTGTGAGAGACCGTGCTTAGTGAGGCCTCTTACCTGCTCCACCTTCCTGTCCTTCTCCAGTCACTCATGGAGCATTGCCTGTGTTCCAGAAACTGGGCTGGGCCCCGGGAAAAGAGGCATGTATAATGTAGGAGGTTGGGAGAGATGCATTTGCTTTTTTCCAAAAAAGATTGTGACATTGTGTTGTGCTCATCTGTGGTTCGAAGTGTGGGTGGCACTATTGAGGTGTTAACTGGGCGGGGGGTGGGGTGGGAAGGATGGGCGGGAGTGACAGTGAGATGTCTGGAAACCTAATTTAAAGTAGTAAAGTCAACATGTGACTGAAAAGTTGATACTTGCAGATGACCTCTTTGAAAAAAGTGTTTACCAAGAAGAGTAAAATGACTTTGTCTATAGCTTAAAAATTTCTTTATGGAAGAACAAATTCCTTATGGTGCTAGAAGAGCCACCAGGATAAGGATGAGACAGTCTATTTGATGGCTGCTGTTTCCTGAGGCAGCAGAAGAAAGACACAGCTAATTTCTTAAGGAACTGTGGAGGAGACTAAAGTACAAACATGAAGCGGATCATATTTACAGTGTCCTGGTCTGTTCACGTGCTANAAGAACAAATTCCTTATGGTGCTACAGGAGCCACCAGGATAAGGATGAGACAGTCTATTTGATGGCTGCTGTTTCCTGAGGCAGCAGAAGAAAGACACAGCTAATTTCTTAAGGAACTGTGGAGGAGACTAAAGTACAAACATGAAGCGGATCATATTTACAGTGTCCTGGTCTGTTCACGTGCTATAACAAAATACTGTTGACTGGGGGATGTATAAGCCACAGAGTTTATTTCTCACAATTCTGGAGGCTTGGAAGTCCAAGATCGAGGTGCCAGCAAATTCGGTGTCTGGTGGAGCCCACTTCCGGGTCCACAGCCGTATTTTTGTTGGGTCCTCATATTGCGGAAGGGGTGAGGGAGCTGTCTAGGGGTCTCTCTTATAAAGGCCCTAATCCCATTCATGAGGCTCCACCCTCATGATTAACCAACAACTTCTCCAGCACTCGACCTCCTGACGTCATCACTTTGGAGATGAGGCCTTCAACATAGGACCCTTGGGAAGATGCAGTCAGTCTAGTGCAGAACAGCATATAAGTAACTGACAATTTATTAAGGATAAATGAAACAAGAGGAGGAGCATGAAAGTCAGGTGGGTGAGGGACCACAGCCTCTAGCTAGGAAAATCCAGTGTCAAAGCACATTTAATGTTTTCAGAGAGAGAGAGGTTGCAGAGACAGCCCTCATCTGTTAAATAGATTCTTTACTAGGGAGGAGGTGGAGTAGAGGTGAAGTGGGGCGCGGATGTGATATTTTGGGAACAGTTTGAGATACTAAGTAACTTCCTGATAAGATGAATTTCCTCCTAAGTTAAATCTGCAGTGTGGTCATGCTCTTACTAATGGAAAAGTCAAAAAAGTGGATAAGCTGGAATGATCTGGCTTCCTAGCTGTTGTGCTCAGCTCTGAGGTGTGTCCTGAGCACACTTGAAGGAGTTGGCTTTGGGATAAGGGAGGGAATCTGTTTTTGTGGAATACCATATTTTTTTTCCTTAAACACTTTTTTTTTTTTTTACTGAAGTATAGTTGATTTACAGTGTTGTGTTAGTTTCTCTTGTGCAGCAGAGTGATTCACTTATTCGTGTGCATCCATTCCTTTTAGTATCTCTATCCATCATGGTTGATCACAGAGTAGTGAATATAGTTCCCTGTGCTGCACAGCAGGGCCTCGTTGCTTATCTGTTCTACGTCTTCTACTTTGCTTCTGCTGACCTCAAATTCCGTAGCGGACCTGGTTTCGATTTGAGATTTGTTTGTGAATTTCACAATAAAAGTAAGGCATAGTCTTTTACTTTCCTGTCAGCTTTCCACTGTGTATGCGTGGCAGGGAGAGGGAGTGGTTCGCAACAATTCAGAGTACAGCAAAATTTAAAAGGAAGTTTAGAAAATTCAAATGCTAAGAATTATTATCCTAATGTGGCTGGAAACAAGTCCTCTGCTTTTTTTTTTTTTTCCAGAAAAAGAAAACTAGAAAATAATTAGATTAGTGATCCCTCTTTCTTTCTATGTGCTCACATTCCATTCTTGTTAACCAGTTACATTTAGAAGTCATCGTAATAGGCATTTTTGGAATTCATCCCTGGTAGCTCAGAGGGTAAAGAATCTGCCTGCAATGCTGGAGGCCCAGGTTTGATTCCTGGGTCGGGAAGTTCCCATGGAGAAGGAAATGGCAACCAACGTCAGTGTTCTTGCTTGGAAAATTCCATGGGCAGTGGAGCCTGGCAGGCTATGGTCCATGGGGTCACAAAGAGTTGGACAGGACTAAGTGACTGACACTTTCACATTTTCACTTTAATTTTTCTTAATTTTTTTAGTTTAAAAAATGTGAACCGTTTTTTAAAAGTCTTGATTGAATTTGTTACAGTATTGCTTCTGTTTTATTGATCCCCAGGCGTGTGACGTCTTAGCTGCCTGAGCAGGGATTGAAACTCTGTCCCCTGCATTGGAAGGCAAAGTCTTAACCCTTGAACCAGCAGGGAGGTCCTTGTAATAGGCATTTTAAAGGAAACTAATAAAGTGCTATCTCATTTTGTTTAAAGCTGTGAATACTGAAGAGTTTGTGTTGGCCTATATTATGAGAAAACTGCTGCCTGAACCTGGCTTGGTGCTGTCAGTTNAGTCTTAACCCTTGAACCAGCAGGGAGGTCCTTGTAATAGGCATTTTAAAGGAAACTAATAAAGTGCTATCTCATTTTGTTTAAAGCTGTGAATACTGAAGAGTTTGTGTTGGCCTATATTATGAGAAAACTGCTGCCTGAACCTGGCTTGGTGCTGTCAGTTCTGGGAGACAAAGGCTAATACTTTGTCATTATTCTACATTCTTGATCTTTAAGGAGTAGGTCACAAATATATGTATATTTAAAAAATAGGTGGTGGGGACAAAGGACTGGAAAATGTCAGCTTCATTCCAGTCCCAAAGAAAGGAAATGCCAAAGAATGTTCAGACTACCACACAATTGCTCTCATCTCACATGCTAACAAAGTAATGCTCAAAATTCTCCAAGCCAGGCTNGGAGTCTGCAAAAAACTTAAGTAGCAAACAGGATGGCGGTTTCTCAAAAAACAAAAAACGGAACTACCATCTGACTGAACAATTCCATTCCTGGGTATACATCCAAAAAATACACAAAACACTAATTCAGAAAGATACATGTGCCCTCAGTGTTCATAGCAGCATTATTTATAATTGCCAGGGTATGAAGTCACCTAAATGTCCATCAATGGATGGATGGATAAAGAAGATCTGAGACACAAACACAACATACACATATCTACAACGGAATACTCAGCCATAAGAAAAAGAACGAAATTTTACCACTTGCAGCAGGCATTATGCTAAGTGAAATAAGTCAGAAAGAGAAAGAAAAGGACTGTATGATAGCACTTACATTTGGAATCTAAAAAATACAAATTCAACAAACTAGTGAATATAAGGGAAAAAAAAGCAGATTCACAGATACAGAAAATAAACTAGTTGTTTCTAGTGAGGAGAGGCAAGCCTGGAGGTGCCGTAAAGGAGTAGGTGATTAAGAGAAACAAACTGGTAGGTATAAAATAAGCTACCAGGATATATTATACAACATAGGGAATAGAGCAAACATTTTATAGTAACTATAAATGGGGTAAAGAGATGGGAATATCAGACCATCTTTCCTGTCTCCTGAGAAACCTGTATGAGGCTCAAGAAGCAAGAGTCAGAACCCTGTACAGAAGAGGACTGAGAAAGGAGCACGACAAGGCTGTTTGTTATGATCCTCTTTATTTAACTTATATGCTGAGCACATCATGAGAAATAAGAAATGCCAGGCTGGATGAGTCACAAGCTGGAATCAAGATTGGTGAGAGAAACATCAACAACCTCAGTTATGTGGATGATACCGCTCTAATGCAGAAAGTGAAGAGGAACTAAAGAACCTCTTGATGAAAGTGAAGGAGGAGAGTGAAAAAGCCAGCTTAAAACTAAATATTAAAAAAACTAAGATCATAGCATCCAGCCCCATCACTTCATGGCAAACCTAAGGGGCTCCTCTTCTTGGGCTCTAAAATCACTGTAGATGGTGACTGCAGCCATGAGATAAGAACAACTGCTTCTTGACAGGAAAGCTATGACAAACCTAGAAAGTGTGTTGAAAAGCAAAGACATCACTTTGCCAACGTAGGTCCGTATAGTCAAGGTTATGGTTTTCCCAGTGGTCACGTAAGGTTGTGAGAGCTGGAAGAAGAAGGCAGAGTGCCAAAGAATTGATGCCCTTGAACTATGGTGCTGGAGAAGACTCTTGAGAGTCCCCTAGACAGCAAGGAGATCACATCAGTCAATCTTAAAAGAAATGGCATCACTGATGCAATGGACATGGACTTGGAAAACTTTGGGAGATGGTGAGGGACAGGGAGGCCTGATATGCTGCTGCCCATGGGGTTGTGAAGAATCAGACTAAGTGACTGAACAGCAATAAATACCAACAGCAGCAAATGGAGTATAAGCTTTAAAAATGATGAATCACTATATTGTACCCATGTAACTTATACAATATTGGACAACAGTTGTACTTCAATTAAAAAAAAAAAAAACTTAAGTGGAATACTTAGAACCAGTGACAAGAAAGCTAGGTCCAGTTTGGTTCACTAGTCACTTGTGGCTATTTTAATTTTGTTGTTGCTCAGTCACTAAGTCATGTCTGGCTCTTTGTGACCCCACAGACTGCAGTGCACTAGGCTTCTCTGTCGTCCTTTGCTCAAACTCATGTGCATTGAGTCAGTGATGCTATCCAGCCATCTCATCCTCTGTTGTCCCCTTCTCCTCCTGCCCTCAATCTTTCCCAACATCAGGGTCTTTTCCAGTGAGTCAGCTCTTCGCATCAGGTGGCCAAAATATTGGAACTCAGCTTCAACATCAGTCCTTCCACTGAACACCCAGGACTGATCTCCTTTAGGATGGGCTGGTTGAATCTCCTTGCAGTCCAAAGGACTCTCAAGAGTCTTCTCCAACCCCACAGTTCAAAAGCATCAATTCTTCGGTGCTCCGCTTCCTTTATAGTCTACCTGGATTCAGGTTATGACTGCATGTTTTCTGGCAGTGTATCTGTAGGTGGGTACTCTCTGCCTTGGCGTGTTCACTTGCTAGGGCTGCCACAACAAAGTGTCACACACTGGGTGGCTTAGAAAACAGAAATTTATTTCCTCATAGTTCTGGAGGCTAGAAGTCCAGGATCAGGTGTGGACGGAGCTGGCTCCTCCTGATGCTCTCTGGTCACCTCGCACACAGCTACCCTCCTCCCATGTCTTCACACGGTCTTCCTTCTGTGTCTGTGCTCTGATCTCCTCCTCTTACTGGGACACCAGTCACGCTGGGCCAAGACTCCCCCTAAAGACTTGATTTTACCTTATCCACTCTTCCAACTGCCTGTCTCCAAATGACACCTCACATCTGAGGCTCTAGGGGTTAAGACTTCAGCGCTTGAATTGGGAGGCACACCATTCAGCTCATAACACTTGATCTCTTCATCTGCAAAACAGGATGACAATACGGAACACCTATTTTGTAGAACCACTGTACATGTTCTGTCGCTAAGTAATTCCTTAACACACAGAAGTCCCTAAAACAATGCCTGGCACATAAGAGACACATAGCAGTGCTGCGTATCCCTTTCCTTGTAGATTACATTGAAGTGCACGCCACTGGAGTTTCTCAGTAGCAGCTTCTGTGCTACGCGTAAAGAGGGAGAGCTTTAGCTGTGCTGGGGAGACTGCTTTGTGATGGAGGAATGGACTCGAATCATCAGCTAAGCTTTTCTTGATTGTGCAAGGTACAGGGCTGGGCTAGGAGATGAATACAGCCTCTGGTCTACACATTGTCACAGGCTGATGAAGGGAGCAAAGCCTTCCAGAAGTGCCTGCTACACAGCAGGTGTGGGGGAAACTTGATAAATATCTATGCGCCCAGCACAGGAAATGATGTCCAAGACCACTGACTGCTTCACTTCAAGCTCTAAAATAGGCAGGCACTAGGCTTCACTGGGCTTACCAGGTGGCACTAGTGGTATAGGAGATGTAAGAGGTGTGAGTTCGATCCCTGGGTTGGAAAGATCCCTTGGAGGAGGGCATGGAAACCCACTCACGTATTTTTGCCTGGAGAACACCATGGACAGAGGAGACTGGCAGACTGCAGTCCATAGAGTTGCAAAGAGTTGGACACGACTGAAGTGACTTAGCACGCACATACACAGGCTTCACTACTGTATCTTCAATGCCTTGAACAGTGGCTTCAGTTTGTGAGTGAAGGGGTACCCATTACTTCCCCTATCACCCCGAGCAGGTTGTTTCACCTCTTGCTGCCTCGGTTTGCTCATCTGTGAAATAGGGATGATAAGATACTGACCTCTTAGAGTTGCTTTGTGGCAACTGAGATATTACACGAGCTGTGCTTATAATGGTGAGTCTGGCACATGCTAGGTACCTGAGGAATGGTAGCTATCATTATTTACAATTCTGGGATGTTTGTTTTTCTATTTGAAACCAGGAAATCCTCAGGAAGAGGCAACTCTCCTCACCTATTCTCAAGTCAAATCCTGCCCTCACCTGCTTCCGTCACAGACACAGACATGGCTGGGATGGAGAACTCGGAAAGGTGGGCCCAGCCTATGTTCTTTCTCAATTCATAGCTTCCACATGGAGGCCCCATTCCTCTGCTAACATATTTTCAACACACCCACCTCTCACCATAAATAGAACTTTTTGGCTGTAAAAGAAAATTGAAAGGCTTTTTTTTTTTTTTTTTTGTCATTTTGCTTTTGCAAATTTTTGGCCATGAGTAATTTATTTAGTTTACGGTTGGCTATGGTTTCTCACCAATCTTGGTGCCTACTTGGGAGATCTTGTGCCGTGAGAAAACTCCAACCTACAGACTGTTATCAGATGTAATGATTTTTATGACTACTAAATTCAACAGTTAATGAAGTTGACATAATGGTGCATTTTACATTTAATTTAATATTTACTGATTTCAGTGTTGTGGTTGTCTTCTTTGGATCATGGAGCTAATAACACTTCCAGGCCTGAAACTTTTTGCAGGATCCTGAAAACTGCAGAGGCGTGACACCTACAGCAGATTATACCTAAAGGGTCAAACTGCCCAGAGTGGGACCCATGCTTAGAGAGACTGCAGGCAGGCTTCTTAAGCGACAAACCATCAGAACAGGATTGAGAGGAGGGTACAGCTACTTGTCGGGTGAATGGCCCTCCCCTGGATGTTTTTTTTCCAACTGAACCTGACTTCAGAGGATCCAACCCTGGGAAATTCCCTGGTGGACCAGTGCTTAGGATCCTGGACTTTCACTACCAGAGCTCAGGATCAATCTATGGTCGGGAAACTAATATCCTCACAAGTTGCATGGCCAAAAAACAAAAACAAAAAACAGAGTAGCTAGCTCTTTCCATGACTTTGTAAAGGACACTGGAGGGTTCTAGAAGCAAAGCTGTGACTCAGGGGCTCCTCTCTCCTGGCAGTACCATCAGCAGTCCCTGCCTACCACTTCCCTGGGTGTTTCATTCCTTATTATTGCCTCCAGCTCTTGCCCATTTATGAGGAGATTGGTAACAGCTTGGATGGTGGCAGCAGACACAACTTGAATTTGAATTCTTGCTCTGCTACTTACTGAAGGGTGGCTTTGCACACGCTCAGCTTCTCTGGCGTTTCATCATCTGCAAATGGATGGCAACACTTTGAAGGGGGAGAGATTCAAAGAGGGACACTCGTGAATGTTCTCAGCACAGTGCCCGGCACATGGTTGCAACCTCCATAAAATATACTTGCTAAGTTGTGTTTGACTCTTTGTGACCCCATCGGTTGCAGCATTCAGGACTTCTCTGTCCTCCACTATCTCCCAGAGTTTGCTCAAATTCATGTCCATTGAATTTGATGCTATCTAACCATCTCATCCTCTGTCATCCCCTTCTCTTCCTGCCTTCAGTCTTCCCCAGCATCAGGATCTTTTCCAGAGAGTTGGCTCTTCATATCAGGTGGCCAAAGGATTGAGGTTTCAGCTTCAGCAACAGTCCTTTCAATGAACATTCAAGGTTGATTTCCTTTAGGACTGACTGCTTTGATCTCCTTGCAGTCCAAAGGACTCTCAAGAGTCTTTTCAGCACCACGATTCAAAACATCAATTCTTCAACGCTCAACCTTCCTTTTGGACCAACTCACCTCATTAAGAGGTTTTCGTAGTTCCTCTTCATTTTCTGCCATTGGAGAGATATCATCTATTATTGTTGTTATTAGCTATTAATGTAAAAATGGCAGCCAATGAGATCTCCGTTTAAAGCGAGGGGAGGAAGGCCATAGTTGGTGGAGCAAAAGAATATATGTTGTCAGCAGTGGCCCATAAGATGAAACAGGGTCAGTATACAATTGGTCTCTCACTTCTGCTTTGGCCTTCCTGCTAGACTCCTGTCCTGACAGGAGCCCTAAGAATCCCTGGGGAGGCTCTGTATGGGCTCCTTCCCAACAAGAAGCTTGGGGTTCTGCCCTGCCTCCCTTAACTTCCAGGCCTGGACACCGACCGGTATGCATTCATTTAAGATTCATACTAGTTTACTGCTAAGATGATTTGAGGCAGTGTTCAGATTAAAAAGTAAAAATCACAGCATCAAAGAATAAAATGAGGACTGACTCCACCTAAAGAAAGCAGAAAAGAGTTGCTACTTTCAGGTCCCTGAATTGGTCAGAATGCATGGAGGTAATAAGGTAATAAAACTGGTATCCCTATTTGTCAGCTAAAGCAAAAATGGAAACATGTCGGAAGGCAGAGTTTTTATTTTCTGACAGCAGAAAATACACATCTTCATCTGCAGAGACAAAGTGTTTCCTGGAAATAACCCCAAGCATGAATTTATCATGAGTCCTTGTATAAAGGACACTGAGTGACATAGTGGGCGATATATTCAACTCTGTTTTCATAAAGACAGAAATGCCATTAAGCTGGTCAGTTTCTCACATCAGGGTTCTCTGAAGACAGAGAGCATAACATTAAATCATAAGTCAGAGAAGGCATTGCTTTAAGGAATTCACATAATGGAGTCTAGGAGAGATACCTTTGGGTCCATTCCATAAACATTACTGAGCACCTACTCATCCATCCATCCATCCACCCAAGATCTACTGAATGCCCACCATGTACCAAGCACTCTGAAGGGCATTGGTAAAGATTGCTTGTAAGAGCTGACGCCTGGAGTGAGTTTTGAAGGACAAATAGGAGAGTGCCAGACATAGAAGGCAGAGGGAGCAGGGTTCATAAAGGCCTAGAGGGAAGGGAGAGAGAAAGTGTCCCTCATTTCAGGACTGCAAGGGCCTCAGAATGGCTGCAGCAAGTGTGGTGGGTGCAGAGCAGGGAGCCAGGAGGCACAGGATGAGGGGAGGCAGGGGCAGGTAGCGAAGGTCTGGCAGAGAGCTTGGGTTTTCACTCTGCAGGCCCTGGCGAAACATCCCAGGGAAGGCAGGAAAGCTGTGAAATCAAGCTAGTGTTTTAAAAGATAACCAATGGAAAAGAGGAAGGTATGTTGAATGGGACAAGAGAGGAGTCGGAGGCACCTATTAGGAGGCTGCTGTGAGAAACCTGGAAGAGAGAAGGTGGGGGCCTGGCTAGGACCTGGCAGACTTTAAGGAGGCAGAATTTAAAGGGCTTGGGAGCTCTCTGGACGTGGGGCCTGAGTGAGAAGGGAGTCCAGCGTGATCCCCTGTTTCTGGCTCAGGAACTGGGTGGATGTCGAAGCCGGGATTGAGCAGAGGGGCAGGGTGTGGGGTGGGGTTAGAAGTGCATGAGTTAGGTTGTGAGCAGGCTGAGGCAGAGCCTCCTGCAGGGAAGACCAGACACTCCACGGGCACGAAGACTCAGGAGACCTCCAGGAGAAGATCTCTGCCAAAGGCAGCTCCTAGTCCACGGCTGCTACTGCTGCTGCTAAATCGCTTCAGTCGTGTCCGACTCTGTGCGACCCCATAGACGGCCGCCCACCAGGTTCCCATGTCCCTGGGATTCTCCAGGCAAGAACACTGGAGTGGGTTGCAATGGCAACCCACTTCTCCAATGCATGAAAGTGAAAAGTGAAAGTGAAGTCACTCAGTCGTGTCCGACTCTTAGCAACCCCATAGACTGCAGCCCGCCAGGCTCCTCCATCCATGGGATTTTCCAAGCAAGAGTACTGGAGTGGGATGCCATCGCCTTCACTAGGGTGGGGCAAATGAGAAAGTCATCAAGCCATCAAGTACAGAGAGACTGGGGAGTTGCAGGACAGAGGTCTCCTCCCGCCCTCTCCCCAACACCCTGGATGGCTGTGAGCATGCGGATTCTTCACACGACACGTCTTCCTCCCCACAACTGCCCACACTGCTTTCTTTCTGGAAGGTGCCACTTCTCACCCTCTCCCCTGGCTGAGCTAGAAGCCCTTCTCTTTTCTGTAACATCCTGCAGTTCTCCCAGAGTCATTATACTTTACTGTTTAACGCTTTTCTAAATAAACTATCCATCCCTTGAGGGCAAGGACCACTGGCCATGTCTTATCCTGCTTTATTTTTGTTTCCTCCGCACCTAGCACAGGGGCCTGGCATGCAGATGAACGTCTGTGGCTGGCACAAATGAAGGGATGAGTGAGGAGTAAGCAAATGATTGCAGATGATACGACAGCAAAAACATGGTGGAGTGTATGAGGTTGTTGCTAGCTGCTGCAATACACTGCAAGATTTTGTTGGCTTTTTGCTGTTCAAGGTCATTTCCCACCTAACAGTCCAATTCAGAGGTCCCGAACTGGTGAGTGACTTTCCTCTACATGGTGGTTTGGGATCCAGGTTTCTCCCTCCTCAGGGTTCTGCCATCCCCTAGGTACCTCCAGATGCCCCATGTCCAGCCAGCAAATGGAGGAATAAGGGTTGGAGGATTTTATGGGATAAGCCTTGAAGTCACACACACACACACACACACATACACACACACACACACACCCCTTCTGCTTAAACTCCTTGGACTAGAACCTTGTCTTATGACTGCACTCAACTGCAAAAGGGACTAGAAAATGTAGTCCTGGCTGGGCAGCCGCTTGTCAGTGCTAATTCAGCACTACCGACATTTTTGGCCAGATGATCCTTTGGGGTGGAGGGAAGCATTCCTGGGTGGTGGATGTTTACCATCATCTCTACCCCCTGGAGGCCATCGTCTCTACCCTGTAGCATCCTCCAGTGGTAACAACCAAAAATGTCTGCAGGCACAGTCCAGTGACCCCTGGGGACCAAATCACCCTGGTGAGTGGAGAACCACTGCTCTGTATCATGGCACGGGAGGCATTCAGTTTTGATGTTCTGCTAGCTGGCCATGCAGCAAGGGTCTTCTAAGTAAGCAGAGGGTGTGTGTGTGCTGGTGGGGGTGGGTGCTAGTTAGGAGAAGCTACCTGAAGGAGGTGACACTTGAGCTGAGTGACTGGGAATAGTCTACTCTGCACAGTGAGAAAAGGAACGGCATTGCAGTCAGAGGAAGCAGCCTGAGTCAAAGTCTGGGGGCTATGATAAGGAAGCTGATGGGAGGGACTGCAAGTAGAGATGAGAGCCTAGCATAGCTCCTCTCCTGTGGATTATGGCCTCTGACAAGCAGAGGGAACCTGGACTTCTTTTGCCACTAACTCAATTTTTGTCCCTTTCTTTGTTTCACTGTGGATTTTCTGCGAGAAATGCCAAAATTCGGTGGCCCCAGCATTTGCTAGAACCGGAGGAATGGCCCAGATTATGAGCCTTTTTTCACATTTCCCTCCTAGTTGCAAGGGGTCCACAGTCTCCTCCAAGTTTGTTCTGGGCTCTTTCTTCCTGAACCCTGTCACCTCTCCTTGGGAAGCTGTCATCTCTACGGTGACAGCTTTACTCTTGGAAAATACTAGCTTCTGTGTGAGTGTGCTACTCACTGAAAAAATCCCACCCTCCACTCAGACCCCAAACATTTCCTCTGAGCTGGTCTTGGCGCTGCAGCCCATCTCTGCCATCCTACCTCCCCCTCAGCCCCCATTTCTGCCTTCATTGCTACAATATCCATTTGCCTGCTTGTTTTCTGTCTTTTGGCTTCAGAAAGGTCTTTTATCCTCTTCTTAGGTCAGAATGGAACTTGCAGGGCATCAAGGCTGCAGCCTCTATACCTGAGTCAGGCTGAGTCCTCCAGAGCACCAGGCCTTATTTTCTTTCTGAAACAAACTCTGATCTTATCCAGGAATGAGACTTATCTCGAAGCATCACCACATACATTGGGCTTTTTTGTGTGTGTGCTACCTGATGTTGTGGAGAGACCCTGACCCATGGCTGTCTCTGGCTCCTGCGGAGACTGGAAGGGGTGGGCAGGGAGCCAGCCCTGAGGGCTGGGCTGAGTCACGTTCTCTTAGGCTCAGTTCAGTTCAGTCGTGTCCGACTCTTTGCGACCCCATGAATCGCAGCACGCCAGGCCTCCCTGTCCATCACCAACTCCCGGAGTTCACTCAGACTCATGCCCATCGAGTCAGTGATGCCATCCAGCCATCTCATCCTCTGTAGTCCCCTTCTCCTCCTGCCCCCAATCCCTCCCAGCATCAGAGTCTTTTCCAATGAGTCAACTCTTCGCATGAGGTGCCCAAAGTACTGGAGCTTCAGCTTTAGCATCATTCCTTCCAAAGAAATCCCAGGGTAGATCTCCTTCAGAATGGACTGGTTGGATCTCCTTGCAGTCCAGGGTACTCTCAAGAGTCTTCTCCAACACCACAGTTCAAAAGCATCAATTCTTCAGCGCTCGGCCTTCTTCACAGTCCAACTCTCACATCCATACATGACTACTGGAAAAACCATAGCCTTGACTAGACAGAACTTAGTCGGCAAAGTAATATCTCTGCTTTTGAATATGCTGTCTAGGTTGATCATAACTTTTCTTCCAAGGAGTAAGTGTCTTTTAATTTCATGGCTGCAATCACCATCTGCAGTGATTTTGGAGAGCATAAAAACAAAGTTTGACACTGTTTCTACTGTTTCCCCGTCTATTTCCCATGAAGTGATGGGACCGGATGCCATGATCTTCATTTTCTGAATGTTGAGCTTTAAGCCAACTTTTTCACTCTCCTCTTTCACTTTCATCAAGAGGCTCTTTAGTTCCTCTTCACTTTCTGCCATAAGGGTGGTGTCATCTGCATATCTGAGGTTATTGATATTTCTCCCAGCAATCTTGATTCCAGCTTGTGCTTCTTCCAGNTTTCTTGAAGAGTTCTTTAGTCTCTCCCATTCTGTTTTTTCCCTCTATTTCTTTACATTGATCACTGAGAAAGGCTTCCTTATCTGTCTTTGCTATTCGTTGGAACTCTGTATTCAAGTGGGTATATCTTTCCTTTTTTCCATTGCTTTTCCCCTCTCTGCTTTTCACAGCTCTTTGTAAAGGCTCCTTAGACAGCCATTTTACTTTTTCGCATTTCTTTTTCTTGGGGATGGTCTTGATTCCTGCCTCCTGTACAATGGCATGAAACACCATCCATAGTTCATCAGGCACTCTATCAGATATAGTCCCTTAAATCTATTTCTCACTTCCACTGTATAGTCATAAAGGATTTGATTTAGGTCATACCTGAATGATCTAGTGGTTTTCTCTCCTTTTTCCATTTCAGTCTGAATTTGGCAATAAGGAGTTCATTATCTGAGCCACAGTCATCACCCAGTCTTGTTTTTGCTAATTGCATAGAGATTCTCCACATTGGCTGCAAAGAATATAATCAATCTGATTTCGGAGTCAACCATCTGGTGATATCCATGTGTAGAGTCTCCTCTGATGTTGTTGGAAGAGGGTGTTTGCTATGAACAGTGCATTCTCTTGGCAGAACTCTATTAGAGATGTCAAGAGAACATTTCATGCAAAGGTGGGCTCAAAAAAGAACAGAACTGGCAGGGGCCTAACAGAAGCAGAAGATATTAAGAAGAGGTAGCAAGAATACAGAGAAGAACTGTACAAAAAAGATTTTCATGACCCAGATAACCACGATGGTGGGATCACTCACCTAGAACTAGACATCTTGGAATGTGAAGTCAAGTGGGCCTTAGGAAGCATCACTATAAACAAAGCTAGTGGAGGTGATGGAATTCCAGTTGAGTAATTCCAGATCTTAAAAGTTGATGCTGTGAAAGTGCTGCACTCAATATGCCAGCACATTTGGAAAACTCAGCAGTGGCCACAAGACTGGAAAAGGTCAGCTTTCATTCCAATCCCAAAGAAAGGCAATGTCAAAGGATGCTCAAACTACCGCACAATTGCACTCATCTCACATTCTAGTAAAGTAATGCTCAAAATTCTCCAAGCCAGGCTTCAGCAATACATGAACCATGAACTTCTAGATGTTCAAGCTGGTTTTAGAAAAGGCAGAAGAAACCAGAGATCAATTGCCAACATCCGCTGGATCATGGAAAAAGCAAGAGAGTTCCAGAAAAACATCTATTTCTATTTTATTGACTATGGCAAAGCCTTTGACTGTGTGAATCACAATAAACTGTGGAAAATTATGAAAGAGATGGGAATACCAGACCACCTAACCTGCCTCTTGAGAAACCTCTATGCAGGCCAGGAAGCAACAGTTAGAACTGGACATGGAACAACAGACTGGTTCCAAAGAGGGAAAGGAATATGTCAATGCTGTATATTGTCACCCTGTTTATCTAATTTATATGCAGAGCACATCATAAGAAACCCTTTGCTGGAGGAAGCACAAACTAGAATCAATATTGCCAGGAGAAATATCAACAACCTCAGATATGCAGATGATACCACCCTTATGGCAGAAAGTGAAGAAGAACTAAAGAGCCTCTTGATGAAAGTGAAAGAGGAGAGTGAAAAAGTTGGCTTAAACTCAACATTCAGAAAACTAGGATCATGGCATCTGGTCCCATCACTTCATAGGAAATAGATGGGGAAACAGTCACTGCAAATGATGATTGCAGCCATGAAATTAAAAGACACTTACTCCTTAGAAGGAAAGTTATGACCAACCTAGACAGCATATTGAACAGCAGAGACATTACTTTTCCAACAAAGATCCATCTATTCAAGGCTATTGTTTTTCCAGTGGTCATGTATGGATGTGAGAGTTGGACTATAAAAAAAGCTGAGTACCGAACAGTTGACGCTTTTGAACTGTGGTGTTGGACAAGACTCTTGAGAGTCCCTTGGACTGCAAGGAGATCCATCCAGTCCATCCTAGAGGAGTTCAGTCCTGGGTTTTCATTGGAAGGACTGATGCTGAAGCTGGAACCCCAATACCCTGGCCACCTCATGTGAAGAGCTGACCCATTGGAAAAGACCCTGATGCTGGGAAAGATTTAGGACAGGAGGAAAAGGGTACGATAGAGGATGAGATTGCTGGATGGTATCACTAATTCAATGGACATTTGTTTGGGTGGACTCTGGGAGTTGATGATGGACAGGGAGGTCTGGCATGCTGTGGTTCATGGGGTGGCAGAGTTGAATACGACTGAGTGACTGAACTGAACTGAGCCAGGTTCCTATGCAATATTGATCTTTACAGCATCAGACTTTACGTCTATCACCAGTCACATCCCCACCTGGGCCCTGTTTCGCTTTGGCTCCATTTCTTCATTCACTGAGACATCAATATCTAGCCTGTAATTTAAGATAATGAATCCTCTACATTTAAGGTATTTTTTAAATTTACTATATTTTTTATAATGATTCACACATTTCAAAATGTGAAAATTCAGCTCATTAATGATGGTTTCAAATGAAGTCTTTAGAGTATATTATATATTTCACATGGAAATTAATAATCTTTTCTTTTCCTACAGATAAAATGAGAAGCAACTGTGTAGATTTCTCTTCCCTCGACCCCTTATGTATGCCTCTTTTCAGCTGATTACAAAGCTAATCTGAGTATCACTGAAAGATTCATCTGAGGATTTATTTTCTATAAAATGTTTTGAAATGTACACTTACCAGAAGATGATCACAAATCTGCAAATTTAGTAGGGGGCCAGCTAGCCAAGTCACCACAACTAAGATGCCATTAGCCTGTCTTAGCAGGTCACAGCCATCAGCTGCTATTCATCATGTATATCAATGGATGTTGTTCACATATCTGAAATGAATCCAAAGTGAAATTTATAACCATCCCACCTATGCCACATAAAGATGGGAGCTGACATTTATTTTCTCTCTCTTTATCTCTCATTAAAAAAAAAAATAAGCCCAGTTATATATTCTGAACTATAGATAGAGAATTTAATCTAATTTATGCTTTATTTTAAACAGCTGATATTGTAACTTTGTAAAGTGAAAATGTTAATTGATCAGTCTTATCCAACTATTTGTGACCTCATGAACTATAACCCATAGGCTCTTCTATCCATGGAAGTGTCGCTCTAGCCAAGAATACTTGGGTAGGTAGTCATTCCATTTTCCAAGGGACCTTCCCGACCCAGTGATTGAACCTGGGTCTCCTGCACTGCAGGCAGATTCATTACCCTCTAGCCACCAGGGAAGCCCTTACTGATGTTTAATGTAGAATAGACGATGAGATGTGTTGTATTAATAGTTATAGACTATTTTGTAGAATTTTATATTCATCCTATGTTAGCAGAGAATTTTAAAATATTATATAATTTATCTTTTTAAAAATTCTTTTCTCAGTATCAACATGAAAGTCCTTTGTTTCTTGTTGGTATATATGTATGGGATCAAACTGAATAATGTCTTCTGCTCTATTCCTCTGTTCTACAGTTCAGCTAATAATCAACTATCTCTTATTATTTGATTATTAGAGAAAATGCAGAGACTGTAGATAAATAGTAAGGGGTTTATATTTAGGTAATTTAATTTAGGAGAAATTGAGTCTAATACTTGCTGCAAAACTTTTTTCTGATGTTCTGCTGTGATGCATGTAACTCTTGTCTTTAATTTTATAAAATAAAATTATTTATAAAATCGTCTCAAGTAATTGAAATTTTAAAATCACTATTTTACCCAGGAAAGAGGAGATATTACTCATGTTGTTTAATTGATTCAAAGGTTATTCATTAAAGAAATATTAGGGTTCCTACTATTAATTATGCTTTAAACCATATTAGCTATGAGAATATAAATATGTTAATAAGCTGAGCATTGTACTCAAGGTGCTCTTAGGCTTTGAGAGCTGGGGTATGTAGATTTTACAATAGAAGCTATTAAAGGCACAATCTTCCAAGAGATAATGAAGATTGTTTCATTAGTAAAGGAATAACAGACTCAGTCCAGAAGTGGGTGACAAATGAGCAGGTAACTGAGAAGTGGTAAGGTAAGGAAAAGTAGGACTGTACAAACTTCTACTTTCTTTAATTTCCTATTCTCTGCAAGAAGAACCATATCAAGGGAGAAATCATAAATATTGGAGTAATTTTTAAAACTCAGGTTGCATTTAATCTCATCATTTGACTCATATGATTCTCATACTTTTACGTAATAAAGGAAAATTCAGTTCAGTTCAGTCAGTCATGTCCGACTCTTTGCGACCCCATGAACTGCAGCACGCCAGGCCTCCCTGTCTATCACCAACTCCCGGAGTTCACTCAGACTCGCGTCCACTGAGTCAGTGATGCCATCCAGCCATCTCATCCTCTGTCGTCCCCTTCCTCTCCTGCTCCAAATCCCTCCCAGCATCAGAGTCTTTTCCAATGAGTCAACTCTTCGCATGAGGTGGCCAAAGTACTGGAGGTTCAGCTTTAGCATCATTCCTTCCAAAGAAATCCCAGGGCTGACCTCCTTCACAGTGGACTGGTTGGATCTCCTTGCAGTCCAAGGGACTCTCAAGACTCTTCTCCAACATCACAGTTCAAAAGCATCAATTCTTCGGCACTCAGCCTTCTTCACAGTTCAACTCTCACATCTATACATGACTACTGGAAAAACCATAGCCTTGACTAGACGGACCTTAGTCAGCAAAGTAATGTCTCTGCTTTGAATACGCTATCTAGGTTGGTCATAACTTTTCTTCCAAGGAGTAAGCGTCTTTAAATTTCATGGCTGCAGTCACCATCTGCAGTGATTTTGGAGCCCCCTCAAATAAAGTCTGACACTGTTTCNTTGGAACTCCTTGCAGTCCAGGGTACTCTCAAGAGTCTTCTCCAACACCACAGTTCAAAAGCATCAATTCTTCAGCGCTCGGCCTTCTTCACAGTCCAACTCTCACATCCATACATGACTACTGGAAAAACCATAGCCTTGACTAGACAGAACTTAGTCGGCAAAGTAATATCTCTGCTTTTGAATATGCTGTCTAGGTTGATCATAACTTTTCTTCCAAGGAGTAAGTGTCTTTTAATTTCATGGCTGCAATCACCATCTGCAGTGATTTTGGAGCCCATAAAAACAAAGTTTGACACTGTTTCTACTGTTTCCCCGTCTATTTCCCATGAAGTGATGGGACCGGATGCCATGATCTTCATTTTCTGAATGTTGAGCTTTAAGCCAACTTTTTCACTCTCCTCTTTCACTTTCATCAAGAGGCTCTTTAGTTCCTCTTCACTTTCTGCCATAAGGATGGTATCATCTGCATATCTGAGGTTATTGATATTTCTCCCAGCAATCTTGATTCCAGCTTGTGTTTCTTCCAGTCCAGCATTTCTCATGATATATTCTGCATATAAGTTAAATAAGCAGGATGACAATATACAGCCTTGATGCACTCCTTTTCCTATTTGGAACCAGTCTGTTGTTCCATGTCCAGTTATATCTCTTAGGCTAAAAGGAGTTATCTCTTGGACCTCACCTCTTATCATCTCTTGGACCCCTGCCTCTCCTTTGGACTGCAAATGTTCCCAGTGTCCCCATCTTTGGTCTTTAGAGGCATCTACCTTTGCAGACTCCTTCTTGATAAAGCAGTCCGTGCAACCTAATGGACCTCTCTTTAAATATATTTTCTGACTGCTTTGTATTCCTTTACTCTCTTTCCTCCACCTGAAAAGTCGTCCCCTCCTGTGATGTGCTGAACTGTGTCCCTCTATGTTGAAACTGTAACCCTCAGGACCTCAGAATGTGACTTTATTTGGAGACAGGGCTTTAAATAGATAATTAAGTTAAAACTAAACCTATAAGGCGGGGCCTAACCCAGTATGACTGCTGTCCTCGTAAGAAGAAATTTGGACATAGACACGTACAGAGGGCTTCCCAGGTGGCTTCCTTGAGGCTTCCCAGGTGGTGTTAGTGGTAAAGAATCTGCCTGCCACTGCAGGAGACATAAGAAATGTGGGTTCGATCCCTAGGTAGGGAAGATCCCCTGGAAGAGGGCATGGCAACTCACTTCAGTATTCTGGCCTGGAAAATCCCATGGAGGAGCCTTGTGGGCCCCAGTTCAAGGAGTCGCACAGAGTCAGACACGACTGAAGTGACTTAGCACGCACACACACATACAGTGGGAAGCCAATATAAAGATGATGGGGAAAGACAGCCACCTACGAGCTGAGGAGAGAGGACTCAGAAGAAGCCAACTTGTCAACACCTTGATCTCTGAGTTCTGGCCTCCAGAACTTTGAGACAATACATTTCTGTTGTTTCGGCCACACTGTGTGCAGTCCTTCGTGATGGCAGCAGCCCTAGCAAACGAATTCACCTTGAGCTTCCCCCTGCCTAAGACTGAACTCCAGTCTCCTCCCCATCCCCCGTGACACTCTGCAGGATCTGGTTCTGGCTTCATTTTCCCCTCATCTCTCTGAGTAACAGGTGTCCCCGCTCTTCACCTTGACCCAGACCCAGCCCCCTTCCCCGGCTCCCCTCCCTGTTCAGGGCCTTGCCCTTCCATTTCCCAACTCTGCATGGCTATTTTGCCTCACTTCCAAACCCATCTTGAAGGTCACCACCTCAGAGAGGCCTTCCCAGACCATCTATCTATTAAGGTATATCCTGAATATTCTTTTTCACAGCAACTGTGACCTTTTTTAAAAATAGCATCTTTAATTAGTAACTTTGTATATAATTGTTTATTTATCACCTGCCTTCATCAAGCCCCGGACAGTTCACTCTGGTGTATATAGCACAGTGTCTGGCATGGAATGACACGCAATTAATATTTGTTGAGGAAATCAATCTTTACCTTGTCCAAGTCCCTATCCAGGCCTCAGGGTTCAGCCCAAATCCTACTTCCCTCCTTAAATTAGCCTTATGACCCCTTAAGTCCAAGAAAAGCTTATTGTCTTGATGTGCCATTGTTACTATCTGTCACCTGGAACGTGACTTTTCTGTCCTGGCAATTAACACTGCCCCCACTGTATGGGCTGGTGGGGGTTTCCATCTCTGCCCTACGTCTTCCCAGGCAGGACCACACACTGTGCATCTCTGCATTGCCCACAGTACAGGCTGGCACAGGGCCCAGAGCTCAGGAGGCCTCAGGAAATGTGTGTGGACACAGACAGATCAGAGAGAGGGAGAATGGCAGAGGAAGTCGGTAGCTGGGTGGTGTCAGGGGTTGAAAGGGTGCTCCTGCCCCCTGCGAGGAGGATGACAAATGTCTCGTTGCCAAGGAGGCTTCTGGGGTAAACATCAGCTGTGGGTTGCAGCAGAGTTCTGGGGCTGAAAAGGGGGTGGGGGAAGCCTACTGGCCTGGAGCCCCAGAACTGTAGAACAGCCCAGACTCTCTCCTGACCAGCTGCGGGATGCTGGGTGGATTCTGCCAGCCCCTATTTTTTTTTTTTTTTTGGAAGCGGACTCCTCCCGCAGGAGAGGAGAAGGCCCAAGTTAGGAACCAGGGCTCCCCCCCTTCCCCACCCCACCCCAGGAAGAGCCCACCAGCAGCACCCCCACTTAGGGCCCAGCCAGTCCCTCCCTTCTCTCCAGCGCTGGCGCAGGCTGGAAGGCCGAAGCTTGGCTGGTTGAGTTGAGCCCTCTCTTTGGGGGGCTGGGCCTGGACAATGGGAAGCGACAAGCCCCCCGCCTCGCCGCTCCCGGGACATAAAGCAGGCCTTTCACTGTGGAGTTCGGTCGGTTCTTGGCACCCAGTGAGGCGGCGTCGGGAGGGGCGAGAAAGCCAGTGCGTTTAGGGGGTGGGGAAGGGGCCCGGCGATTCTGAGGACGCTCACCGGACCGGGGCCCCTGGGGCTGGCTCCCCAGCTGCGGGATGAGCTCATACTGGAAGCCGGAACGACGCGGGGTGGAGGAGGGAGCCGAGCATCGAGGGAGCTGGGCGGTCGTAGCTCTGGGGAGCAAGTTTTGCGTGGGGGACAAGGGCCAGCATCCACTCCTCCGGCCCTGCCGGCCGCTTTCCCCACTGGGCTCCTCAGCCCCGAAGCCCCTTCCACGTTCTTTCCTGGGGAATTCCCACCGACCGCGGGCCACGGACCCCCGGGCTCGCAGATGCTAGAGCTCAGGCTAGCCACCCCTAGAGCTAGCGCAGCCTCTCCCGGGGGCCTCGGGCAAAGCAGGTGGGTGCCCAGCAGCTAGTGCCTTTTCACCTGGCGCGCCGGCGGGGGCCTCCTCCCCAGGCTCTGCCCTTCCTAGTCCCCCGCCCCCACCCCCCACTCCCAAGCCACCAACGTCTGTTCCCTTGCGCTGAGAGTTTGGCGTAGACAGCAAAGGAGCCATCGTGACTGACGGAGGAGCCTCGGAGAGCCGAGACCGAGACGGCGACGGAGTGGGGGTGGGGGATGGGGTGGGGACCCGCGCTGAGCCCTTGGGGCCTTGCCGCCGCGGCGGCGGAAA
>SJYA01000452.1:1514936-1532639 GCA_006410615.1 Neotragus moschatus | reverse complement strand
GTGTGTGTGTGTGTGTGTGTGTGAGTGTGTGTGTGTGTGTGTGTGTGTGTGCGCGCGCGCGCGCTCGTGCCAGTGTGTGAGTGCCTGTGTGTCAGTATCACCGTGTGTGTGCGCGTGTGTGTGTATGGGGGGGGGTGTATTAATGGGTAATCTTATAAATGGAGACGAAAGAACTGAACTTAAAAGAAACTGGTCAATTGTAAAACAAACAGGAATAAACAACCCTTTAGATGTAATTTGTGGCTTGTCTGGAGGTGGCGGTGGCGCTGAAGAGGAACACCCACCCCCCAATATTTTCTCCTTTGCTGCGCCTCCACCCCCAGCATTTGGAGCGGCGGAGAAGCTGCTCCGGAGTGATTAATCCGGGGATAATTCACCCCCCCCCGCCCCCCGGCGCGAACCCCGCGAAGCGGGATTGGAGCGAGTCATTTCCGAGAGCGCAGCGCGCCTCTCCCCGGCCGGGCGGACACTTGGTTCATTCCAGCCGCAGAAGCTCAGGGCTTCCTCGTACCGGGATTTTTTCCGAGCAGAAAAAAAAAAGCTCCAGAGCTCTCCTGACCTCCTTTCTCCTCGGCGGCGAGCGGAGCCTCTCCCTCGGCGCTGCCGGCCGCGCCATGCCGCGCTCGCGGGGACGAGAGCTGGGGCGCTGCGGCTGCCCCGCGGGGAGGGCTCGCGCCGAAGCCGAGATTTCGGCGCTCGTGCCGGGCGCCGGGAGCCGCTGGGGCCGCCAGCCGCCGCCGCCGCTGACGCCGCCGCCTCTGCTGCTGCTGCTGGGCTGGGGGCTGCTCAGCGCCTCGGCCGCCGCGGGTAAGTCCGGCCACGCACCCCACCCGAGCCCTGAGACCACCCATCCCCGACCCGGTCCCTGTCCCTTCCTCCGCCCTCCCCTTAACCTCCCGCCCCCCTCAACGCCCACCCTCCTGCTCAGCTTCGCCTCGGTCGCTCCCCGTTCACCCCCATCCTCAGCGGTCCTCCGCGCTACCCTCACCCTCCCTGCTATCCCCAAGCCCAGCCGCAACTTGACCGGATCCGGCCGGTGTGGGGGGCCTTGGGAGACAGACATTCCCGCCCGGCGTTGCGGGGCACCCGGACCGTGGCTTCAGTTTCTTCAGCCTCCTAGCCCCCAAGGCGCCAGGCTTTTCCCCGATAAACTTTCCTGGAGCCCTCCCCGCCTCCCAATCCTGGTTGGCACACCCGTCCTGGGGGGCTGGAGAGGAATGGCGCACCCCCTCCCCATTCACGCGTCTGCGGGGTCTGCCCTTCCCTGCCCCCGCCCATTTTCTCGCCACGGAAGCCCGCGCCCCCGCCGAAGCCGCCCGGAGACTGCGGCCGCCTCCCCCCTTCCCCAAGTGTCCCCCTTCCTCGGCGCTCTGCGCTGGGAGCGTGGGGTCAGGTGGGCGGGGGTCCCGAGCTCGCCGAGCCGGAGGACTCAGGTGGGGGCTAGAGGGTGCTGAGAGACAGGCCAGCGGGCGCGGGGGCTGTGCCCGGAGGCGGGGGAGGGAGTGTCGCCGCCAGGCTCCGCGCCGCCACCTTCCCCGCGGTTCCCACTCCGCGCCAAAGTGCCCTTTCCCGCGCCCTGCTGCAGCCCAGTGCCGGGGCTGCGGCAGCGGCGGCGCGGGCGGCGGGACCTGCTCCTGGCGACCGAGACGGGGAGGGGGACCGACCTGGCGGGCGCGGCGAGTCCCGGAACTTCGCCGATATCTGGCTGAGGCTTGACGCCCGGGAAGGCAAGCGGACCTTCGAGAGAACCCAGTCCCCAGTGGGGATCACTAGCCTCAACTAATGCCATGCCACTTTTCCCCCTTGCTCCCCTCTGAGGCTCAGCTCTAGCCACAGCCTAGAAAGTTCTGCGTCCCCGGGTGGGGACAGGTCCAACCAGGGATGCCTGGGGCCGCATTTTCATTTAGCCTGGAGGCTGACACCCACGGTGTGTGTGTGGGAGGACCCGTAACACCTGCTGCCCAGGCTTTGACTGAGGGCCCCTACGGCCTGGAGTCGTGTTGGTTTTCTATTTATTTATTTTTTAAACCACCGATTGAACCTTTGAAAGCTTGGCTTCAGCCATCCGAACCTCCAGATTCTTCTCCCTTTTTGGAAAGTGCGACCCTTCCCCGGGGAGCTCTCTAGTCCACGCTGGGCTCCAGTATCTGGTGAGCCGGTCGCCGCAGACCGTGTCGCCAGCTCCTTAGCACGGAATGATAGGGTTGCTGGTGAGGAAGGACGCCCCGAGCCAGCCCTAGCTCTTCCATCCCTACTTGACCGGACTTTGTCAGTTTCTCCGAAGAGTCATAGCTGCCGACACCCAGAGAGGGGCGCCCGCGGCGCGCGCGCCTAGGAGCTCAGCCCTCGTGCACACCCACACCCACTGGGTGGCTGCGCGGTTCACAACGACGCCGCTGGTCACCCAGCCTTGCCACATGAGCGGTGGGGCTATGGCTGAGCTGCTACCTGGCTGTCAGGCCTCTCAGAAGTGTGACTAGGGGCAGACCCGGCTCTGGCTTGGCAGACCTGAGATGACCCTTCATAGGATCCAGCTGTTTTTCCGGCTAGATTTGACCCTGCCCTTTGGGCATGCCATGTCCCCAGGGAAAGAAAAAGGCCAGCTCCCCGGAGCTTGCACTCTTGGGCTGTGCTGGAGAACTGTTGGCGTGCAGCTCTTGGGTCGCCAGAGAAGCTGAGGGTGGGGGTGTCGAGTGGCTTGGGGGAGGGGATGCTTGCTCTGGACGGCCTGCTCTGGCTTCCCCTGCTTCCAAATGCATTTCTTTTTAAACCCTTCCCGCATTCAGATGTGCTCTTGGCCTTGCCAGCAGCAGAGATTTGGAAACGGACTCGGTGACAAATGACGGCAGGATTTGGCACATTAGAGGGAAGCACGGTTCTTTTGAGTTCTCTTCACACTGCTGACTTTAAAAGACGCTCAGGACTGGGCTGTCTCCCTTCCTTGGCCCAGTGATGACCGGATAAAATGAGTATGGGATTTGAAAGGGGGAACCTCCTTATCTGCCTTTACCTTGGACCCTGACCCTTTCAGCCGTGCCCCCGCACTTAGCCCATCCCCGGCCTCCCTAGAGACCTTCCAACCCTTGTCCTCTCTCTCTCTATAATAGATCAGTCACTCTCCTGCCTTTTGTTTCCCCTGAACAATTTAACTGAAAACAGGCCAACCTGGCTTCTTGGTCCTGTTGACCTTTCAGCGCCTGTCCCATCCTTCTGATTTACAAGTCAGCTCTCTTAGAATCGGTCTTGAGCTCACTTTCTGTGCCACTGTTCACTCCCTGCTGTCTGGCTTCTGTCCCCAGGACAGGATTTCTCTAGGAAAGCTCACCGCCGACCACCCTAAATGCCAAACCCATCAACTTTTCCTTTCTCTTGCTTTACGTCTCTGTGACTTTCGTGAACTCTGGATTACTCCTTTGAAAATTTCCCTTCCTTGGGCTTCTGGGATACCGTGCTTGGCTGGTTTTCCTCCTACCTCTTGGCTGTTCCTTCCCAGTTTCTAATAGTAGCACTTATGCCCCTCCTGAAAATCTGGCTTCCTGCGGTGTTCCATTTCTTATGCTTTTCCTCATTTCCTCTCACTCCTCCCTGGGTGAGCTCATCCAGGCCCATTTCTTCCTCTGCCACACTCTGAAGCTTCCAGACAGATTTCCCCTGCCAAGATGCTTCTCCCGATATATGTCTGTTGGCTTCTGAGCCCACGGAAGCTCTGGATCTAGACAGCCTGCATATCCGGCTGACTCTTGGACATCTTCACCTGGATGTTTCTCTTCCAAAGGAAACTCATTAGCTCTGCACCCAACCTCCAGTATCCCGCATGGAGGCTGCTGGTACCTGTAGCCTCCCAGTTACCCAGCCAGGAACCTTAGGCTTATCCTCAAATCCATCCTGATCAGGTGAGCACCACTTTCTGTCAGTTTCATTCTCTCAATTGTTCTCAAACCTAGCTACTTTTCTCTGGATTAAGCAGCTCTTAGCACTGAAAAGGCTGTTATGCTTCCCATTTCCCTAATAAGTAATTTAAAATAAAGGCAATGTTAAACCGTAAATATGAGACATGCCTACAAAGTTCTGATTTTTCCCATGCTAACTACTTTGTTGCTTTGAAAGAAATCAAACGTCAAGTTATAAAAAAAAATAAAAAAAAAGAATTTTCCCTGCTTTGCCTCTTAAAAACTGGAGCGCTGGCCATACCCATGGGATCATATTCAAAATAGTTATTCATCTGCCTCTTGTGTGGAACTGTGAGCTCCCTGAGGGCAGGCCCAGTGCTTTATTTCTCCCGGCATCCCCAGCGCCCAGCTCAGGACCTGGCATAGGACTGGCGCTCGATAGATGGCTGTTAACTTGGCTGATGATTTTTAAAAATATTTCTTTTGTGGACAGTTTTCTAGGGTCTGATAAGGCTAAATCAAGAGTTTTAGGGATCAAAGAAGCCATCTGGTTTGCAGAGGAGATGAGATGACAAAGACCTGTTCTGCAGCTGCTTTCCCTCCAGAACCAATGTCATAGATTGATAAGATGGCTCCTTAGGTTCTAGAACCAACACAAGGACATGCCCTGAGTATGCACCCTGCCCACCCCACCAGGAAAGGCAGTGATGTATGGGTTTGAATTTCCATTTGTGATTAAGCTGTGGGTTTATGGTTTTAAAAAATAAGCTGACCACAGCAGAGAGAGTTGACCATACCTTGGGCTGGTGACAGTGTAGTTTTGTTCAAGGTGAGCACTGTTTAAGGTCATGGGGAACAGCATTAGAGAGCTGGATTGCCAGAGCTCGGACACTGCGAGGTTTGGGTGTGTCTGCAAGAGTCCAGCAGGCAGCTTCAGTGACATCATCTTGCCTCAGGTGTCTCACCTGCCTCTGTTTTACCATCATTGTCATACCATCAGGATTAAGGGACTCTGAGGGCTCAGCAGAGCCACATGTCCCTTGCTAGAGAAGTAGCTGATCTTCAGACTTCCCCAAGGTTCAGCTGCCCACCTGCAAAAGGGCCAAGTTGTCACTCCACTTTGGAAAGGATTAGAAAAACCAGAGATGAAACAGACTCAGCACGTACATATCCATTGTGCCGATGGAGTGGAAGATGGGCCTGGAACAAGAACACCGAGGACAAAAGACGCTGCTAGGAAGTCTGTGTATTCTCCTCCGCTCACTCTGCTCAGAAAACTGTCTGGGTACCCAGGGGAGTGACCCTAACAGCCACTGTCTGCTAAGTCCTGATGGCAACCCAAGCACTTTCGTGTATTAACTCAACCCTCACAGCAACTCAGTGAGGCTGGCAATATCATTCTCCCTTTATTATCCATGAAGAAATAGGTTCAGAGAGGACACATAACCTACGCACATAACCAGTCAACCAGGGATTGAACACAGGTCTGCCTGATCGGGAATCCGTCACTGGCAACCACACTGTTATCTGGGCTCTAAGGAGAAGGGCTGCAGCCCGGGAAGCCTTCCACACAGGTGGCCTGTCTCTGTCCTGCCTTCCCCTCTGGGCTTGCACATCAGTGGTGCTCTGCTCTTTGGCGCTTGAGGCCCGGATCCCAAACTTCCAGCCTCTCAAGCAGCTATGGTCCGTCCACCTCCCTCACAGCTCCTCGGGGCTGACTGCAAAGTCATCCTTGATTTCCTTCTAGTCCCAGAGTTCGGATCCTTTCGACTGAACTCTGCTGTGAACTCTCACAACTCCCCAGGTTGTAAAACCCTTCGTATCGTAAAACTCATCAGGACATATTGGAATTTCCTGTTTCATGAGACAGTGTCCGCCTGTATTCCCTAAGGCTCTGTGAACACACAGCATAGGGCAGACACTCAGTCAGCACTTGTTGAAAGGATCAGAAGCAGGCTCCCTGGAGCCCAGGTTTCTCTCTTTCTCTCTGGCTGCACTCTTGGACTTTTCCAAGGCCAGGGGCTTGGAGGAGCGGGAAGCATGGGGGGTGTATCCCCGTGTGGGAGACAGCGCTAGGTCCCTCTGCATGTTACTAGTAATAACTCTCTTTTACTGAGTGCTGGCTAAGTGCTTTTCAGGCATTACTATTCAATTCTCACAGCAATTCAGGTGCTGTGATATCATGTGTGGAGAGGCTGAGACTCAGAAATTAAGCAATTTGGCCAAGGTTATAGAGCAGAAGGAGAGGAAGCAAGACTGAACCTCAGAGCCACCTTGACTCTAGGACTCATGCTTTGAATTCGTGGAAAGATCTGCCACAGTGCGGGACCTGTGGTCAGCACTCAGTGCTTATATGTTAGCTGCTGCCACGGCCCCCGCTGCTGCTACTACTGTCTTTTGGCTTTCTGCACCAGCCTCTTAGAACGGTGAGAAGCAGGTCTGATTCTGTGCCACTCTAAGATGCCATCAGATGCGTCAGCAAGAGTCTTGCTTCTTGTTCCTCCCACTGAAAGCACGCGCATTAGAACCTGGCCTTCTCATCCACCCAGCAGCCCAGGCCATCATGTCTCTTCCTGTGCGGTACTGTGCTTAGTCGCTCGGTGGTGTCTGACTCTGCCACCCCTAGAGGGCTGAAAAGGGAGGGCTCTCTAGCGCCCCCTAGAGGTTGGAGAGCATCACCGACATTGCCTTCCTTTGGTTTCCCTCTTGGTGGTGTGTGTGCTGTCTCGCTTCAGCCCTATCCGACTCTGTGACTCTATGGACTGTAGCCCACCAGGCTCCTGTGTCCATGGGGATTCTCCAGTCAGCAGTACTGAAGTGGGTCGCCATGCTCTCCTCCAGGGCATCTTCCCACCCAGGAATGAACCTACGTCTCTTAATATCTCCAGCACTGGCAGGTGGTGTCTTTACTACTAGTGCCCCCTGGGATATGGCTTCCCAATCTCTCTTCTCTACCGACTACAGAGATTTTCCATGACAACAGGGGAACATCTGGGTGAACCTGCAAATGCAGGGATATCTCAGAGTTTTCCGCCTTACAGAGACACTGTCTCAAGATTCAGTGACTTTGAATAGAATTTGGCTTCCCCTTGGGCCCAGAGAAAGCAAACGGTAGGCTCTACAGTGTGGGGAATTCTCAACTAGAAAATGATGGTGTGTTTCTTAAAGCTCTTCCGTAGTTCTTGTAAGTTAAAGGAAACATGAAGCTCATACTTATTTCCTTTCTGGGCTCGGGAGCTCGACTCCCTGTTCATACCCCACCTTTAAAGATGAGATGCTTTTTTGTTGCCTGTACAAATTCAAGACATAATAAGAATTACATACTCTTTTTACAGCATGCTTTTGATTCCCTATCGATAGAACAGGCATTTTGGAAGTTGTTGAAAAAAATAAGGATAAGATTCTATATATTCCACCCCCCCTCTATCCCAATATACACTTAACTTTTAGATCTCCGGGGTCCTTTGGCTTTTCTCATGCAGTTTCATGTGACATGAAGAATGGTCATACCCTGTGTACGTTAAGAAATGAGAACTCTGGCCAAGCAGGAGATGGGAGGGGAGTAGATGGAATGGAATATCGTGGGGATGGGGCTGAAGAAACAGGAGGATTTGAGATGGACTGAGCTGAAGCAGCAAGGAGTGAGTTGTGGTAGGATCAAGAGTAAACTGGGATGTGTTGGGATGGGACAGAGGAAAGAACTGGGATGGACTGGGCGGGGTGGTGGAATGAAATGGAGTAAGACTGAGTAAAATACGATGGCTTGAAGTGGGGTTGAGTGGGTGAGATATAGTGTTCAGGAAACTGACTGCGGTAGGACAGAGTGAAGCGGGAAAGATTGACTCAGAAGGGACTAGGGTGGGCTGGGATAAGGTGGGATGGTGGGGTTCGATTGGGGTGTAGTGGGACAATCGAAATGTGGTAGAGTGGAGTGACCGTGTTGTGGTGGGATGGAGTGAGATGGGGGAGTTGGGATGTATTGGAGTGGCTGGGGTTGGGTGAATTGGAAGGAAGGACTGAGGGATGTGATGGAAGTATATAGCCAGTTGGGTGGGCGTTGTGAGGACATAGGAAATTAAGGAGGGGACCAGACACAACCTGACCTGCCTCTCATTACTGTAGCATCTTCATCTTCCTTCCCAGAACTCCTCAGTGCCTCACGTGCCTGAGCCCTGACACTTCTAGCAGATAGAAAGCCCCCATTAGCCCTTGGTTCCACCTTGGTGTAGATCCTAAAAGGGTGCTGACCCCACTATCTACTATTAGGGGGTCAATCTTAAGGGAGAAAGTGGGGGTCCTGCGTAGCCACCACCATGGACTCTACCAGAGAAATGTGCTAGCACATGGCAGGAGCCCCAGTGCAGCTCATGTCAAACCCAGCATCAGAGAAAGGTACTGTGCTCACCACAGAGCTGGTGGGGTGGCTATACCCACAGAAAGCAAAATTCTGGGTGCTGTAGGGGGTCACCTCTCTGATGTCCTCTTTTGGGAGGCCTCCCTCCCCGGTCCGAAACTGCCTTTCACTTTCTCCCTATATGTTTCTTATTGTTGGAAAATTTTTAAACTGAATTGATCTCTTAGGGGATGTCAATTGTATCCTTGAAAATCATCATTATAAGGAACTCTTATGTTGCTAAAAATAATGCATGCATAGTTAAATTACTGACAGCACCAGAAACTTATCTGAGAATCTTCCGTGTGGTCCGGAGCAGAAAATAAGGGTTCATATTACGGCACAAATAGCCTTGCTCCCTGCCCATGTCTCATTTATACTCAATTAAGTGCAATTATAATCTAGAAAGCTCAAAAAATTATGTGTCCATCTTCTTGGCTTTCAAATAGGAAATAGAATAAGGTCCATTATTAAGTAGCTACATCTATTTATTGATTGAAAGAAAGCAAGTGTGACAGTTGCAACTTGAAAGAGAGAAAGCAGAGACTTTGAAAGTTAGACCATCTGAGATACAAGTGAGTTATCAGAGGATGTGCAGGCATTTTGTGTGGAGTGATTGATGGTCCTTTCTGAGATGAGCCAGTTTGCTAGAGTCGACTCAGGGCCCAGGAGGTTTGTGTGTGAGGTGCTGCCTGACTCTCCATTCCAGCTGGAGTCTGGCCACCTCCTGGCCCTCTGTGCTCCTCCCCTGCCGTGTCGGGGGTGGGAGCCCAGGGCGGAGGGAGGCTCAGAGATTGGCTGAGGGGGGTGATGGTGTGTGGGCTCTGGCACGTTGTGCGCCTGCATGCTCAGTCATGTCCGACTCCTTGTGACCCCATGGACTGTAGCCCGCCAGGCTCCTCTGTCCAGGAAATTCTCCAGGCCAGAATACTGGGGTGGGTTGCCATTTCCTACTCCAGGGGATCTTCCTGACCCAGAGATTGAACCCGCGTCCTCTGCATCTCCTGCATTGGCAGGCCGATTTTTTTTTTTTTTTTCTTTTTTTAACCATTGAGCCACCTGGGAATCATTACTCAGCGACAAAAAGGAGGCGAAAGTTTAATGATTTATTTTGAATCCCTGACCAACAAGGACCTACTGCAGAGCACAGGGAACTATGGTCAGTGTTCTATAATAACCTAAATGGGAAAAGAACTTGGGAAAGAATAGAGACATGTCTGTGGATAACTGAGTCCCTTTCCTGTGCACCTGTAACTAACATAACATTGTTAATCAACTGTACTCCAATATAAATTAAAAAAGAAAATAGAATGTTCCTAGCATGAAAACTGCCACCTCAAGGGTGGCTTCCCTCCTCCCGGGGACCTGCGTGGCCCTGTCCTCCTGGCCTGGTCATTTGTGGAGTCCTGGAAGTGCTAACCTATGGGAGGTTCGCAGCTGGAAGGAGGACGTTCTAGTATATTAATATTTGATATGCTTCTTGAAATTTGGCCTGAGAGTCAGGAAACTAGTTTTTCAGCTTTGGATATTCCTGTACATCTCACTTCTCCTTCTTAGGCCTGATTTCCTTGTCAGTAAAAGGAGGATATGAATACCTACCATGTCTATGTAACGCTGGACTTGGAAGCTGTTTAATCAACAGAACAAGAAAGATCCAGAGGCTTACAGGTCACTAGTGTAACCCTCGCCCAGTGGGAGACCCTTCCGAGGGGCCAGGTTGGCATCCCAGGGATGTGCGTCTCCCTGTCTCTGCAGGTAGCCTGCCTGACTGTGTGTCAGCGGGTAGGGGCAGGGGGTGAAGAAGGGCAGACTCGCTCAGCTTCCCGGCCCTGATCCTGAGAAATTGAAAGAGCAAGACTTCCCGTCCACTGCTCCTCAGATCATCTCCTGCAGTCTCCTCCCGACCTACCCACCCACCCACCTTGGGGCAGCTTTCCTGAGCTCAGTCTGGGAGAGGTGACTGCTAGGGCTTCATTTTCACTAACACATCCATCCAAGGGACAAGATTTACCCTGAGGCCTTCTGATTCTGGCAAGAAAAATTCCCTGTGTTCGACAGCCACTGGGGCTCACATCTCCTGTGACACTTTGTTCCTAGAAACATGGAAAGAGGGAAAATGCTTACAAGGATAGTTCTCCTGTTCATGTGGAAGGAACAGCTGGGGTTTTCTTTGCTTCCTGCTTTTTTACTTTTTTTTGAGCATAACATGGAATTGACCTACCCTCAGATCATGACACTTTATGATCATCTGTCTATGAAAGGCTCCTGTCTGGTTTTATTTTTAAAAATTTTTTCCTTCCTTTATCCCTGATCCCAAGGCTATGGTTGCCTTCCTCCGTCAGCACCAACTCTAATATATTATTTTGTGAAAGTGAAAGTCGCTCAGTCATGTCTGACTCTTTGAGACCCCTTGGACTTCTCCAGGAATTCTCTAGGCCAGAATACTGGAGTGGGTAGCCTTTCCCTTCTCCAGGGGATCTTCCCAACCAAGGNAGCACCAACTCTAATATATTATTTTGTGAAAGTGAAAGTCGCTCAGTCATGTCTGACTCTTTGAGACCCCTTGGACTTCTCCAGGAATTCTCTAGGCCAGAATACTGGAGTGGGTAGCCTTTCCCTTCTCCAGGGGATCTTCCCAACCAAGGGATTGAATGCAGGTCTCTCGCTCGCATTGCAGGTGGATTCTTTACCAGCTGAGCCGAAAGAAAAGCCCAGTATATTTTACATATATCTTGAAATATGCATGGATCCTTATAAAATATGTAGGGCTGTTTTGTGTGCATATGCAAATTTGTACAAATATAGTGAACTGTAAATTTCATCCAGTTTCTTGATTTATTTACTTAGTACTATAATTTTACGGATCTAGCCCTGCTCCTTGTATGTGTCTGGTCCTGACTGCGTTATGAATTGTGCCTCCATCGAATTTCCTGTATCAACCCCCCTGGGAACAGACCCTTGGCTTGCCTGTAGCTCCTCCTGGCTACACCTGCAGTTCTGAAGAGCATCCTCGTACATGCTCTCTTGGGACCCTGCATGAGAATAACTCTGGGCTATACAAAGTGGAGAATTGGGATCCCTGAGTTAGCATGTTAATTTTCTCTCTTCTGTCATAATGTTTTACAGAATGGCTGAGCTAGGGCTCACTTCCACCAAGAGTGCACAAGTGTTTCTATCTTCCCATATCATCACCAATACTTAATACTGTCCACCTTTCTAATTCTTGCCATTCTGATGAGTTTAAAGTGCTATCTCACTGTTTGATTTTGCATTTCTCTTATGACAAATGTGAATATCTCTTATATGCTTGTTAGTTGTTTGAGCTTCTCTTTTTGTGCGTTGCCTAGTCATATCCTTTGCCTATTCTTTTAATTTCCTGTCTTAATTTAAAGAAAAACCTGGGTTTGATTTGTAGGAGTTTCATTTATATTCCAGATATTGCCCTTCGTCAATTTTATAGATTCCAAATAACTTCTCCCAGTCTTCCATCTGTCTGTTTTGTGTATGGTGGTTTTTTTTTTTGGACAGAGATGCTTCATTTTGAGGTAGTCAGGTCCATCAGTGTTTTGTGGAAGGCAGAAGTTGGGACATATGGGGGCCCTGATGAGCCAAGTGGCTGGGGGGGGGGCTTGCAGGCCCAGCTGGGTCCGTCCTCCTACCGGGCTGGTGCTCTGTATGGAGGGCCTGAGGAATCCTAGAGTCTTCCTGTACACACTGGGCTCTTGAATCCCACAGGAGGTCTTTCTCTTGGCTCAAAGCCCTGTGTTTTGGAAGGTGCCAGTTAAAGTACACTTTAATTACTTGGTGTGTACCACACTTAGAGAATGTGAAGCTTCACTCAGTCCTTCAGGGGGTGTTTATGAAGCATGAGTGCCGGGCCTCAGCTTTTGAACGCATTGGGGGCTACGGACAAGTTTCAAAGATAAGGGAACATAAGAGAGATAACTATCCAGTGTTCATAGCAGCATTGCTCATGATATCCAAAAGGTAGAGATAGCCCGTATCTGTTAATGGATGAATGGGTAAACAAAGTGTGGCATCTGCATACAGTGGAATATTATTCAGCCTTAAGAGAAGAGACTCTATATTCTACGACTTGGATGAGCCTTGAAGATATTATGTAAAGTTAAATTGTGCTTAGTCTCAGTCATATCCGACTCTTTGCAACTGCATGGACTACAGCCCGCCAGGCTCCCCTGTCCATAGAGATTCTCTAGGCGAGAATACTGGAGTGGGTTACCATGCACTCCTCCAAGGAATCTTCCAACCCAGGGACTGAACCCAGGTCTCCCGCACTGAGGTGGATTCTTTACCAGCTGAGCCACCAAGGAATCATCCAGCCACAAAAGAATAAATCCTGTATGATTCCAGTTAAAATGAAGTATCCAGAGAAGACACATCCATAGAGACAGAGAGTAGAATGGTGGTCACTGGCACTAAGGGTTCAGAGACTGAGGGGAATGGGGGCGGTTATTGTTTAATGAACAGAGCTTCAGTTTTGCGAGATGAGAATTCTGGAGATGGATGGTGGTGATGGTTACACACAGTGTGAGTGCCCTTGACACTCCTGAACTGTACACTTAAAAATGGTTCATGTAGTAACTTCTACAAGCATTTTGCCACACACAGAAAAGAGAAACAACCATCCAGACTCAAGGGGTAAGGGAAGCTCCTAGAATAAGCCATGTTGCCTGGAGAATCCNATTATCTTTATTCCTTCAGTTTCTACTTTGAGCCACTGTGCCAGAGCTTCCCAGGTGGCGCTAGTGGTAAAGAACCTGCCTGCCAATGCAAGAGACATGAAAGACTTGGGTTCGATCCCTGGGTTGGGAAAATCCCCTGGAGAAGGAAATGGCAACTCACTCCAGTATCCTTGCCTGGAGAATTCCATGGACAGAGGAGCCTGGCGGGCTACAGTCCATGGGATTGCAAAGGGTCGGACACGACTGAAGCAACTGAGCACGCAGTGTGCCAACCATTTTATATTCACCATTTAATAGAAGTCTAACAACTGGCTTGTAAGATAGATGACATTATTACCCCCATTTTGCAGATGGGCAAACTGAGGTTCAGAACTAGATGAAAATGTGAAACTACAGGACCCCAGAGCTCATGGTGCTAAGCAGCTCATTATTCGCTTCCTCCTCTATGATTTCACACATGAATGGAGGGAAGGGGCTGTGCTTATCTTGTTCACCCCCTGCACAGGTTCCAGCTACTTTCTAAGCCTCAGTTTTCTCATCTGTATTAAGGGCCCAGTCACTCCTGCCTGCCTTGAACAGAGATGGTGGCAGGTTCACCAGGGCCTTGTAAAGGCCAATATCACTGGGCTCATAAGACACTTGTAGCTGAAATTTAGGGGTCTCATCTCAGGGAGGCCTGGCGTGCTGCAGTCCATGGGGTCGCAAAGAGTCAGACATGACGGGGTGAACTGAACATCTCCCCAGGGCTGGGTGTCTGTCTGGGAAGAGACTGAGGGATTGGAGGTGAGCCACTGCAGGCCTCGGCTCCAGGGATGAGTCGTCTGATTGATCTATCTGATCTGATCGTTCAGATGCATCATTTCTTGGATGTGGACACCCGATGGGGGAAGATTAGAGCATCTTTGGAGGCAGACGGGGGAGGTAGGACAGGATGACCCCTGGCTCTTCCCCAAAGGGCAGGGAAGCACCGGAAGGGGCAGAGAGGCTTCCTGGGGATGCTTCAGGGCTCACGCCAGTGGACCCGGCTCTGCTCCATGTCACTGAGGTGGCCAGATGCCGTTCCTGGCTTGAGGAGGTCACATTGCCATGGGGAGGTGTGAATGGAACACATCCCTTTCTCCTTTCCTTCCCTCACCACTCTCAACCTTCAAAATACATTCCAGATCCACCCCCTCTTACCATCTCCATCACCCCCTGGAGCTGGAGCCGGCATCTCCTTTGCCCGGGATCACCGCCTGGAGTTGGAGCCGGCATCTCCTTTGCCTGGGCTCTTGCAGACGCCCCTCTGCGGGTTCCCTCTTCCCACTCTTGCCAGCCCAGCAGCTGGAGGGAGCCCTATGAGCAGCCATCAGATCGTTCATTCCTCTGCACGCAACCCTCCAGTGGTGCCCATCACACTCACAAATAAGTCAAAGTTCTTTCCACGTTCTTGCTCCTGGCTTCCTCGCTGACCTCATCTCCCCTGAGAACTGCCTGGCTTGCTTTCCTCCGGCCAGTCAGCTCACCTGCTGTTTGTTAGACAAACAGGCTGTGGGTCAGTGGTCTTGAGCTCAACATTCCCAGAATAGCCACAGGGCTCCGTTCATCACCTTCATCAGCTCCTGCTCAGATGTCGCCTCCTTGGAAAGGCCTCCGCGAATCCTTTATCCACAGCCACACCCTCGTTTGCTTATGCTGGCTTAGGAGTCTTCATAGTCCTTTCAGTGGCCTGATGTCTTGTGTATGCATTTCCCCCCATTCACTGTCTGCCTCCTCAAGTAAGTTCCAGGAGATCAAGGAACTTGATGGTTTTGCCCAACTCTAGAACAGTGTTTTGGGCTTCCCTGGTGGCTCAGTGGTAAAGAATCCACCTGCCAGTGCAGGAGATATGCGGTCAGTCCCTGAGTCTAGAATATCCCCTGGAGAAGGAAAGGGCAATCCACTCCAGTATTCCTGCCTGGGAAATCCCATGGACAGAGGAAGCTGGTGGGCTACAGTCCATGGGGTCTGAAAAGAGTTGGGGATGACTTGGCGACTAAACAACAAAGAATACTGTCTTAACATTGTCAGGACTCAGTGACTCTTGGGCATTGAGTGAGTGGATATAGAGAGAGAGAACCCAGGCCGATGGAAACCCAAAGAAGGAGCCAACTGCTCCACGTGTGGGTGGGAGAGTAAGGGGTCATTGGGTCGGGGGTGAGGGTCACTGGGTAAGGTGGCATGGGAAGTGGGACTTACAGGAGGAGTAGGCAGTTTTCAGAGGGAAGGAAGCGGGAATGTAGTCCCAGGAAGAGCGCCTAGAGCACCAGGGGCCCACTTTTGACGGCCGCGGAGGAGAAATTCTGTGTGGAGGGAGAGTGCCCTGTGCTGTGACTGGGGCCACTCATCCAGCTGGGAGCTGGGAGCTGGGAGCTGGGAGAGAAGCAGGTGGTGGCGGAGGGGGAGAGCGGGCCGCTCCCTGTGAAGTGATTATGAGCCTGGACTCTGGAGCCAGCCCAGCTGGGTTCACGTCCCAGCCCTGACAGCACACCTTGTAAGTCACCATTTGAGGGCTGTAAAATCATCACACAGGACCTCAGAGCACCACGCGGGGGTGTTTCCAGAACACAAGTTGGCACTCCAGAGAGACTCGGGCTTCAGTCCTGGTCCTCCCAGGTCCCAGCCTGCATAAGACACTGGATAATCTCTTTGGGCCTCAGTTCTCATCTCCAAAATGAGAACAATAATCCCTAATTCACAATATCTGTGTAACTATGCAGTGAGATGGTGTACGTGAAGCACTTACCTAGGTCTGGCTCGGTACTCAGTCATGGTTGTCAAGGCAACAAGCTCCTGAATCCAGTGGCATCAGGAGTGTTGGGAGGGAACTTGCTCTTTAAGCTCTTGGCGGGCCACTGCGGTTNAATAATCCCTAATTCACAATATCTGTGTAACTATGCAGTGAGATGGTGTACGTGAAGCACTTACCTAGGTCTGGCTCGGTACTCAGTCATGGTTGTCAAGGCAACAAGCTCCTGAATCCAGTGGCATCAGGAGTGTTGGGAGGGAACTTGCTCTTTAAGCTCTTGGCGGGCCACTGCGGTTCTCCAGACATCTGCTGGCCTGCCAGGACCCATGCCTCTGCTCAGAGACTCTTCCTCCAACAGACTCCTTCCTTTAGGTCCTTAGAGGGCCATGCCCTCTCCTGCCTCTGGGCCTTTGCACATACCGACTCCTCTGTCTGGACTATTCCTGCCTCTTTCACCTCATTAACTGAGACTCATCCTGGCTCAAGGTTCACTTCCTCCTTCTGGACCCTCCATCTAGATCAGTTTCAAAAAAGTGTGTTCCTTGACCTTGTATAGTTTATCTCATGTGTGTGTGCTTAGTTGCTCAGGCCTGTCTTACTCTTTGTGACCCCATGGACGGTAGCCCACCAGGCTCTTCTGCCCATGGGATTTTCCAGGCAGTAAATACTGGAGTGGGTTGCCGTTTCCTCCAGGGGATCTTCCTGACCCAGGGATTGAGCCCACATCTCCTGCACTGGGTTCTCCTGCACTGGCAGGCAGATTCTTTACCGCTGAGCCACCTGGGAAACCTTAGCTTATCTCAGGTAATGACTGTGTATCAACCATAGTCATTAACGTATTATTATAGCTCTCCTTATAGATTGTAAGCTTCAGCAGGGTCGGGACTGTGTCTGCCTTGTCTCTGGACTGTAGACAGTCCCTGGCGAATAGCAAGGTCTCCGTTCACAGGAGGAATGGCTCAGTGAAGGTAGAGGACACACACCACTGTAGTGACCTTGTCTCATTCTTACCCTATCTCTCCCCAAACATGACTGGGAAGACTGCGAGGGGCGCCTTACCTGTGACCCTCACAGCCTTAGGGGGGATGCCAGTTCTTTTTAAATTTACAACAACAACAGCAACAATGCATAACACATACTCAGTGCTCTAGTTGCTATGCTAAGTACTATGTAGACATTACCTCATTTAATTGAAACGTCATTATTATTGAGTGAGAAAAGCAAGATGCCGAGAAATGTGTATAATACAATCCAATTTTAAAAGATAAACAATGTCCACTCCCCATTCAATATGTAAATGTGTATGTATGGGAGTACGTAATTTTATGTTTACATATGGTTTATGAGCAAGAATAAAGATATGGAAAGATATAAACTAGATTGTTAATATGGGTTACCTCGGGGTGTGTGTTGGCTAGTGGGAAGTTTGCGTAGGTGAGGTGGTGAAATGAGGGAGAATAAAGGCAAGTGAGAAGGGGGAAAGTAGAAAGTAAAATTGCACTTTAAACCTCGGCGTGCATAATAAGACTGTACTTTATGATTCATGCAAGATGGTATATGAATGTGTATGTAAAGAGAAATTTAAAAATTGTTCCAGAAAAAAAGTACTAGATGCTGGCAAGGGTGCAGTGTGATGGGCACTTTTGTAAACTGCCGGTGGGAGTGTAAATTGTTACAAACTCTCTGGAAAGGAACTCAGCAATACATTATCAACAGTCTTAAAAATATGCATGTGTTTGGACTCAAATACTCACTTCAAAGAATTTACCCTGAAGAAACAACCAGAGTTGCAGTCAACCATTTATGTATAAGATGCGTAGCAGTCTTGATAACAGAGAGAGAAACGGGAATAAACTAAATAGCCAACAATAAGAGAGAGGTGAAACAAAACATTACATCAGAAACGAAATTGCAGCCTCACGACAGTTCTGTAGACAGGATGACTCTTAA
>SJYA01000452.1:1435597-1513112 GCA_006410615.1 Neotragus moschatus | reverse complement strand
GCTCTTGCAGACGCCCCTCTGCGGGTTCCCTCCTCCCACTCTTGCCAGCCCAGCAGCTGGAGGGAGCCCTATGAGCAGCCATCAGATCGTTCATTCCTCTGCACGGAACCCTCCAGTGGTGCCCATCACACTCACAAATAAGTCAAAGTTCTTTCCACGTTCTTGCTCCTGGCTTCCTCGCTGACCTCATCTCCCCTGAGAACTGCCTGGCTTGCTTTCCTCCGGCCAGTCAGCTCACCTGCTGTTTGTTAGACAAACAGGCTGTGGGTCAGTGGTCTTGAGCTCAACATTCCCAGAATAGCCACAGGGCTCCGTTCATCACCTTCATCAGCTCCTGCTCAGATGTCGCCTCCTTGGAAAGGCCTCCGCGAATCCTTTATCCACAGCCACACCCTCGTTTGCTTATGCTGGCGTAGGAGTCTTCATAGTCCTTTCAGTGGCCTGATGTCTTGTGTATGCATTTCCCCCCATTCACTGTCTGCCTCCTCAAGTAAGTTCCAGGAGATCAAGGAACTTGATGGTTTTGCCCAACTCTAGAACAGTGTTTTGGGCTTCCCTGGTGGCTCAGTGGTAAAGAATCCACCTGCCAGTGCAGGAGATATGCATTCAGTCCCTGAGTCTAGAATATCCCCTGGAGAAGGAAAGGGCAATCCACTCCAGTATTCCTGCCTGGGAAATCCCATGGACAGAGGAAGCTGGTGGGCTACAGTCCATGGGGTCTGAAAAGAGTTGGGGATGACTTGGCGACTAAACAACAAAGAATACTGTCTTAACATTGTCAGGACTCAGTGACTCTTGGGCATTGAGTGAGTGGATATAGAGAGAGAGAACCCAGGCCGATGGAAACCCAAAGAAGGAGCCAACTGCTCCACGTGTGGGTGGGAGAGTAAGGGGTCATTGGGTCGGGGGTGAGGGTCACTGGGTAAGGTGGCATGGGAAGTGGGACTTACAGGAGGAGTAGGCAGTTTTCAGAGGGAAGGAAGCGGGAATGTAGTCCCAGGAAGAGCGCCTAGAGCACCAGGGGCCCACTTTTGACGGCCGCGGAGGAGAAATTCTGTGTGGAGGGAGAGTGCCCTGTGCTGTGACTGGGGCCACTCATCCAGCTGGGAGCTGGGAGCTGGGAGCTGGGAGAGAAGCAGGTGGTGGCGGAGGGGGAGAGCGGGCCGCTCCCTGTGAAGTGATTATGAGCCTGGACTCTGGAGCCAGCCCAGCTGGGTTCACGTCCCAGCCCTGACAGCACACCTTGTAAGTCACCATTTGAGGGCTGTAAAATCATCACACAGGACCTCAGAGCACCACGCGGGGGTGTTTCCAGAACACAAGTTGGCACTCCAGAGAGACTCGGGCTTCAGTCCTGGTCCTCCCAGGTCCCAGCCTGCATAAGACACTGGATAATCTCTTTGGGCCTCAGTTCTCATCTCCAAAATGAGAACAATAATCCCTAATTCACAATATCTGTGTAACTATGCAGTGAGATGGTGTACGTGAAGCACTTACCTAGGTCTGGCTCGGTACTCAGTCATGGTTGTCAAGGCAACAAGCTCCTGAATCCAGTGGCATCAGGAGTGTTGGGAGGGAACTTGCTCTTTAAGCTCTTGGCGGGCCACTGCGGTTCTCCAGACATCTGCTGGCCTGCCAGGACCCATGCCTCTGCTCAGAGACTCTTCCTCCAACAGACTCCTTCCTTTAGGTCCTTAGAGGGCCATGCCCTCTCCTGCCTCTGGGCCTTTGCACATACCGACTCCTCTGTCTGGACTATTCCTGCCTCTTTCACCTCATTAACTGAGACTCATCCTGGCTCAAGGTTCACTTCCTCCTTCTGGACCCTCCATCTAGATCAGTTTCAAAAAAGTGTGTTCCTTGACCTTGTATAGTTTATCTCATGTGTGTGTGCTTAGTTGCTCAGGCCTGTCTTACTCTTTGTGACCCCATGGACGGTAGCCCACCAGGCTCTTCTGCCCATGGGATTTTCCAGGCAGTAAATACTGGAGTGGGTTGCCGTTTCCTCCAGGGGATCTTCCTGACCCAGGGATTGAGCCCACATCTCCTGCACTGGGTTCTCCTGCACTGGCAGGCAGATTCTTTACCGCTGAGCCACCTGGGAAACCTTAGCTTATCTCAGGTAATGACTGTGTATCAACCATAGTCATTAACGTATTATTATAGCTCTCCTTATAGATTGTAAGCTTCAGCAGGGTCGGGACTGTGTCTGCCTTGTCTCTGGACTGTAGACAGTCCCTGGCGAATAGCAAGGTCTCTGTTCACAGGAGGAATGGCTCAGTGAAGGTAGAGGACACACACCACTGTAGTGACCTTGTCTCATTCTTACCCTATCTCTCCCCAAACATGACTGGGAAGACTGCGAGGGGCGCCTTACCTGTGACCCTCACAGCCTTAGGGGGGATGCCAGTTCTTTTTAAATTTACAACAACAACAGCAACAATGCATAACACATACTCAGTGCTCTAGTTGCTATGCTAAGTACTATGTAGACATTACCTCATTTAATTGAAACGTCATTATTATTGAGTGAGAAAAGCAAGATGCCGAGAAATGTGTATAATACAATCCAATTTTAAAAGATAAACAATGTCCACTCCCCATTCAATATGTAAATGTGTATGTATGGGAGTACGTAATTTTATGTTTACATATGGTTTATGAGCAAGAAGAAAGATATGGAAAGATATAAACTAGATTGTTAATATGGGTTACCTCGGGGTGTGTGTTGGCTAGTGGGAAGTTTGCGTAGGTGAGGTGGTGAAATGAGGGAGAATAAAGGCAAGTGAGAAGGGGGAAAGTAGAAAGTAAAATTGCACTTTAAACCTCGGCGTGCATAATAAGACTGTACTTTACGATTCATGCAAGATGGTATATGAATGTGTATGTAAAGAGAAATTTAAAAATTGTTCCAGAAAAAAAGTACTAGATGCTGGCAAGGGTGCAGTGTGATGGGCACTTTTGTAAACTGCCGGTGGGAGTGTAAATTGTTACAAACTCTCTGGAAAGGAACTCAGCAATACATTATCAACAGCCTTAAAAATATGCATGTGTTTGGACTCAAATACTCACTTCAAAGAATTTACCCTGAAGAAACAACCAGAGTTGCAGTCAACCATTTATGTATAAGATGCGTAGCAGTCTTGATAACAGAGAGAGAAACGGGAATAAACTAAATAGCCAACAATAAGAGAGAGGTGAAACAAAACATTACATCAGAAACGAAATTGCAGCCTCACGACAGTTCTGTAGACAGGATGACTCTTAAGGCGTCTCCATTTTGCAGATGGAGGAAACAGAAGCTTAAAACGGGAAGCAGGGGCTTCACTCGTGGTCCGGCGGCTAAGGCTCCGCACAGTCAGTGGAGGGGCCTGAGTTGGATCCATGGTCAGGGAACTGTTAGTAGATCCCAGGTGCCACAACTAAGAGTCTGCAGGCCACAACCAAAGATCTCGCATGCTGCAGCTAAGACCGAAGATCCCATGTGCTGAAATAAAGAAATCAACAGATATTTTTTAAAAAAAGAACAGGCAGCAAGTTGGCCATAGTCACGTGACCAGCAAGCGGCGCAGCAGAATCGGAACCCCCACGCACTCGCGAAGACGTGAGAGTTCCTGCCTTACAGGTGTGCTTGCCCACAGGGTGCATCTCTGCTGTTGCAGTTCTTCTCCTGGAGAAAGTTGTACAGCGCATGCTCCAAACCCTTGACACCTTGAGTTGGGACCTGTTGAACCACAGCGGGTGGAGGGGCCCCTGAAGGATCACCACAATGATTTCACTTTCCTTTTAACAAAATAGTGTACAGGAAGCCTTAAGCCAGCACCAGATGGCACAGAGTTAGCACTCACAGTAAACTATGGCTTGTAAGTCACATCATCATTTTCACTTGGTTAGAGAGGCAGTTAGAAAACTGGGTCTTTTTCTTCCTCACCATTCCAATATCTTCTCTCTGGGTTAGCTTGGAAATTGCCCCCTTAGTGGCAGTGTATGGGAGCATAAGAGCCAAAGCTTTGGAGACAGATCTGAGTGTGAATTCTGGTATTGCCTCTCAGCAGCTATGTGATTTCAGATAAATTATTAACCTCTCTCTGAGCCTCAGTTTCTCCTTTGAGCCTCTTTGCCTGAATCGGAGATTTGCAGTGAAGATGAAACTAGATGTCAGGTAATAAGTGCTTAACACAGTTCTTGTGTTGCAGAAGGTATTTATTAAGTGTTAGGGTGCTTGCCTTTCCAGTTGGAAGGTATATTCTTTAGTTGAAACCTTGCTGAGTGGCACTATTTTGTGAGTGGTTTTAGGCCAGGTTGGACCAGGCCGTACCAAGCTGTAAACTGGGTTGGGGTGCAGACATCATGGCTGGGACCTCACCCCAGATTAGAATTTAAAGTGCCATGTGGGGTGGCCGGGAAAGGAACGTGGGCCTAGGCTGGGCACTGAAGATTGTAGGCAGGTTTTGAGGCTGATGTTTTGCTTTTGGTGGTACCTAGAGGTCCTAGCTGATAAAAGACCAGTAAGAGAGTCTGGGCATGAAAGATAAAAAGGAGAGATGTGAGGTTTGGATAAACACTTGCTATTGAGAGTGCTCAGATACATCCCAGGTGAAAGGAGCTTAGCAGGCCTTGAGGAAAGTAGCGTGGTTTCAGTCACTTTTTCTCTTGTAAAGTCACTTGACCTTGGTTGCCCTAGTGTCTTTACTTCCAGAGGTATAACCGGGTCCAGGCTGTGAAGTGAGATGAAGAGGTACAGTTGATGAATGGGTGAGAGGATGGATGAATAGGAGAGTAGGCGATGGCTGGTGGGTGGGTGGGTGAGGTGGAAAGCTAGATGGGATGGGTGGGCATTTGGGATGGACGGACAGAGGGATGGGCTACTATATGGAGGCAGTAATGAATGCACAGATGGCTGGAGTAGAAAGATGGGGATGGGCTGCTAGACTGGTAAAGTGGAAGGAGAGATGGGGCAGATACGGTTGGTGAATGGATTGGATGGATACATGGAAAGAGGGTTGAATAAATGAAAAGATCGTTGAATAAATGGAAGGATTGACTTGGTGGATTATACAGATGGAGTTTGATGCTTGAATGAAAAGACTGAAGGATTGGGTGATGAGGAGATTCGTGGAATGGGTAGATGTAAGAGTGCTTGGACTGGAGAAGGAAATGGCAACCCACTCCAGTATTCTTGCCTGGAGAATCCCATGGGCAGAGGAGCCTGGTTAGCTACCAGGCTGTTGCTACCAGGGGTTGCAAGAGCTGGACACAACTCAGTGACTAAACGAAGAGTGTTGGGATAAATGAGTGGATACAAGACCCACCCAGGGGTGTATGGATAGAAGGATGATTAGATAATGGATGGATCAGGGCTTTTGTAATTTCTTGTTCAAGCAAACCCATGTGGAGACTGTGTGGTCAGAAGTGGAGACAGGCTGAATGGGGAGAATCAAATGCCGTGGCTTCTTAGAGGGAATGCCTGGGGATAGGAACCTGCTCTCCTCTGCATCATTCCCCTTGTCAATTCCCATGATGTCCTTCCTGAAAACTCTATGTCAGGTCTAGACACCGACACAGACTCCTTCACACACCACTGTGTCTCTTCTGATGCACACATGGAGTCTTTATTGACTCTGACATGCAAATACGAGATAGTCCACACTGGCGTTTACACTCCTTTGTAATTTGTAATGGAGACGGTCTGTCAGTCTGTCTGTTCTCTGCTGGAAACGGGATGAGATTCAGTGAGTAATGGTCCACGGCATACCCTGCTGGGGTGGACCAACAGGAAGGAAAATCAAGTGGCCCAGGGACCCTTGCCTTGTTCATCGAATGTGGGATTTTATTCTTTATTAAATGAGTAAAATATTTTGAGGGGCACCAGTTCAGTGCAACAGAGTTTTTAGTGGTCTTTATCAAAGCAACCTGGGGGGCTGAAGATAAAACCCAGAAGATGCCTCCTGGGATCTCAGGTGGGGACTGAGTAGTCCCCAGGATACAGTTACTTAGATGGTCTACATTTCCTCTTCTCTCAGCCAGGCTACTTATTTGCTCTGTTTGCTGTAATTTAATTAGTTATAACTACTTTCAATTACTATGAAAGTGGTATATCCTCAGGGTAAAAATTCAAACAACATAGAAGGGCATCTGGTGAAAAAGGTCTTCTTCCCACTGCAGGTCCCCAGTCCTGCTTATTCTAGAGATTTTCAAATTCATGAGTAGAAATACGATGTAAATTCTTTACATCTCACACAAACGGGATCATTCTGTGTATCAAGTATACTATCCTGTAGTATGCTTTTTCTCTTGACAGTATCTCTTTATACAGCTTTCTAGGTTGGCATGTATCTCAAGAATGATTCATTTCATTCTTATTATGATTGCATAGGTTTTCACANCTGGTGAAAAAGGTCTTCTTCCCACTGCAGGTCCCCAGTCCTGCTTATTCTAGAGATTTTCAAATTCATGAGTAGAAATACGATGTAAATTCTTTACATCTCACACAAACGGGATCATTCTGTGTATCAAGTATACTATCCTGTAGTATGCTTTTTCTCTTGACAGTATCTCTTTATACAGCTTTCTAGGTTGGCATGTATCTCAAGAATGATTCATTTCATTCTTATTATGATTGCATAGGTTTTCACAATTACCAGAAATGACTCCATCAGTCCCTTATTATTTAGGCTTTTTCTGGCTTTTGACTCCCCCAAATAACACCGTGGTAAAGTAGTTGTGTGTGTGTGTATGTGTGTGTGTGCCAGAGAGAAAGTGATTTCAAAATGAATGGACTAGTCTATATGGAATGGATTTGGTGCCTCAACAGATATATAAATTTATGCTCATAGAAGTGCCAGGTGACGTTAACTGCTACCAACAGTACTGGAGGGTTTTTGGTTTCTCTACATGTTAGAGTGCACCAGAATCACCAAGAGGGCTTGTAAAAGTATGGATTTCTGGCTCCAAAAGTTCTCTGATTCAGCAGATCTGAAATGGAGTATGTCTGGTATAAGACAGAGAATTTGCATCCCTAACAAGTTCACAGGTGAGGCTGGTATGCTGGTCCAAGAACTACTACTCTATACCTTTTCAACAACTTTTTAGAAATTGCCATTCTGATGTATATCGGATATCTCATTAATGCATTACTTTAATTATAAATGAAATGGATCATTTTCCAGGTTTCTTAGTTACTTTATCTCTTCTCATTCACATCGTCTGGTCATGAACTTTACTCATCTTGCTTGTTTTTTTTTTTTTTTGCGGCATTGTCTGTATTTTTCTTTTTGATTTATAAGCAGGTTCTGCACATAAAGGACATTGGCTCTTTATGTGCAGTAGTATGCCAAGTCTTTTCCTCCATTCGGAGTTTGTCTTTAGGCTCTGACTCCTTCCTTCACCCCTCCATTCTTCCCCATCCCTCCCTTCCTTGCTTTGCTTGTACATTCAGAGCTTCCATATTTTAATGCAATCAGATTTGTCAATTTGTTTTGCCTCCTAATTTTGTGTTGTACCTAGAGAGAGATCTTTACCACTTAACATTATATAGAATTTAACAATGAATATGTGTTCATGCTTGTTCTTGTTTTACTTCTAATCTAAAATAGGGCAGCAAGTGTTGCTATGGCAGGGTCGTGATCACTTAATTGAAAATGAAAATGTGAAGTCTTCACATTTCTGAATTAACCTGAAGGGATCTTTTCAGCCTCTATATCTCCTGGGTCTGTAAGACGGAAAAGAAACTCCTATTTGATGATTTCCTACTCTTCAGGCTATTGCTGTGATGAGTTGAGATTTAAAAAAAAAAAACAAAAAACAGAGTTTGAAGTTTGAGGGCAAAGTGTGTCGGCTGTTTTCAGACAAACAGATGCTTGCAAAGTAAGAGGGCACAGGTAGAACTGTAGAGGCCACAGGCAGGAGGCACCAGAGCCAGCAAATCTCCCTCCCGAACTAAGAGTCTGATGCCAGGGCCACCCAGGATTCCCTGCACACTTGTGCCCCTGGACATGCCTTCTTCCACTGATCGGCTTCCCCTTGGAAAAGATGGCTGGGAAGGAGGAGTACTGAAGCAGCCTTTTTATACAACCTGAAATAAAGTATGCCTTGATAAACGTGGGCTGACTGAATTAATGGAGCCGTTATGATTTTGAAAGGCTTGCCTTTTCTATTATTCCACTTTACACACAGGATTTTGGAGCAAGGTCCTGGGTGCTGAGACAGCGTCCTTAAACCAGCCATTGTACCAGCTTCAGAGGAACTGCCAGTCTGGTGGACAGCTCGGTATGGTCACGAGTGGTACGTGTATAAAGGGAGAGAGGAGCTAAAGGAAGATGCTAGGTTGTACAAGAGCAAGGACCACGTCGTATCTATCATTTTGTTCCAGCACCCAGCACACAGAACCTGACGTGTAGGGGCTCAACCAATGTCTGATGACTGAATGAGTGAATTTGAGGGAGAAGAGGAGAGACCAAGTACTGGGGCTCAGGGAGGTAAAAGAGGAAGAGATATTTGAGTCTTAACAGAAAGAAATATTACAGAAAAAAGTGGGCAATAAGCAAGGTGAGTCTCTGTGGGTGTCCCCCATTGCTCACTGGGGCTCAGGATGAATTCCATAATGTCACTTGGCAGGGGTGAAGGTGTAGACTGTACTGGGGAAAGAGAACAAAGTTAGGGTCAGGAAGAGGGCCGTGTCTAATTTTGGTGCTGTGTCTGACATCAGTGGGGGTCTGGATTCCAGAAGTGGGGCACCCCCATCAGTTGCTCTTCTTTCTTACAGGCCAAGAACATGAGCCGCCCTTTCAGTGAAGGGACAAGCTGCTTGGGAGTGGGCTGTTTATAAGATTTGTCTGGGAAGGTCAGCTGGCCCATACCTGGGGAATTTGCAGCCCATGGGAAGTTGGAGTGTCCCTTGTCCCTTGGGAAGCTGAGCTTGAGTGCTTCTGGTCCCTGCTAGTTCATGGCTCAGAGGACCTTGAATGAGTACCCAGAGCTACCGTCAGAAAATCCTGATGCAGGCATGTGTGCAAAGTCTCTTCAGTCATGTCCTACTCTTTGGGGACAGGCTCCTCTGTCCACGGGATTCTCCAGGCAAGAATACTGGAGTGGGTTGCAGCGCCTCCTCCAGGGGATCTTCCCGACCCAGGGATGGAACCCACGTCTCTTACGTCTCCTGCGTCGGCAGGCGGGTTCCGTACCACTAGCTGCACCTGGGGAGCCGCGAAAATCCTGATGCTTGTGTCATATCGGGGAAGGGCACTGTAGACTGAGAGCTGAGCTTGTGCGAAGACTGAGAGGGGCACCCTGGCCCATCTGAAACTCAGAAGGATGTTTTAGGCCTGGAAGGGAGTGGGCAGCTTGGCGACGGTGGGCTCCCTGGGCACACCTGTGCCCACTCTGGGCTCACTCCCAAGGAGGCCTGGGCTGGGCAGCTATGAGTAGGAGCAGGGCAAGTCTGCCATTTCAATCTGCTCTTTACTTTCTGCCATTCCTGGAGGTGGGCAGCTGGATGCTGGGGTGGAGCTGAGGGAGAAGGTTCGGGATGCTGAGGCTCTGTCTAGTCTATACCTCGTTTCGAAGAAGACGGGATGGAGGGAACCCCGGGCCAGGCTGGCCTGTGTAAATACCTTGCAAGATAGATTCACCCATTCGTTTATTTGAGAGTTTAAGACATGCTCTCCACCACTCCCCTGCCCACCCTGCCCCCACCACTGCCCCAGTGGAGCAGGCAGAGCTGTGACTCCAGGTCGAGTACAGCTGTGGGCTTCCTCCCCCGGTGGCTCAGTGGTAAAGAATGTGTCTGCAGTGCAGGAGACGGGGGTTCGATCCCTGGGTCGGGAGGATCCCCTGGAAGAGGGCAAGGCAACCCACTCTAGTACTCTTGCCTAGAGAATCCCATGGACAGAGGGGCCTGAAGGGCTACAGTCCATGGGGTTGCAAAGAGTCAGACATGACTGAAGTAGCTGAACACACGTGCAAGCACACCTTGGCTCTCATCCGGTACTGCCACTAGCCGGCTGTGCCACCTGGGGCAAGTTACTGACTTTCTGCATCTCAGTTTCCTCATCTATGACATGGGGTTGTAACAGCCCTTGTGTCACAAGACGGTCAGGAAGGTGAAAGGAGAACATGTGCTGGGAAAGACTTAGCACAGCCAAGTGCTTAAAATGTTCGCTAACATGAGGCATCCATTGGTGATGTCAGAGGCAGGGAGACGCTGGGGGAGGGGTGCAAAATGCTGGGCAGAAAAGGACAGGCGCCATCTCGCAGGTACACATTGACTGAACACCTGCTGTGTGCTGAATCTAGTGGGGGGGTACATAAAGGAGAATCAAACCACACCGGCTCTTGAGCCTTAGGTAGGATGCCTTGTCCTTTAAACCAGGAGTCTAGTGCTGTGGATTCACAGAGGTGGAGCCCAGGGAGGGTCTCCTGGGGCGCTGGCCTTCGAAAACATTGCTCGCAAAGAGTTGAAACGTGGCCTCTGTAGTCTGGAGTTACAGAGAAGGCTTCTTGAGAGGGGATCCCATGGATGGGGGGTAGGAGGTAGGTAGACAGCAGAGAGGGCTTTAGGGTAGAGCTGGAGCAGGGTGAGTCCTTAAGACCCTCTGTCTCTCCTTGGTGCAAACAGCTCCCTGGTTGCTCTGCCGACTTCTCCCCTGTGCTCACCGGTGTTCCTTCTTCACGCAGCAGCCAGAGAGACAGCCTGAAATACACAGATCCGATCAGACGAGGTCACCCCTCCCCCTACGCACACACAGTTCAAACCGTCCCGATTTAATCTGGTAGACGAGGTCTACCCCAACTCGTCTCCCACCACTCTGGCTGGCTTCTCTCCACCAGGAGTGCTGGCCTTCTTGCTGTTAGCTTGAACAGCAAGCTTGTTCCTGTCTCCAGGCATTTCTGCCTGTTCTTCTCCCTGCCTGGAATGCTCTGCCCCAGGATGTACCCTGGCTGGCTCTTCCTCCCCGACTAGGTCTCTGCTCTGGAGTGATGCCCTTGGAGGTGGAGCACTCCAGATGAAGCTCCGCCCCCCCACCTTCTTCCTAACTCTGATCACGCTCCCTCCATCATTTGCTTATCGTTTACTTGTCTCCATCTGTCCCAGCACTAGAAAACGAGCTGCGTGAGGATGTCATAGGCGGGTTGCTCCGCCAGTGCCTACAGCAGACTTGCCACACACACTGCTTAGCAAATACTTATCCGCTGCATGAATGAAAGGCACAAGGGTGAGTGGAAGGGAAAGAGGGAGTGGTAATCAATGTTTATTGAGTCTCTTGTGCCTGGTGTTGTACATCTGTAATCTCATTTAACCTTCCCAGCAGGCCTGTGAGGGAGCTGTTATTATCCTTCCTTACAGATGAGGGAGCTGAGGCTCAGAGAGAGTGAGCAAAGTGCCCAATGTCCCACAGCCAGCAAGTGGCAGAGTGGGGTAGTGAATTCAGGTCTTTTTGACTTCTTAGGCTGAGCTTGTCCTCACCCCTGTGCTACGGGATGCTTGGTGTGTGTGTGCTGGGAACAGGGAGTAGGTCTGAGTGGCCCTGGGAAGTGTGTGTCTGCAGGGGTCGGAGTAGGGCAGTGCAAATTAGATCATAGCTCTCGTTGTTCCGACTCTTGTGACCCCTCGAACTACAGCACTCCAGGCTTCCCTGTCCTTCTCTGTCTCCTGGAGTCCACCCAAACTCATGTCCATTGAGTCGGTGTTGCCATCCAACCGTCTCCTCCTCTGTCACCCCTCTTCTCCTCCTGCCCTCAGTCTTTCCCGGCACCAGTCTTTTCCAATGAGTCAGCTCTTTGTAGCTCTCATGGGCACTTCCAAGTCCCCCCATACTTACATGCATCCTTCTGTGGATTCTCAGCTCTGTGTGTAAGCAGTTTCACCAGACACACACAATAGTCTGCCACTTACAAACATCACACCAGGTGGAAGAGACGCTCAGAGCCTTGCACCGATTCTTCCAGGAGACCGCGAGGGCCTTGGTGGAGGGAGGGAGCACGCTGAGCCCTCCTTCGGGATGGCGGAGGGACAGCCTGGCAATGTGGGGCACGCACCACTGTACCAAAGAGCTATGCATGTGGTAGAACCATGTGAGCACGTGTATGTATGGGGTGAGGGAATGTGTGTGTGTGTGTGGTGGACATGGACATTTGTGCTGGAGATGCCAGTTGTGCCAGTGAATTCTGTGTGCAGAGGGTCTTGCACAGCTTGGGTCCCAGCTCCCAATTCTAGCAATGGATCAAGTGTTGACCTTGAAGTTGCCCTCCCAGACACACCTGAGGGCTTCTGTCCCACTTCCAGCTAGTGACCCAGGATGGGAGTCTGTGTGTGGCAACCATGCCTGGCAATGGCCAGGGCCCAACCAGCCCAGCTGCTGCATGGAGCCCACTGGGCTGCCTGGGTACTTTGGAGCAGTGGCAGCCTGGTGCACCGAGCTCAGCAGAACGGGGTCTGTGCGCCTCTGCTTGAGCTTCAGCCCTCCTGGAACATACGATCTCTCTTTCAGTGGTGGCGGTGGTTGTTTAGTTGCTAAGTTGTATCTGATTCTTTGTGACCCCATGGACTGCAGGACGCCAGGCTTCCGTGTCCTTCACCGTCTCCTAGAATTTGCTCAAACTCATGTCCATTGAGTCAGTGATGCTATCCAACCATCTCATCCTCTGTCACTACCTGCTCCTCCTGCCTTCAATCTTTCCCAGAATCAGGGCCTTTTCCGATGAGTTGGCTCTTCACATCAGGTGGCCAAAGAATTGGAGCTTCAGTTCAGCATCAGTCCTTCCAATGAATATTCAGGACTGATTTCCTTTAGGACTGACTGATTTGATCTCCTTGCAAACCAAGGGACTTTTAAGAGTCTTCTCCAACACTTCAGCTAAAAGCATCAATTCTATGGCACTCAGCCTTCTTTATGGTCCAGTTCTCACATCTATACGTGACTACTGGAAACACCAGAGCTTTGGCTTTTCAGTGGAGCCCCTGCCTAACCTGCTGGCTTGGAGCCCACACTGTGGGTGCTTTATGGGGGAGGAGGGGGCAGGAGATACCCTCAGACCCCCGCAAAGCAGCCCTGCCTGTGGGTCCAGGCTTCAGAGGACATGATGCCCTTGTTTCCATGAGCCTCAAAAGCTTTTCAGGCTTCAGATTCTTCCCTCTCAGAAGCTTCTCGAGCTTCTGGCAGGGGTCTGCTGCCTGGACTTTATTTCTGCCTCTGAGTTATCACTGCTGAATCTCGAGCAGAGAAGCCGTTGAGCCGGTCTAGACTGAGCTCCAAGTCCAAAGAGAACTTGGGAGAAAAGTTGTCTGTGCCCTGGTGTGGAGCAAACGTGGAGCCAGGCAGCAGCTGAGGAGGTGGTGGGTCACGCTGTTTCTCCGGAGAGATGAGCCAAGAATGCAGCCAAGGGCAAGCTGAGGTCATGGCTGGCCAGCGCAGGCAGAGCAGAGCCTGGGAACCAGAGGCGGAGGAGGCTGATGGTGGGGCAATAGCAATGCCCAGCCAGGCAGGTCCTCTTTAGAAACTGGAGACTTCCCGTTCCAGCAGCCTCCTCCTTCTGGGTCCACCCCACGAAAAGATGTCCCCCGGGACCCTCCACCGTTAGTCCTCTGCCACCCCAGCTCCCCACAGTCGGCCCAGGGTGAGCTGCCCCTTCCTTTCTTGGGCTGTAAATCCTGCGGCCACTGTGTCCTGAGCCCTGCCCAGCTTCGCTGTCCTTTCGATTGCCAGGTCAGCCCCTGGCTTCATCCTGAGAGTGGCCATTCCAAGGCACAAATTCCCAGGTGTGTCACACTGATGACCCGACCAGAACCCCACTGAGAACATCCAGATGCCAAGAGTGGGCTTCTCCCAAGTCCTGCACCCCTTCCTGCATGTCACCTCCTCGGCGGCCACTCCTCCCCTCCCCCTGCTCCCTGGGGGAGCAGGCGGGGGTCACTCCGGGAGTCCCTAGTTCCCAGGCCTCTGATCCTGCCCTGCCCCTCTCTCTGTCTCCCGTGGAGTCGGTTCTTCTCTCTCCTCCATTGCTCCCATGTTATTTTTCTTCTCCACTGACTTCATTCTTTAAACTGTGGTCCGAATGAAAAAGGGGCTCTCTGTGGGCCAGGAACTCCTCTGGCTCCTGCCCTCTCCTTCTTCCATTTAAGTCTGAGCTGCTCCCAATGGCCACACTCAGTCTCCAGTTCTTCCCAGTTAGCTCACGTGGGGCCTGAGTGATCAGCGACACTGACAGCCTTCGTCACGAGGCTGGGGACGCGTGGCTCCTCTAGGCTCCCGGGCCACGTCCCTTTCCTGCCCCTGAGCTGGTCTCTGTCCACGTGTCTGCCTCTGGCCCTGCCGTCCCATTTTCTCTCCTTCCCTCTCCTCTTCTGTCTGCCTCTTTCTTGAGCTCTCTCACGGGGACTGCCTGTGTGTGTGTGTGTGTGCGTGTCTGTGTGTGTGTGTGTGTGTGTGTGTCTCTGTGTCTGTGTGTGTGTGTGTCTGTGTGTGTGTGTCTCTGTGTGTCTGTGTGTGTGTGCGTGTGTGTGTGCGTGTGTGTGCGTGCACTCGCGTGCCTTTCTGTCTGCTCGTCTCTCTTCTGCCCATTTTCCCTTTGAGTTTCTGGTTTTCTCTTTGTTTTTCTGTCTTTCTACCTTCCCCTGGGGTATCAGGCCATAGATGGTGTGATGCTGAGGGGCCCAGTGGGTCCTGAGATGCCCTCTTGAGAGCCTCTGCTGGGGTCTGGACAGGAGCAGCATAGGTCTGGCTATTCCAGGACCTGGCACAGTGTCCCCTGCTTGCACTGGAGGCAGTGCCCTCCAGGCATCAGTGGGTCTGGGAGAAAGTCCATCTCCGTGTGGCTCTGTGGAGGTGTGCAAACGGCAGGGGCCTGGAGCGCCTCCAGTTAGTGTAATTACATTCTTCCTGCTGACAGTTCCCACCATGGTCTCAATTGGATGTGACATTCTTATTAAATAACTTCACCCGTAACTAGTAATAATAACACAGTCCTTACTTCCTGACCTAAATTGCTCGATGCTATTTTGGTGAGCAGCAGCAGTGCTGCAGGCCTGCATGGCCTGCCAGATCGCCGCCATCACATGTACACACACACGCACGCACACGCGTGCCAGGCTGGGGGCTGATGGGAAGTATGTGTGCACCGCCTGTGCACAGCCTATATGCATGAGCCTGGGAGCTGCCGGGAGGGCTGCCCCCACTCGCCAAAGCAGGACACACTGGATGCCTGATGGCCCAGCATCCCTGGCAGGAGTGACTCTTCCTAGCCTCTCCACAGAGTGGAGATTCAGCTTCCAAAGGACTCCCTGGTTCTTTGTCCATTTCTCTACCTTGTTCCAGCCTCTGTGCATTCACAGCTTCCTTCCCCTGCCTCTGGAGTCTCCTTCCCTCCCTTTTCCTCCAGGTGGAATTGGTGGAACTGCATTCATCTCTTAAGGCCCATTGTTGACGTTACCTCTTCCAGGACACCATCTCTGATTCCAGCACAGCGCCATGAATCGCCCGCTGAGCTGCTCTGCTCTGTTCTGGTCTGGCACTGTGCTCTCATTTTCTTAGCTGGAGATGGGATTGTCTTTCGAGCAGCTGTTGTCTAGTCGCTAAGCTGTGTCTGACTCGTTTGTGATCCTGTGGACTGTACACACCAAGTTTCTCTGTTCATGGGATTTCCCAGGCAAGAATAGTGGAGTAGATTGCCATTTCCTTCTCCAGGGGATCTTCCCAACCCAAGGATCGAACCTGCATCTTCCGTACTGGCAGGTGGATTCTTTACCACTGAGCCACCAAGGAAGCCCATTTATTTAAAGGCAGGGACTCAGTCATAACCATTTCTGATGATGTACCCATCCACTCCCATAACAAGGCCCCCTGAGTACTGAATGGAAGTAGACTTAGATTTGTGGGGAGGGGGCTGTGGCTGGGAACTGAGAGCTGGTGGTGGTAGGCTTTTCCACAAAGATAAACACTTGCTGGGCTCCTAGTCTTTGTTTTTATTTTCCATCTTGGCAAAAAAATGTGAGGTGTTCACTCTTGCAGAACAAATAGAACTGTGACTTCGGTTTCACAATTTACGGGGCTGATTTTGTCTGCTTTTGACAGTTCTGTTGTGTTCTTGACAGTTACAATTTGGCTTCTCTCTGGGACCTCAGGATGATAAGTTGGGATGCCAAGACTGCATTGATCCATGGGGGGAGCATTTAACCCCTTTGGGTTTCTCCCTCTGGTGTGCTTATGAATTTGGAGTCCTGAGCAAGCCAGGGGAGGAAGGATGGGGAGGCCATGCGAGCGTGTGTGGATGACTGTGCCGGGAGATGAGTGTCACCTGGATCGCCTGACCCAGGTGCCATCGGAGGACAGAAGCAGTGCCCACCTAGACGTCCCCACACCTCCTCCCCACGGCTGCCTAGTCTTCTAGAGGACTCCCCTGCCCTTCTGTGTCCTCTCCATCCTCCCCAGTCCACCCACGAGTCTGCAGCACGTCTTCCAAGCTTGATGTGAGCTTTCAAACAGAGGGATTATGGCTGATTTCTCTCTGGATCCTTAACATGCAACCTGTGACCTCAAGAAGCATCAGTGCGTGTGTGCCGAGCGCATGATGAACGGGTGAATGAATGAAAGGTTCTGTCTCCTGTAGCCTGTTGTTTTCTCCCCTGACCTCAGCAGGGACTGTTGAGTCTATCTTAGACTTGAATCCTAGATCCCCCACTCAATAGCTGAGTGATTTTCAAAGGTTCTTTTGAGAAACTAGTTTCCATCTGTGATATCAAGAACAGAATCCAAGCCTGCCTGCATTGTTGTTGAGGTGGAATGCACGAGGGGCCATATAGTATGGAGTGGTTAAACGCGTGGAGTCTGGACGCAGACTGCCTGGGTTCCCATTCTTGCTCGACTGCTTCCTAGCTGTGTGGCTTTGGGCTGCTTAGTCTCTATAGATCAGTCTGCTCACCCGCGCGTGGGGTGACAGTAGTGCCTGCTTCTCAGGGCTGTTGGGAGGATTATATGAGACAGTCTTTAAAGCAGGAGCCGGCACATAGCAGTGCCCAGGTCATGTCGGACAGAGTGTCTTGGCTGAATCATAGCTGAGATTCAGACATAACAGTATTTAGGAGCCAGGCTACACTCTTTCTAATAGGGTGTTCTGTCCCTTGCTCAGATGTCTCCTTTCATCTCATGGAGTTTTGGGGGTTACTCGCCACATCCTGGTTTGCACAGGGTTTAGTAATTTCATGAGGAAGAACTTGAATCCTGAGCACAGATGGGGTTTATATATATGTAGACCCCAGTCCAGTGGGTGGGGGGACCTTCATGAGTATTAAAGTGCTGGGTGAGATAAAGTGGCACCAGAGAGAAAATTTACCTTGAATTGTAAAGGGCCAGACAGGGCTCCATAGCTTGAGAGTCAAGAGAAGGCAGGGGTTTTGAATCAGGGACTATCAGATACATATCCAGACTTTGTCAATGTCTCCTGGGAGGCAAAACCGCCCACAGCTAGAACCATTGTTCTACTAGACCCGAAGAGGATGACAGCTCTCTCCCAGCTGGAAAGAGAAGTGAGAAGGGAAATCAGGAGGTGGGGAAGCACAGGAAGGTTCCTTCCAGCTGTCTAGGAGTGTTCACGCTCTCACACATCCCAGAGCAGGGGGGGCCAGGGTCAACACGTGGCTCTCAGCAGACTCTCAGCAGCAGTAGTAAAGTTTCAGTGGCCCACAGGCAGTCAAGGAGGGAAGAGCGGCTGCGTGAGAGCAGTGGCACTTTAATACTCTCACCCTTGGAGAGTCCTTGGAGCTCTGATTCTCAGCCTGGGCTGGACCACTGCTGGGGTCTCACTTCCAGAGTTCTGATTTACATGGTCTGGGTTTGGGGGCGGGTCTGGGCATTGACTGGAAGTCCACAAAGCTTCTCAAGTACCGTGAAGTTGAGAACCAGCCGCCATAATCTAGGCTTTGCATCAATATCATCTGGCAGCTTGTTAGAAATGCAGATTCTCAGGCTGCACACAGCCCTAGTGGTTGCCCAAGTGGTTTGCACATACGTGAAAGTCTGAGGAGTGATGTAGGATATGAAAAGTGGTAGAACTGAGAACTTTCCAGTCTAGCCGGTAGAGTCTGTTGATTCAGCACCCTTTAGGAAAAACAGTTCAATCAAACTGGCAAGAGCTAGTGGACATAGTCTCTATTCTCTCATAAACGGGAGGGGACCAGGGCAGAGACCCTCTAGTGGATGGGTCTTCCCGATCCCTCATGCAGTGGACACTGGTCTGGTTGTCCCCACGAGTCTAACCAAAAAACTTCTGGTCATCCTAGGCTGCTCTTGTCTTCCTTCTCCTTTTCTCTCTTTACCAAGAAGATCGACAGATGCAGGGCAGATGCCCCAGGCTTCAGATGCCATCTCTGTGGCCCCCATCTCCGTGGCCCCCATCTCCATAGTCATTCATCCACTCACCATCAAGTATCCGTCATGCCCCTGTGGACCACACGCTCTTCTAGACTCTGAAGATCCAGGGACAAACAAGAAAGAAACAAAATCCCTGCCCACAGGTACCTTGCATGCCTGGTTATTTGCAGGCAATAAACAGATAAGTTAAGAGAATGTATACCATCGGATTGGGTAGGGATAAGCTCTCTGAAGAAAAATAAAGTGTTGAATTGAATCACTGGATCACTTTGAGTAGTGTGGCCATTTTAATAATATTGAGTCTTCTAATTCATGAAAATAGGATGTCTTTCTGTTTATTGTGTTTAATTTCTTTCTGCAATGTTTTATAGTTTTTAGTGTGTACGTTTTTTTTTTTTTTTTTGCCTCTTTGGAGTGTATTCCTAAGTATTTTATTCTTTTTGGTCCTATTGTAGATGAGATTGTTTTCTTAATTTCTTTTTTTTGGATTGTAATTGTTAATGTACAAAAACAATTTTTTGTATGTTGACTCTGTATCCTGCAACTTTGCTGAGTTTGTTTATTTGCTGTAACAGATGTGTGTGTGTATGTGTGTGTATCTATGTGTTTGTGTATGTTTGTAGTCTCTGGGCTTTGGTACATAAAAGGCTATGTCATCTGTGAACAGAGATAATTTTACTTCTTCCCTCTCAGTTTGTATGTCTTTTATTTACTTCCTTGTCTGATTTCGCTCACTAGGATTTTCAGTACTATGTTGAACAGAAGTGGCGAGAGAGGTCATTCTTGCCTTTTCCTGATCTTGGAGGGAAAGCTTTCAATTTTCCTCCATTGAATATAATGTTACTGTCAAGTTTTCCACGTGCTTTTTATTATGTTGATGTAATTTCCTTATATTCTTAGGTATCTGTGTGCTTTTCTTATGAAATTTTGAATTTTGTCAATGATTTTTCTGCACTAACTTAGATTATCAGGGTTTTTTAGACCTTTGTTCTGTCGATGTGGGGTATTATGTGGTCATTTTTTGTATGTTTGTACCGTGATCATTTTTTGTATGAGCCATCTTTGTGCTCTAGGAATAAATCCCACTTGGTCATGGAATATGATCATTTTAATGTGTTGTTCACTCAGCTTGCTAGTATTTTTGTGAGCATTTTTTGCATCAATACTTAGCAAGAAGATTGGTCTTCTTGTTCTGTAGTATGTTTATCTGATTTTGACATCAAATCAAAATCATAGTGGGTCCTCATAAAATGAGTTTGTAAGAATTCCTTCTTCAGTTTTTTGTAAGGATTGGAATAGGATTAATGTTCCTCCTTATTTAAATGTTTGGTGGAATTCTCCAGGGAAGCTGCTGGGTTGCGGGCTTTTCTGTGATGGGACATCTGCTGATTACTGATTCAGCCTCCTTACTAGGTATAGGTCTGTTTAGATTTTTAAATTTATGATTCAGTCTTGATAGCTTATGTTTCTAGAAATTATTCCTCTTTTCTAAGCTATCCAATTTGCTGACATAATTATTAACAGACGTCTCTTTAATCCTTTTTATTTCAGTGGTGATGTCTCCTCTTTCATTCTGGATTTTTATATGGCTCTTCTCCCCATTTTCTTAGTCTGGCTAGGGTTCTGACAACTTTGCTGACCTTTTCAATAGGCCAGTTTTTAGTTTTGTCAATTTCTTCTACCATTTTTCTATTCTCTGTTTTCTTTAATAACCTTTTAATCCTCCTTATTTCCTCCTTCTTCCAGCCTTGGGTTTACCATGCCATTCTTCTTCTGTTGCCCTCTGGTATAAAGCTGTGTTGTTGATTTGACATCTTCTTTTTCATTGTAGGCATTTACTCCTCAAAACTTCCCTCTTAGTACTGCTTCTGCTGCATCCCACGGTTTTGATGTTGTGTTTTCATTCTCATTTGTCTCAGGATGCTTTATAATTTCCCTTGTGATTCTTGTTTGACCTGTTGGTTGTTCAGTGGTGTATTGTTTAATTTCCACACATTTGTTAATTTTTCCATTTGCTGTTGACTTCTAATTTCATTTCACTGTGGTCAGAAAAGATACTCAGTATGATCTCAGTTTTCTTAAATTTGTTAAGACTTGCTTTGTGCCCAACATGTGATCTATCTTGGAAAATGATCTGTGTGTGCTTGTGAAGAATATTTATCCTGCTTTTTTTGGGTAGGGTGTTCTATATATGTTTCCCGGGCTTAATTCATCTATAGTGTTGTAGTTAAATACTTTCTTTATTGGACTTTGTTCTGGCTGGTCTATCCATTACTGAAAGTGAGGTATTGAAATCTCCTATTATTACTGTATTATTGTCTATTTCTCTCTTCACTTCTTTCAGTGTCTGCTTCATGTATTTGAATGCTCTGCTGGTAGGTACATAGTATGTATACATTTAATTATTATATCTTCCTGGTGAATTGACCCTTTTGTCATTACATAATGTCATTTTGTGTGTGTGTCTTGTGACAGTGTTTGACTTGAGGTTTATTCTGTCTGTATAACGTCCCTAATCTTCTTGGTTACCATTTGCATAGAATATATTTTTCCATGCTTTTAGCATATGCGTGTCCTGATATCTGAAGTGAGTCTCCTAGACAGCATATAGTTGGATAGTGTTGTTTTTTCTATTCAGCCACTTTCTATCTTTCAGCTAGGGAATTTAATCCGTTTACATTTAAAGTAATTGCTGGTAAGAGAACGGCTTGCTGTCACCGTTGTTTAGATTCCTTTCTATGTGTGCTGCCAATTACTTTGTCCTTTTCTCACTGTCGTCCTTTTTTTTCATTGATTTGTTTGCAGTGACATATTTTCATTCCTTTCTCATTTTATTTTGCTAATCTTCTGTAGCTACTAGGGATAACCAAATATCTTCTAGTTAACACAATCTATTTTAAATCAGTAAACCTCAATCACACGCGAAACTCTGCTCCTTTACATCTCTCCTCCCAACTTCATCATCAGTGTCTCAAATTATATTTATTTATATTTTGTATCCATTAACTCATTTTTATAGTCATAGTTATTTTTATGTTTATCTTTTAAATTCTATACCAGAATGAAAACTGATTTTTTAATACTGCCATTATGGTAATGCAGGGTTCTTTATTTTCTTTAAATTACAGTACTCTTTATTTCATATATATTTACCTTTACTAGGGAGCTTTATAATTTTGTGCTTCTGCGTAACATTGCTTTGTACTGGCCTTTTGCATGTGTGTGTGTGTGGAGTGCCTTTTCATTTCAATTTTAAGGGCTCCCTTTAGCGATTCTTATAACGCTGTGATGATGATCTCGTTCAGCCTTTGTTTTATCTGGGAAGGTTCTTATTTCTCTTTCATTTTTGAAGGACAGTTCTGCCAGAAATGTCTTGGTTGGCAAGTTTTTTTCTTTCAGCACTTTTAAGTGTATCTTTCCATTCCCTTCTGGCTTGCAACATTTCTGCTGAGAAATCTGCTGATAATCTTACGAACACTGAGAATCTTATGAACTCCATTGCACATAACAAGTTGATTTTTGTGTTGTTGCTTTCAAGATTGTTTCCTTTTTTGACTTTTGACAGTTTGATCATCATCTTAGTGTGGGCTTTTTTGGGTTCATTCTAGCTGGAATCTTTTGAGCTTCTTGAATTGGGATGTCCATCTCCTTCCGCAGATTTGGGAACTTTTGGTCATTATTTCTTAAGATAAGCTGTCTGCCCCCTTTCTCTCTTCTCCTTCTGGGACTCCTATCATATGTATATTGGTCCAGTTGATAACGTCCCCTAGGTTTTCTTCGTTTTATTCTTTTTTCTTTTTTGTTCCTCTGACTTGATAATTTCAAATGACTTATCTTTAAGTTCACTGGTTATTTCTTCTGCTTGATCAAGTCTGATGCTGGACCCCTCTAGTGAATTTTTCAATTGATTTATTGTATCCTTTAGCTTTTTACAACAGAAATTTCATTTAATACTTTCTATCTCTTTGCCAATATTATCATTCATTGTTTTCCTGAGTTCATTTAGTTGTCTGTGTTCTCTTGTAGCGCACTGAACTTCTTTAACATGATTATTCTGAGTTCTCTGTTAGTAGAAAATGGATCTCCATTTCTTTAAGTTCAATTTTTGGAGATTTATTTTGACCCTTGATTGAACCGTGTTTCCCTATTTCTCCATGTACCTGTTTATTTTTTGCTATGATTTGTTCATTTGAAAAAGTAGCTACTCCTTCTCATCTTTATGGACTGGTTTCATATGGGAGAAGACCATCAGTTAGTCTGGCTATAGCCTCTGGAGGCAACTCAAACCTTTTCCAAGGATATGTCTCCTCTGGGCTTGTGCATATCCTTAGAGAAGTTTGCCATTTCCTTTTCCAAGAGCTTATAGTTTCTTGCGCCCTCTGGTGTCTGTCTGTGTCACTGCAGGTTCCCTCGTACTTCAGCAAACACTGAGCTCTCGTTTGCTCTCTGTGGCTCTCAGGCATCTAAAGTGTACTGGTTCCCTGCTTGCACTTGATATTCAACAAGATAGAAACCAGTTCCTTGGGCAGGTCTCTGAAAGTCTGGAACACTGGACTTGTGCTCCTTTCTTCTCTTTCCTCTCAAGAGAGAAGCTGCAAGTTGGGCTATTCTTCTCAGTCTTGCTGAGGTTTGGTGGGTTGGAGCTATTGTGGTTGGTGTGGAATGGCTTTCCTCACCTGTTTCAGTGTGACTATCCTTGAGTTTGAACTTGCCTGGGCTACTGTGACTTCTTAGTAGGTTCCTGGAGTTCTCATAAAGACTTTTGGGGCTGGATATTGGCATCTCTGTGGGGGAAATGAAGTCCAGAGCTTCTTATTTTGCCATCTGGCTAATGTCATCCCTCAAGCCTTTTCTTAAGGGCACCTCATCCAGGCAACCTTCCCCACTGTCCCTCAGCAGAGGCTACTGGACTGTAAAGCATGTGGGGACACCAGAGACTTTCTTTGTTGAGCCTTAATAAACATTCTCCCATCCACCAGTTGACCACGAGGCACGTGATGCTGAATATGAGTGTATTTCTGCTCTGTCTGATCAAGTGCACTCTGCATAGTCTTCATGCCGCAGGTGAACGTGTGCTCTTAGCCGTTTCAGGGACAGACGTGTTTTGAGAGGATGCTGTATTTGTGGGATCCGTCTGGAGGTGGAGGTCCTAGGCATCCGCTCTGCCTCCCCCGGTACATGTGACGCTTCTGGGTTCTCTCTCGTCACGCATGGTCAGACCCACACTTCCCTCTTGGGAGGCACGAGGAGATGCATACCTCTAGATCCTAAGAATCCACATGGGAAGTGTCACCAAGAGGGCGTAGGAAACAAGGACAAAGCAGGTTCCCAACCCATGCAGAGACTGGAGCGAAGGGTGGCCCTGCCAGAGCAGAGCTTAGCTCACAGCGGTGAGGATGAAGCTTGCTCCTACCTCTCCCTCCACATCCATCTCTTTCTCCTATCTGTAAATTATCTGTCTTTCCCTGTTAAACATCTGCTTGTCAACTGCTGCTCAACCAAGAGTCTTGTCAAGGAAGGATCAGACTGCTTTGTAGAAGGCCCTAGTAAATATCCACTGAATTGGGCTTGAATTCTGTTCTTTCTATACCCTCCGGCCAGTGTGTTTCCTACCACATATCCCCAGCACTGGGACCAAGTAGATTTGCGAGACCTCTACTAGACTTTCCATTTATTGAACATATACTTTGATTTTCTCAAGGACACTAAGTAGATGGCCCTGGGAATTCCTAACACTATTTTAGTGTGCCTATAGGAGAAGGGAGCCACACTGGCAGCATTTCCGGAGGCCTTGCTGTGTTTCCAGGATTCTCATCCATAAAACTCTGCAGAGAAGTCCTCTGGGAAGCCCTTTGAGAGACCTTGGGTGCTGAGTGTTTGTGGATGGGGCGCTCTCTGGAGCACAGATGCTCCTGGGACAGCAGGCAGGTGTATAGGCCAGGGCTGTGGGTGACCAGGTTGGAGGAGGCCCAGAGTGAGTGAAGACCTCTAAGGTCAGCACTGGACATCTGCGAGAACAGCTATAAGGATGTTTTCCAAGCAGAAGTCTGAGATCACCAGCCCAGGCTCATCATGCGGTTCATCCTTGCTTGCATATGTATGGGTGAGGAGCAACAATGTAGCTGTGACTTCCTTTTATAGAGACTCTAAGAGGAAGTACATTTCTCTGTTACTCCCTAACACAGCTTTTAGATTATCTGTCTCCCACTAAGATATATTTACCCCTCAGTTTATTCAAGTTCAGAGAGACAAAGAGAGTAGAGGATATAAAAGAATTGTTTTCTCTGGGTACGGAGATGGGGGACAGGGCTGTAGTGGAGTCACATCCAGCCAAGATGGAAAGTTCTTTAGCTCTGGCCAGCTCTTTTAGACCACCATGCTGCATCCGGCATCTGGCCTGTCCACATCTTTCCTTCCTCCTCCTTCCATCCCTCTCTCCCTTCCTCATTCTTTCTCTTCTCTCTTTATTTCCCTGCCTCCCACTTTTTCATCCCAGTACAGAGGTAGAACATATACTTTCAGATCTTAACCTCAGGAGTCAGACAAGCCTGTGTTTGAAAATCTGCTTTGCCATCTATTGCTGTATATGTGAACTTGGGTGTGTTACTTAGTCTAAACTTCATTTGTTAAGCAGGGTCGAAAAATGATACCTACCTCCTGGGTCTGTGTCGAGGTTTGGAAGAAGTAATGTGAGTAAGGAGCTCAGTATTGTGTGGGCTACGTAGTCAGTGCTCGATCAGTGATGACTGAGATTCCTTCAGCCTTGTGGGTACTGACATTTACTTCCTTGGCAGCTCTGGGCTGGGTCTTCAAGGGTGTATTGGTGAAAAAGGCAGACTATGTTCTCAACCCTTGAGCAGCTCAGTCAGGTGGGGAGGTGGTGGCCATGGAAGCAGTGGGCAGTGACCCCTGGGGGAGTCCTTGGGGGGCAACGGCATTCCCTTCCCAGTTCTAAGTCCACCTTGGGCTGGATCTGTAGGCTCTTTCATCCCAAACTGGTTTAAGACAGAGCCACACCAGCTGGTCTGACTTCCTGAGCCTTTAGGGAAGTGGGGTTTGTATGAGCTGTGCATTTGTGAGTGTTCTAGAGGGTTGTCCATTCATTCACTGAACATTTATTGCCCTACTTTGTGCCAGGCATTGTTCCAGGCACTTAGGACCATCAGTGAATAAAACAGGGACTTTGCTCTTGTGACATGATGAATGTTCTAGCAGGAAGAAGTAGACAATAAACGCAATACATAAGTAAACTCGTAGGATGCTGTGGAGTGATGCATGGTATGGGAGGAAGGCAGTACGAACAGAGGAGGGAGCTTGGAGGTGCCGGGGTGGAGGTGGGAAAGTGGGATGTGATCTTCTAAAGAGTAGTCAGGTAGACTCATTGAGAAGGGAATGTCGAGCAAAGACTGAAAGGAAGAGACGAGATTTGCCTTATCTGGGGTTAAGAACTCTGCAAGAAGGAAAAGTAAACACAAAGGTCATGACACAAGGGCATGCCAGCTTGTGGGAGGAACAGGGGAGACAAACATGGTTGGGGATGGATGAACCAGACAGGGAAGCTCTATGAGAGCAGAGACGTTGTCTACCCTGTGTCTGGCAGGTCGTACAAGTACAGTGAGTATTGGCTGAATGAATTTTTACTGGCATCTAGGCTGGTCTGAGCTGGGCCAGGCCACAACTAACCCATCACTAATTTTTTTTGGAACAAAGAGGGCTGACTTAAACTCTTTGATAGGAATAATTTTCAGATCACCAACAGAGCTCATATTCAAATGTGCAGTTGGGGGCATCAAAGCACAATGGCCCTTCTTTAGTGTGTATAAAGAACGGCACATCTGCTGAAGAATGGGGAAAACAGAATGAAATTACAGATGACCTGTGAGTGCCTAATTTAAAGAAAATTCTGGAAAGAACTTTCCCTGTCGCTGCTGTGAAAATCTCCATGAAGGAGCCTTTTGGATCCCCGACAGATGTCTGGTCTGAAGCTGCTGGAGGAATGAGGGGGGCGGGCCATCTACAGAGGAAGAAGAGGAGCGTGCATTTAGCTGCCGGTGAATGCACAGCACGTCTTCCCATACTCTGCTTTTGTCTGGTCTGCGTTTGTTTCTTGCTCTGTAGCTCGAGCCTTCCCGCCCTTCATCTCCAGAGAGCTGCTCACCCTACTCCTTACTGGTTGCTGAGGATTCAGTGTTAGGAACATCTCAGGAATACACTCCTAAGGGACCACCCCACTTCACCCCCAGGCAACCTGTAGCAGACCGTCTTTAGTGTGGCATCTAGCTTTCTCTGGCTTAAGGCTGGAGGATGTTGTGTCAGGCACTCGGGACTTGAGTGGCGCTCCAGGGCTCTCTGCCCTCACCTCTGTGCCATCAGCCCCTTACTCCAGCTCTTCCTCTCTCCCTCTGGTTCTCCACTTTGCCAGCTCCCTTCTTCCTTTCTTACCTTGAGCCGAAATCCCTGGAGAGGCTGGACAGGCACCTCGGTGGTCCAGAGTCAGGAGAAACAACAGTTTACAGTTTCTGAGAGCAGTAATGGTTCAGGACCATGGATAGGGCTCTTTTGCTCCACTCAGCACCAATCATTCACTTGGGTCAGCTGACTCCGGACATCTACATGAAGGTGACCCTGAGATCCCTTTTATAAGGAGGGGTGGGGAACCTTAGTGACTAAGGGGCTTGATCATACTCTTTGCTATGAAGTGACAGAGCCAAACCAAGAGCCTCGGCTTTCAGATTCTTTCTATTGCACCATGTTGGGTTCCCCCGCCAATACCACTTTTCATTAATTTTCAAATATGTATTGCTCGAGACCAAAGGATTTGAAGTTTCCTCTCCCTTGGAGATGAGGCCAGTTCTACCATGAGTGTGAGTAGTAGAAAAAATAGCAGCCATGAGCTTTTGATGATAAAGAAACAAGTGAAAAGCAAAACAAAACAAAGAAGCACGAGTGAGAACTGGACATGTTAATCTGTTTACTCAACAAATAGTCACTGAGTGTCTGTGAAATGGTAAATGCTGTGCTGGGGATTTAATAGTAAATCAGACGTGGTCCTTGCCATCATGAGGCACGCAGGCTGGTGGGAGAGACAGAGATGTTACCTTGGTTTTACAGTTTCTCAAAACAAGCTTAGTTTTGACCATCACTCCCATTTTTCAAGCTTTTTTTTTTTTTTTTTTTACCGGGAAGCCCAGTGTATGAAGAATTCCGCATGTGATCGTCCTTCTGATGCTACACTGAGACTCAGCATAGTGGTGCCTCCAAAAGGCAGGCAATAGGGCAAAACCTCGGAGTCTGAGCTGAGATGATTAACACTTAGGGAAGGAGCATCCCAAGGCAACGTTCTCTGTCTATCAGGGTGCTCTAAAAAGAGATATGGCTTATTACATCGGCCAAAATAGGTATCCAGTCACCCCCCGACCCCCAATCCATCGACCCATCCATGGACTAGGGGTTAAGAAGACAGGATTTGTCACCAAATGGCCTGGAGCTGAATCTTGTCTCTACCATTTACCAGCTGTCTGACCTTTGGCAGGTTATAATACTCAACCTTCCTGAGCCTCAGTTTCCTTGCCTGTGAAAAAGGAATTATAATAGTACTTATCTAATACAGTTGTAAGGATAGAATGAGTTATTAGATGTCAGGTGCATAATACAGCCCTTTGTATGGAAAAATGTTTGGTGATCTTATTAGACTAAGCTCCATGAGGGCAGGGATACTGTCTGGGACACCGTGAGTGCTCAATACCATTTTTTTGTTTCATTTTGGTTTTTCTTTGTTTTTAATGTCTTTATTTTTGGCTACACTGGGTCTTTGTTGCTGCCTGTGAGCTTTCTGTAGTTGCAGCGAGCAGGGGCTACTCTTCTTTGCAGTGCGCAGTCTTTTCACTGCGGTGGCTTTCCCTGTTGCGGGGCACAGGCTCTAGGTGTGCGGACTTCAGTAGTTGCGTCTCTGGGGGTCTAGAGCGTGAGCGTGATAGTCGCGGCCTATGGGCTTAGTTGCTCTGCAGTATGGGGGATCTTCCCGGACCAGGGGTGTGAATGTCCCCTGCATTAGTAGGTGGATTCTCAACCTCTGGCCCACCAGGGAAGTCCCTCAGTCCTGTTTTTTAAGTAAGTAAATGAATGAATTTGCTAAGACCTGTACTTCTGTGTTAGCCCCTGTGCTCAGGCACTGTCTCTCGATCCAAAGCCACAGCTCAAGGGTGTTTTCAGCTGAGAGGACTCTGTGGTAGCTCCCTGTGTTTGCTCTGAAACACCCGGAAGGAGTAGTGCTCGTCCAGAATAGGCGTCTGTCCCCAGCTCCACTGGGTCCTTTCTCTTGGTGATGGTCTAGGGATGTAGCACATCCTGAGAATGAGAAGCCCTGCGTCAGCAGTGCAGAGGTACGCCTGCCGGTCCAGGGTTCTCTGTCAACATAATAAACAACCCCTGGCTGGTACTGCCTGAAAATGATGACAGACGAGCTCCATCTGTATCGCCAGGCAAGGAAAATCATATTTGGTCCACTGTGGTGGCTTCTGTGTTCAGCAAGTCCCGGAGAATCAGAGAGCCTGGAGTTAGAATTAGGAAGCTGAACGGCATGGGATTATTCCCACAGAGCGGCTGGATGTGGTCCAGGGACAGGCTTGCTGCCTGGCCCCGTCTGCTATGCGTTGTTCTGTGGCTTTGCTGCGCGCATCTCCAGCTTGAGAGGAGGAAGGAGACTCTGCTTTGTTTCCATGTCCCTGCGGCACAGCAACTGCACTAAGCTCTTTTCAATAAATCCCAGGCTTTACCGCGAGAGCTGGGGGCAGAATGGAAACAGGACCGGGGCTTTGGAAGTGTGTCCCCAGATGATGTGTGAATCTTTGCAGCCTGACAGAGGGAGTGGCCTGAACTTTGCTTTCACGCAGATCTGGGTGTGAACCCCGGCCCTTCCGCTGCTACCTGTTTGACCTTGAGCATGTTCTTAAGCCTTGAGGAGCTTCGGTTCTTCTCCTGTAAAGTGGTGAGGGTCGGGGCACGACAGCCATCTTCAGAGCCGTTGCTGATGCTAGGGAGATCGTCTTAGGGGAAGCACATGGATAATGTTAGTGCCCTTCTTTGCACACGTGTGTGCTCAGTCACTCAGTCATGTCCAGCTCTTTGCTTAGACCCGTGCAAAAGCGCCCCACAAAAGTGTTTCAGGGCGTGTTTATGTGTGCACTCTGCTGTTCCCCTGGGATTCAACAGTCACATGAAGACATGGTTAGTAAGATGGATCTGTCTTCCTATACTCCCCTGTGAACTCCTTGAGGGCATGGATCACATTATACACCGTCTATCCCTCCCATTTCCCCACCACCACCCCCTGAGACTCTCCTGCATTCACCCCCACACACATATACAGCCTGGCCTCCCCAGACTTGCTGAATGGAAGCTTGAATTTGGCGTGGACCTCTGGGGTTCTGGATAGAATCCAGGGCATTTCTAACTTGGATGGGGAAAGTTGTACCTTGATTTTCATTAGTTTCCTACTGAAACCCAGCATTTCTATTGATCATGAATGTAGGCAACAAAGGACAGCAGCATTAGCAGTACCTGTGAATTTGTCACTGATAAGATCATAAGTGTTTTCATAAGAACATTACAGGAGTTGCAGCTATCTAGAAAGAACATTTATGCTTCGAACTGCAGTATTTCTCAGGCCCACTGCTGGATCTTGTTAATAATGCATTAATGAAGGGACACTTATATTACTTCATGACAAATTTTTGAAATAGTTTGAAAACTATATTTCAGTATAATTTGTTTCTTTCATAATTCTATGTATTTTGTTGTATGCATTTATAAAGATCATTTGAGACGGCTTCACCAGGCTGCCAGAGGGGGCCACGGTGTGGGAAAGGTGAAGAAACTCTGGTCTATGAAGTCCATGGATGGGCTTCTTTGGCCTGAAAATCCCTTAAAATGAATGAAAAAAAGTGGGGGGCTAGGTTCTTATGTACATGTGACTTTCCTTCCTAGCGGACTTTTGGCAATGTCTGGAGGCAGTTTGGGGCTGCCCTGGTGGCTCAAGCAGTAAACACTCTGCATGCAATGCAAGAGACCTGGGTTTGATCCTTGAGTCAGGAAGATCCTCTGGAGAAGGAAATGGCAACCCACTCCAATATTCTTGCCTGGAGAATTCCATGGACAAAGGAGCCTGGCAGGCTATGCAGTCCATGGGATCACCCAGGTTTGGTTGTCACAACTGGGAGATGCGGCTTTGCGTCCAGAGAGTAGAGGCCTAGGATGCTCCTAAACATCCTGCGTCCATAGCAAAGCCCTCCCAGCAAAGAACTGAACTTCCCCAAATGTCAGTAGTACTGAGGTTGAGAAACCTTGGACTGGATGAGCACACATTAATGGAAACAGCTCAGATTGTTAAGACTTCTAGGGAACGAGATCAATGCGCAACTTCATTAGAAAGACCTGGGATAATTCTCTGTTTCAACATCGAACGCGCATGCACGGTATATACCGGGCATCGGGCACTAAGGTTACAGGGAGGAGTACGACCCTGGAAAAGCTCCAGAGCTGCTGCTCAGTGGGACGTGTGACCCAGGAGGGCTGAGTGCGAGTGCAGCTGTTAAGCGGATCTCTACGGGGCACCTGCTCTTCAGGCACCGTGCTGGGTGCTACGGATCTGTGTGAATGTGACCGATCACAGCCTCTTCCCGATGGAATCCGCACGTCTCAGGGAACACAGACGCTAAACGGTGCCGTGACGTGTGCTGGGAGAGATGACAGAGATGCCGGGGACAGGCAGCGGGATGGATGTGTGCTGGGGTGTGTGTTGGGTGTGGGGATCACACCTTAGTGCAGTGGTAAGTAAGGTCTCCTGGGGCTGCTGAGGTTTCATCTGAGGCCTGAAAGAGGAATAGGAGTTGGCCAGACCAGAGAAAGTGGGAAGGATGCTTCAATCAGAGAGAGCAGCAAGTTTGAAGACAGAGAGAAAAAGAACACAGAGCATCAGAGGAACCCAGCAGAGAGAGCCTGGCGTGCCGCTTAAGGGAGCGAGTGGCAAGAGAAGCTGGGGGCGAGCAGGGCTGCTCAGGGTGCGTCCTGTCGCCATATTCAGGACTGTGGGCTTTTCCCAGAGGAGCCATTGGAGGATTTTAAGCAAAAGTGGCTGGCCACGTTTTTTCTTGTTGTTTCGTTTTGTTTTTTTGAAAGGGATAAATTGGGAGGGAAGAGACATGGAATTTGGTAGATGGCTGTTGGTGTGTGTGTGTGTGTGTGTGTGTGTGTGTGTGTGTGTGTGTGCGTGCATGTGTGTGAGTGTGTGTGTGAGAGAGAGGAACCTTACTAACTGCCCAGGAAACCAGGGGAGGCTCTTCAGAGGACGTGCTGTATGAGCTGAATTTGGAACAGTGAGTAAGGTTTGCTGGGTCGAGAATGTAGGGGAAAGGCCTTCCAGGCAGTGGGCCAAGCATCACACAGGCCTCAGAGATCCTGGGGTGTTTGTGGATGAGGCGCTATTTAGTGTGACAAGCATAAAATGTGCAGGGAAGAGGGACTAAGTGAGGCCCAGTGCCAGCATCTCCATGACCCTGGCCTCTCGTTTGCAACCAAAGGATGACTGAAGAGGCCAGAGATACTGTGTGGCCCCTGCTCCTCCCATCTATGCAGACAAGGGGGTCCTGCAGCAGGCAGGCACAGAGGTGGTCCGGGGTCCCATCACAGATGTGAGGTATACCATGCTCTCCCCGTGTGCAGGTGAGACGTCTTCAGTGGATATGATTTAGCGGCATCCACAATGCTCCTCTGTTTTTCCCCTGTGGGCAGTCTCATTAATTGCATGGCTTCCACAAATCCATATCTCCAGCCCAGATTGCACTCCTAGATTCCAGTCTACTGCCCTAATTGCCTTCTGGCCATCTCTGGATGTCCCACTGGCTTCTGCAACTAAATTTGTCCAAAACTGACCTTATCAGCCAATAAATATTTGCAGAATTCAATTGAATTTCCCTGCCAAACTTCTCGAAAGAGTTATCTCCTCAAAATTATCATTATTTGTAGACAACATGATTGTGTACCTAACACACCCAAGGGAATCAACTGAGAAATCTTTAGAATTAATAAGAGTTCAAAAACCCAGTTGGATACCAGATGAATATATAAAAATCAATAGGTTTTCTGTTTATCAGTAATAACCAGCCAGAAAAAAATAACAGGAAAAAAATGTCATTTACTAAAGCAAGAAAAAGTGCATAAAATGTCTAGGAATAACCTTATGATGTGACTAAGACCTATATAAAGAAAACTAGAAACCCTTACTGAAAGATTCAGTTCTGTTCAGTTCAGTCGCTCAGTCGTGTCTGACTCTGTGACCCCATGAATCGCAGCACGCCAGGCCTCCCTGTCCGTCACCAACTCCCGGAGTTCACTCAGACCCGCGTTCATCGAGTCAGTGATGCCATCCAGCCATCTCATCCTCGGTCGTCCCCTTCTCCTCCTGCCCACAATCTCTCCCAGCATCAGGTTCTTTTCCAAAGAGTCAACTCTTCGCATGAGGTGGCCAAAGTACTGGAGTTTCAGCGTCAGCATCATTCCTTCCAAAGTAATCCCAGGGTTGATCTCCTTCAGAGTGGACTGGTTGGTTCTCCTTGCAGTCCAGGGGATTCTCAAGAGTCTTCTCCAACATTAGCTGATATTTTTTGATCACCTATGGTGTGTCAGGTATTATACTGAGTATTTAGCAAGTTAGCAGATATTATCACATTAATCTGTACAGCCATCCTAGAAGCGGGTGTTCATTTTACAGATGTCAAAATGAGGGTTTAAAGAGTCTACATAAACTGCCACTTAAGTATTAAGTGACAATTGAGTATTAATACAAAGTATTAAGTGGCAAAACTGAAATTTGAACCCCAGGCTTTTTGTTTCCAAAACCCAAGCTTTTAACCTTTTCACGAAGCCACCTTCAGAATACACCATGCATCACGAATGGTAGGTTGGTAAGTGTTGTCTGGGTATTACAGAAGATTAATCCGTTTTACTCATCCATTCGTTCAGAAAAAAATCTGAAGGACTAGAAGGGACAGGTACTGAGCTAGGTCCTAGAGATAAAAGTGTGAATAAGACCTTGAGGAGTCTATGGCTGGAGAAGCCACAGTTACATACCATTACATCACCATTAGAGAAGGCAGTGATATTCACTAATTCAGGGGTTCCTGACACCCAGGTCACGACTGGTAGGGGCTGTGGCCTGTTAGGTTCCCCCTGCCCGGGGCACTTTCTCGGTGTTTACAGCAGCTCCCTTCTCTCGAATTTCCACCTGAGCTCCACCTCTTGTCAGATCAGTGGCGGCATAATACATGTAATGCACTTGAGTTGGCTCGAAACCATCCCCCACCCTGGCCTATGGAAAAATTATCTTCCATGAAACCAGCCAAAAAGGTTGGACACGGTTGTTCTAATTCATTCACTGGGGACAAGCAACCAAAGGAAGAATGCTTGTCATTATCTTGAGAGCTCCAAGAGGGCCTCCTGGAGGAGGTGATGAGTCTTAAAGTGCCTGGAGTCAGCTGGATGGGAGAGCTAGACAGAGAGCATTCCAAGCACAGAGAGCTGGGTGTTCAATTAATTTGCATGAATTGGTCATTCAGCCAACAGCTCTTCTTTGAGCATCAGCTGTGTGCCAGGTACAGGTCTGGGAGTCCGAGAGAGACAGTAGGAACAAAGTCGCTCTGCTCTCTAATAAAGGTGATGTTTTGTTGGGGTGAGAGGTTACTGAAAATAAACAGGAAATTAGATGCCAGAGGATGCTGAGTGCTATGGGGAAAAATAAAGCAGGAACCCGGAGCACTCATTTGAGAGGAGGAGGGGTGGGTTCTGGGAGGTAACACTTGACTCAGAAAGTGAGCGAGTGGGTCACATGGCTCCTGGGGAAAAGTTTCCTGGGCTGAAGGTCGAGCAGATGCAGGGTCCCAGGATGGCATGACATGGGCTTAGGCAGCATGGCCGATCACCAGCATAAAGGGGTGAGAGACAGGAGGGAAGGGCAAGGGGTAACGAGGTGGCCCTTCAGGCAGGGCTTTTGAGTTGTGGCAAGGAATTTGGCTTTTATGCTGCGTAGAATGAGAAGCTAGAGAGAAATCTTTCTAAAGGTCAATAAAGAAAAACACATTACCAAGGAAAAGACAGATAAATGTGACTGCTCATAGAAACCAAGCATTTTATTCTACGTGAAAAATCTAAACGAAGCAGAAAAGCACGCCACAGGTGCTTCAGTTCCTCAAGGGAGGAACTAAATTTACTCAGGAAAGTTGAAAAGAGGTTGAATCTGAATGATAGGGAGACAGACGCTAAGTAATGAGAGAGCATCTTTTGGCACCCATCAAGTAGGCAAAAACTTTTCAATAAGATAACACGCAGTGTTGGTAAACATACCTTATGACAGGCATGCCTAGACATGGCTGTTAAAAACATCACTGGCAGGGGCTTTCTTGGTAGCCCAGCGGTTGTCTCCGTGCTTCCAGTGTGGGGGACAAGGGTTGGATCCTTGGCCTGGGAACTAACCGCACATGCTGTCTGCGTGTGTGTTTGAGTGGTCAGTCGTGTTTGCCTCTTTGCGGCCCCGTGGACTGTAGCCTACCATGCTCCTCTGTCCGTGGGATTTCCCAGGCAAGAATATGGGAGTGGGCTGCTGTTTCCTTCTCCAGGGGACCTTTCAGACCCAGAGGTGGAAGCCGCATCTCTTGGGTCTCTTGCATTGACAGGCAGGTTCTTTACCACTAGCGCCACCTGGGAAGCCCCCACGTGCTGCCTAGTGTGGCCCAAAATAAATAAAATGAAAATGAAAGGGTTGAATGTAACAGACCTTGCTATTGGTGATAATATAAATAAATACTTTAGTTAGAAAAGCAAAACATAATTGGTGGACGCTTTCTCGAAAGTATTTGTGCGACCCAGAGCTAAAGCAGCAGAAATGTTCCTACCCTTTGACCCGGGAACCTGCCCTTTTGGCAGTCTCTGCATCTATCTGGGGAAGTTGTCCAAAAACAAATGCATGTTCTCCAGGATTGTTCTTGAAGCCCAAGCAGGTCTCGGCTATGTCTGGTCGCTGCATTGACTAGAAGGAGGTAGGGGTGGGGAAGGGGACCCACGCCTCTTCCTGAGAAAGAGAAGCATGATTTCCTTGGATGAAAGTCGATAGCAGCGGTCCTGTCCTTAGAGCAGGTCCCCGGAAGTGGAGAACAGGCAGTCCTTTCCTTGGGTGAATGTCAGCACCTTCTAGACGTGAAGGGACATTGGGCCCTTTCCCTTGCCCGCCCACTTACTAGCCTATCAGTCTGCAGTGGCCACTGTGGGTTAGAACTTTGTCAACTCACTGACCAACATTTAACTCCAGGGAAACTTCCAAATGAGTCCGCTTCCAGCCCTGTCTAACGAGCTCCAACAGCACCTGCCACGGAAGTCAGCCAGTCTCCTGTGGATGGTGACCCCCGCCCCGAAGCCGAAGCTGAACGCAGTCGCCGCATAAGTGAACATGCGCTCTGGGCCTCTGGCCACGGAAAAGCATTTTCCACTGCACTGACCAGCGTGCTGTCACCAGATTTCACTAAGAGGCCAGGTCTTGTTTATAACGGAAAGATTATCCAGAAACAATTTCAGTGTTTGAGAGTAGGAGGATGGTTGAGTAAATTCTAGTATAACCATATACTGGAATGTGGCACATCCATTTAAAATGCTGTTGGTGAACAGATTCAATATCTTGGGGGAAAAGCTCATGTTATAATGTTTACTGACTTGTTGCAAAAGGAAACCAAGAAATGCCCTGAATGCTCAGCAGGGGAGTGGTTGAATACATTGAGATACATCCAGGCCGTGGAATATTACACATTTATATAAAAAATCAGTTAGATATGGATCTGCTGACCTGGAAGGTGTCCCCCATGTGTTGTTAAATGGGAAAGCAGGTTGTGGAGAATTGAACACAGCTACGATTTCATTTTTAAAGCAAAATAATAAAAATTCTCTCGGAATGTGTCCATTTGTTTGCATGAGGGATGAGAAGGTTGTACAGGAGAGAGTTACCTGCCTGTTAACTTTGGTAGCCTTGGGGTGGGTAGAAAGGAGAGAGAGTGGGGGCCTTTCTGTCTTCACCCGGCTTAGTGCTGTGTTCATTCATAGCCATGCATATTACAAGGGACACTGCCTTCTGTGACTAAAGACTGAAGAATAATTTACTGAAAAAAAGAGCCCACAAAATTAAATATACAGTACTATCTCAAGGATGTGAAATATGTATGGAAAAATCTAGCAAAAAAAAAAAATTAACAGCAATTGCCTCTGAGAAGAAGGTGAAATGGTGATGTTTCCTCTTTTTAAATCCCTGTCTATATTTTCCAAGTTTTCTATAATGAGCAAAAGGTATGGAGCTTCCCTGGTGGCTCAGACCATAAAGAATCTGCCTGCAGTGCAGGAGACCTGGGTTCGATCCCTGGGTGGGGAAGATGCTCTGGAGAAGGGAATGGCTCCCCACTCCAGTGTTCTTGCCTGGAGAGTTCTATGGACAGAGGAATCTGGTGGGCTCTGGTCTCCGGGGTCGCAAAGAGTCAGACATGACTGAGCAACTAACGGGCACGCACATTATCTTACATTATTGTTTAAAATATAATGACCTCTAGCTTCTCAGCAGCCAGTCTTGCCTTTACTTATGACAGTCTGGCCTCTGTCCCTGTGCCACCTGCCACCTGTCTTTGCTGAAATTCATGTATCCATTCAGCAAATACTTATTGAATTCTAGGCACTGGGGGTGCGGCAGAAACCAGGACAGAGCGCCCACTCTCAGCATCCTTACTTCCGGAGGGACCATTCAGACATCAAACCGAGTGAGCTCCTCCCAGACCTTTGCCTCAGTTTCTCTGTGACGCGCAGTGCACGGAGTCACCTTCTATCTAGGCCTGCCCTCCGGCTTTCCTCCACCCTTCTGCCTCCCTCCCTGCCTCCTAGTTTATCACCTGTCATGTCCCCATGCACGGAAAGCGTTCCCACGGGCTCTGTTCTGAACCTCCTCCCCAAACCCCCAATTTCTTTCCCCACAACAGGACGTACTGTTCATACGNGGAGGAGGAATAGAAACTGAATACTTGTATGTACACATAACATTTACCTTTGAAAGACTCGTTGTTTTTGATTCACACTCTTACTGGGCTCCACTGACCACACAAGAGCTTCCTTTGAATATCGAATAGCAATATCAAATTTATGCAAAACTAGAAACCTAATTTCCACCCCTCTCAAAACAAGATAAGGCAAAACAAAACAAGACAATGTCTTTCAAAGTCTTTTCCATTTCAGTAAACTACAGCATTCCTTACAGAAAAAAATTTGGGGGTCCTCATTGTCTGTTTAGCACACTGCCGCATCATCCATCACTGATAAAATTTAAATCATAATATAAAATAAAATTCATAGTGGAATATGTCATGTGTGATGTATTATAGACTAGGATTTGATGCTCACATAATTCGTCTTCACTACAAAATGTTTAAACTGGGAGAAAAGAGTATGAAACAAAGAGAAAAGAATAACCATTCAAAAGATATCCAGGATTTGATTCCTTACTCTAAGTCCACTGCTAACCTACTCATCCAAGTCACCATTACCCCCTCACCTGGATTATTACAATAGATATGAAACCATTTTCCCTGAACTTAATCAAAGTCTTCCTGCAGTCTGTTCTCTACCAAGGAGTGAGTGACAGCTTTAAACTGTGAGTCTGATCACGTCACTCCTCTGCTCAAACTCTGAGAGAAAGNACACAAGAGCTTCCTTTGAATATCGAATAGCAATATCAAATTTATGCAAAACTAGAAACCTAATTTCCACTCCTCTCAAAACAAGATAAGGCAAAACAAAACAAGACAACGTCTTTCAAAGTCTTTTCCATTTCAGTAAACTACAGCATTCCTTACAGAAAAAAATTGGGGGGTCCTCATTGTCTGTTTAGCACACTGCCGCGTCATCCATCACTGATAAAATTTAAATCATAATATAAAATAAAATTCATAGTGGAATATGTCATGTGTAATGTATTATAGACTAGGATTTGATGCTCACATAATTCGTCTTCACTACAAAATGCTTAAACTGGGAAAAAAGAGTGTGAAGCAAAGAGAAAAGAATAACCATTCGAAAGATATCCAGGATTTGATTCCTTACTCTAAGTCCACTGCTAACTTACTCATCCAAGTCACCATTACCTCTCACCTGGATTATTACAATAGATATTAAACCATTTTCCCTGAACTTAATCAAAGTCTTCCTGCAGTCTGTTCTCTACCCAGGAGTGAGTGACAGCTTTAAACTGTGAGTCTGATCACGTCACTCCTCTGCTCAAACTCTGAGAGAAAGNACAATAGATATTAAACCATTTTCCCTGAACTTAATCAAAGTCTTCCTGCAGTCTGTTCTCTACCCAGGAGTGAGTGACAGCTTTAAACTGTGAGTCTGATCACGTCACTCCTCTGCTCAAACTCTGAGAGAAAGGCGAGTTCTTTACAAGGCCCTATGGGATCTGGACCACTGCCCTCCCCCTAATCTCTCTGACTTTTTCTTCTACTCACCCTTTACTCATCTCTGCCTTAGGAGCCTTTTTGATTTTCTGGAACATTTGATTTGCAGCATCCCCCTGCCTCAGTGACTTTGCACTAGCTATTCCTCTGTCTGCAGTGGTCCTTAGGGAATCTGCGTAGCGCCCTTACTTCCTTTGGGTTTCAGCTCAGATGTCACTTTATCAGTGAGGCCTTCCATGACCACCTATAACAGCTGCCATCTCTCAGAAATTTCCATCACGTTTACCCCATACTTTATTTTTCTGCAGAGCCCATTTATTGTCACTTGATATGTTGTATATTAATTTTATTGGATTATTTGTTTAATTTCTGTCTTACTTTGGTAAAATATAAGTTCTACACAGTTAGGGACTTCGCCTCAGAAAACAACAAGGGATGCCTCATTAATTTGTTGCTAGCAGAATAAATGATACTTTAAAGGGAAAGATGTTTCAGAAAAAAAAATTCTTCTTGATTTTCTATTCAACATATATAAAGAGATACAAGATATAATATTGATTTTCTATTCAATATATGTAAAGAGATAAAAATCCTAGTTAATATATGTAAATAAACAGTGGCTACATTTGTTATGTTGGAGAAGGACATGCAACCTACTCCAGGATACTTGCCTGGAAAATTCCATGGACAGAGGAGTTTGGGGGGCTACAGTTCATGGGGTTGTAAAGAGGTGGACACTGCTGAGCAGATCCACATGCGTGCACATTTGTTATATTGCAAGATTAGTTGAAATTTACATTTATTTTGTCTGCATTAACATCTTTTGGTGCTTAAACATATACTGAAAGTATATGTCAGAACTCAAGTCATTATACTTCATTTTAGCTAGAATATAGTGAAATATTGGCTTTCCCCATAGCTCAGTTGATAAAGAATCTGCCTGCAATGCAGGAGACCCGAGTTCAATTCCTGGGTCAAGAAGATCCCCTGGAGAAGGAAATGGCAACCCACTCCAGTATTCTTGCCTNCTCAAGTCATTATACTTCATTTTAGCTAGAATATAGTGAAATATTGGCTTTCCCCATAGCTCAGTTGATAAAGAATCTGCCTGCAATGCAGGAGACCCGAGTTCAATTCCTGGGTCAAGAAGATCCCCTGGAGAAGGAAATGGCAACCCACTCCAGTATTCTTGCCTGGAGAATCTACGGGCAGAGGAGCCAGCAAGCTATATTCGATGGGGTCACAAGAGTTGGACATGACGTATCAACTAAACCACCACAGTGAAATACTACTTTCATTGTTTCCTCTTTTTATTTTCAAGCTAATACTTGGTTATTTTCATCCTAGCATCTTAATTTGCATGGAACATGATGAAATTTAGATTGCTGAGAATCAAGGATTCGAATATTTAAATCAGCACCAATGCTTCTTTCCATCTATTTCCCCTGTGATGGTTAATTTTATGTGTCATTCTGACTGGGTCACAGGGTGCCCAGATGTTTAGTCAGACATTATTCTGGTGGCTCTTTGAATGAAATCAACATTTCATAAACAATCTGAGTAAAGCAGATTGTCCTCCCTAATGTGGGTGGGCTTCATCCAATCAGTTGCAGGCATGAATAGAATCAAAAAGCCTGAATCTCTTCAGGGTAAGTGAGACTTTCTCCTACCTGACTGGACTTTGAACTGGAACATTACCCTTTTCCTGCCTTCAGAATCAAATTGAGACCTTGCTCTTCCTGGCTCTTGAAGAAACTGCTGGTCTTCAGACTGGAACGACGTCACTGGCTTTCCTGGGACTCCAGGTTTGCAGCTCATCCTGCAGATCTTGGGATGTCAGCATCCATAATCAGGTGAGCCAATTGTGTTTAATACGTCTCTTTCAGTCTCTAGGCTGTTTCGTCTGTTTAGGTCACAGGAGCCAATTAAATAGCTGCCTGCTTAGACTCCCATCTGTCCTCCCCTACAGCTAAATCCAAAAGAAGAGATGATTTTGTGCAGACTTTGAAACCTTCTCTTGACTTTTCCTACTCAGAAGCCTTTTCTCAGTGTCTCCTGCTGTGTTCTTTGTGTGAGTTCTTTCTCATACTGCTATAAGGGATTTGGCTTAATTCTATGTGATGTGGAATCTTTAGCTGAGTTAGGATACCTGACAGAAACAATGTGAGTCAGTTGTTCAGTCGTGTCTGACTCGTGATCCCATGATCTCGGGAGATCATGGGGGAGCCCGCCAGGTTCCTCTGTCCATGGAATTCTCCAGGCAAGAATAATGGAGTGGGTAGCCATTCCCTTCACCAGGGGATCTTCCTGACCCTGGGCTCAAACCCGGGTCATGTGCAATGCAGGCAAATTCTTTACCAACTGAGGCACCAGGGAAGCCCAACAGAAACAGTATCCTCTTTTAAAAAATGATTCGACCTTTTTTGGTCAGAGTATTTTATTATTACTTTCAAACATTTGCGCATAAATTCATTTAATGTGTAGACTCTTCTCCCTCCTTATAAAGAATGAGAAAAGAAAGCAAGGACAGAAGGAAGAGAGAAAGAAATGAAAAAAGGGAGGGAGGACGGAGGGAAATGAACCCAGACCTTCAAACCAGCCAAACTCAGACCTGAATCTGACCCCTACCTGTGTGGTTTAATGGCTCATTTTTCCTATTAACCTATGATCTGATCCTGCAACTTCATCTATATAGANAGGAAGAGAGAAAGAAATGAAAAAAGGGAGGGAGGACGGAGGGAAATGAACCCAGACCTTCAAACCAGCCAAACTCAGACCTGAATCTGACCCCTACCTGTGTGGTTTAATGGCTCATTTTTCCTATTAACCTATGATCTGATCCTGCAACTTCATCTATATAGAGAAATTACACAGAGGAGATAGAAGAATGGATGATTAAATAATGAAGGTCAAAATGTGGATTTCTAAAGGGCATATAATGGAATGTCATATTCATAGAAAGGATACATAAAATTCTCTGATCTTCTCTATTTTTAATGATGATAACTTCTGTATCCCAGAGAATTCTTTATAATGTGTCAATAAGATGATTTAGTTCCTTGGTTAATAATAAAATACCTAGCCTTTTTTTCTGAGCTTCTCAGGTGACTCAGTGGTAAAGAATCCACCTGCCAGTGCAGGAGATTCAGGAGACACAGGTTCAATTCCTGGGTTGGGAAGATACCCTGAAGGAGAAAATGGCAACCTTCTCCAATATTCTTGCCTGAAGAATCCCATGGACAGAGGAGCCTGGACCTGACAGGCTATGGTCCATGGGGTCACAGAGAGATGGGCACGACTGAGGACAGCCTTAACTTCACGCTTCCAGTATGTCAGACAGTAAACTAAAGGTTTTTGGCTTCCCTGGTGGCTCAGTCAGTAAAGAATACCGCTGCAATGCAGGAGACCCAGGTTAGAGGTCTCCTGGAGGAGGAAATGGCAACCCATTCCAATATTCTTGCCTGGGAAATCCCATGGACAGAGGAGCTGTAGTCCATGGGGTCACAAGAGTCAGACATGACTTAGCAGCTAAACCACCACTGCCAAACTATTTTACATGTAATATTATTATTATTATATATAATTTTCAACCAATGCCTATGAGAGGGGCTATTTGTTAACTCCACTTCACAGATGTAGAAATTGATAGAAAAGTAATTTGCTATGGTTTTCAGCAAGTAAGTGAAGAAGTTAGGACCTGACCTGCTTTTGTCTGTCTCCAAATCTGGACTCAGTTATTATTTTAACTGTAGTGACAATTATTAGCACAGTTAGTATGTCTGTTCCTCGGCAGCTTCAGTGGGAATAATGGTCACTGAAATCTCTTTGCAAATGGCTCTAGAGTCCACGTGGCTATGGTGATAACAGTGGGAGGGCCCCAGTTCCTAATGCCAGGAGAAGCCCCAGGGACCCTGACCCTTTCCTGCTCAGTTCCTTCACTTCGATTCAGGTGTACTATCTTTCTTGACTTGTTGCTCACTCTACTATTTGGTACTAGGAAAACCCTTTGATAGATTTACGACTCATTTCTCTAACTGTTTCATATAAATCAGCAGTAGCAAAGATTCCATGTTTGTATAACTTACAGTGTCAGTAATGGAAGTTTCAGCAAGTTTTCTCATCTTTCAACAAAATACAGATGGTCCTCAGCTTTGGATGGGCTTATGATTTTTTGATTTTAAGGTGGTGCCAAAGCAAAATGCATTCAGCAGAAAGCAGGCTTTGGATTTTGAATTTTTATCTTTTCCCAGGCTGGTGATCCTCTATTACTCTCTCATGATGTGGGGTAGCTGCAGCTCCTCATCAGTTATGTGACCATCTGTGTAAACAACTGATACAATCACAACCATCCCGTACCCATGCAACCATTCTGTTTTTCACTTGTAGCACAGTCGTCAATAAATTTCATGAGATTTTCAATACTGCATTATAAAATAGGATTTGTGTTAGATGATTTTGTCCAACTGTAAGCTAATGTAAGTCTTCTGAGCATGTTTAATATAGGTTAGGCTAAGCTATGACATTTGGTAGGTTCAGTTCAGTTCAGTTGCTCAGTCGTGTCTGACTCTTTGCGACCCTACAAATCGCAACACGCCAGGCCTCCCTGTCCATCACCAACTCCCGGAGTTCCCTCAGGCTCATGTCCATCGAGTCAGTGATGCCATCCAGCCATCTCATCCTCTGTCGTCCCCTTCTCCTCCTGCCCCCAATCCCTCCTAGTATCAGAGTCTTTTCCAATGAGTCAAGTGTATTAAATTGCAATATTTTCAGCTTAAATGACACAAGTAACCCCATTATAAGGGGAGGAAAACTTATCATCCTAAATTTATAATTATCAGGGTTAAGAACAAATGGATAACTGTACCAATGTCTACTTGCAGTAGAGTCCCAAGAAATGTGACAGTAAAATTTCACTTATAAGGTAAATGAGTCTATCCACAATGATGCAAAGTTAATAGCTGTTGCCATCTTTACAGAGGGATTCCCATTTAGTTCCCTTTTAATGGGCACACTTCCCTCTTCTGTCTCATCAACCTGCTTGAACCTCATCAACCCTAGGGAGTCCCTGCTCTCTAGGGACTTATAATTTAGTACAGGAGTTAGATGCATAAGAAAACAATCACAATACTATATCCTCAATGAGGTATAAAAGAAATAGAAAATATCCCAGAGGCCTGGACCCAGAGGCACAACAATGTTCTGCCAGGGAGATCAAGAGAACCTCAAAGAGGGTGATGATTAAGCTGATCTTCATGGAAGAAGAAATCTGATTTCTTCAACAGGAGAAAGTAAAAGATAAAGATCATTCGAGTCAGCATGAGCAAAGGCATGGAGGTGTGAGGTGTATAGTGTTGGGGATATTGTGATGGGCATTACATCATGTCGTCTACTGCCGAGAATATATGTGTGCACATCTGTTCTCTTTATAATAAAACCATCTGTTCATTGATGTCCTACCTCAATTTTGATTGATTGATTTCCTCCTCAGCTTAGTTTTTAAGTCAGATTTTTTTTTTTCAAATTGTGGGTTGTGAAATAAATTTAGTAGCTCCACAACAGCATTTCTTTTCAACTGAATGGCATAGAAAAGATTAAAACCAAACAGAAAAATATAAGAGTACATTAATTGGGGAAGGTAAATACTGTTTTGTGAAACATGTTTTGGATGTGTTCTGAGTGTGGTCTCATGTTCCATAATGTATTTCTTATTGTGGATCATGGTAAAAAAACAAAAAAAAAAGTTTGAAAGCCCCTGAAGTAGTAATATTTTCTATTACTTTTCACTCACTCATAGTATTGGTTATGATTAAACCTTGAGTCCAAATCAACCTTGGTTTTTAATGAAGTGACAAGTGACACAGACTGACCTCATTTATAAACTTGGCACAGAGGCATGCGTCTGTTTTACTGAAATCTAGTTGCATTTAACCAGATGAAATGATTCGAACTTGGAAATGAAACCATCATTTATAATGTTATTTTAACATTATTTTTTCTATTCCAGTTCCAAACTACTAAATTCAAAACAATATATAAAAATCTAACCAATTAAGTAGTAAGCCTCCTAACAGATTGGCTGCTTCTATAATGGTCATCTATCCGTTCAACAATTATTTATTGAGCGCCTGCTCTAAGGCTTAATGGTATTTAAGATGCTGGAGATGAGAGCAGTGTAAAAAAAGACAAAGTTATAAAAGTATTTCATTTAGACATATTAAATTCAAACTTCTTTCAATTAGGATAGCATGATATTTTAATAAAAGATTTAGAAACAAACCACACAAATATTTGGAAAAATAAAAAAACAACTCTGACCTACACAAGAAAAATCACATAACTGTATATATTGCATAAGATATTTTTAAACTAGACAGATAAATGATATATTTCATGAAATTATTTCAATCCATCCCCTGTGTAAAAATTAGAAGACATATGCTCATATATAACACACATTTTGCAAAAGTATGGGTTTTGCCCGGTAGGGAACGGATATCTGTGCTACTGTTGTGTTATACTTATAAAGTTTAAAGTTCTCCATTGAGAGTAAGTTGCATATCAAACTGATAGTAAATCTTAAACTTTTCCTGAGAAATTTCTCCCATTTAATTTATCCTTTGTAGTTTTATATATGAACAATGATGAAAAGTAATAGCATTGACTTTTTGTCCCTAACAGTATTTGTAATTTTCAAAGTAGGACTTATAAAATCCACTTTGTTTGTCTTATGACATTTGAAAAATTTTATTTCAATGTAAAGCAATTGAAGGCCTCTATCACAGGCCAAGACCCTAGCTAGGTAGAAAAATATATTTTATATCCCTAATAAATCCCTAATAAGTTATTAACTTCCCTGGTGGCTCATACGGTAAAGCGTCTGTCTACAATACGGGAGACCTAGGTTCAATCCCTGGGTTGGGAAGATCCCCTGGAGAAGGAAATGGCAATCCACTCCAGTACTATTGCCTGGAAAATCCCATGGACAGAGGAGCCTAGTAGGCTACAGTCCATAGGGTCGCAAAGAGTTGGACACGACTGAGCGACTTCACTTTCACTTCACTTTCAATAAATTATTTCAATATAACATAAATAAATGTTTTCACTTATTACATTGCTTTAAATTAGTGAATTCATCCACTTCAGCACCATTTCTTCAGCACCATTGCATGTCTTTATGCTGCTTTCTGTATCATTTTTCTTACAACTAAAGCTATCATTTGTCATCTTTAAGTGCTCTTTTGAAGCTATTCAGGGATGTAAGAATGTCTTGGTCACCTCTGGAAATTTATTTTACTTTAATCCAGTGTCTCTTCCCACATTTAACTTATTTCAGAATTCTCGGTAATCTTCATCATGTATTGAAGGTTTTCCCCACTTTTTAGAATAAGTGGGTGTAATTATTTCCATGAGTGGGGAGTTAGGGTTGAGGAGTGAGGGAAAGTTAGCCTATAAATAAGGAAAAAAAAATAATTGTATTGATCACTTTAAACATATATGTATATATACACTCGTATGTATATATACTTACATTTAGAGAAAAGGTATGGTTCCTGTTCAAGACATTAAAAGTTCAGACACCTGAAAGTCATAGTAACCCAGGAATTCTCAATATTAGAGTCTCCAAAACTGTGAGAACTTAAAAAGGAAAACACAAGTTTGTTTTCTTTAAATTTGGTTTGACTTTTTTTTATTATTAACTACATTGTCTTTATTGTCTAGACAATAATTTACACTCACTGAACACTTTTTTTTTTATTTGTAGAAAATTGCCTTACAATGTTTTTGTTGGTTTCTGCTGTACAACAGTGCTAGTCAGCCATAATTTTATGGACTTCCCTGGTGGCTCCGATGGTAAAGCGTCTGTCTACAATGCAGGAGACCTGGGTTCCATCCCTGGGTCAGGGAAGATCCACTGGAGAAGGAAATGGCAATCAACTCCAGTACTATTGCCTGGAAAATCGCATGGGCAGAGGAGCCTAGTAGGCTACAGTCCATGGGGTTGCAAAGAGTCAGACACGACTGAGCGACTTCACTTTCCTATAATTAGGAAATTAGGTCAGCCATAATTATATATATATGGGTAATTGTGTGTGTGTGTGTCTGCGTGTATAGATATGTATATGTACAGCTATATATATATATAATGTCTCCTCTATATATATATCTTCCCTCCTGAGCCTCCCTTTCCTCCCCTCATCCCACCTCTCTAGATCATCACAGAGTGCCTGGTGTTCACAGTGTTATTTAGCAACTTCCTACTAACAATCTGTTTTAAACGTGATAATATATATATGTCAATGCTACTTTCTCAGTTCATCCCACCCTCCCCTTCCCTCACTGTGTCCAAAGTCCATTCTCTACTAGTTTCATCAGTAACATTTTTCTAGATTCCATAGATATATGTTAATATATGACAGTTGTTTTTCTGACTTACTTCACTCTTTTAAGAGGCTCTAGGTTCATCCACCTTCATTACAATTGACTCAAATTTGTTCCTTTTTATGGCTGAGTAATATTCCATTGTATAAATGTACCATGACTTCTTTATCCATTCATCTGTCTACGGACATCTAGGATGCTTCCATGTGCTAGCTATTATAAATATGGCTGTGATGAACATTGGGGTACATGTGTCTTTTAGAATTATGATTTTCTCAGTGTGTATGCCCAGTAGGGGGGTTGCAGGTTCATATGGTAGATGTATTCCTAGCTTTTTAAAGAAAACTCCACACTGTTTTCTATAATGGTTGTATCAGTTTACATCCCCACTTATGCCATTATGTTTCAAGAATGTATTTAGACACTTCTCACTCCATTAGGTGAGACATTAGCTTCCTTGACCTTCACATGAGGGAAGTTATCATTGAGTCAGTAGGATTTCCTAAGATAAATGTCTTCAGCTTGAGAAGAAGGCAAGACAGTTCTTGGACAAAAAGGTTTTCTGACAAATTTTTATAAGTGACTGATTGGAATACGTAAGTAGAAACTTACGTATTCCAATTACGTAATGAAAATCCACTTTGCTGCCTCTTCAGAAATCTTTTGTGTTACTTCTCTTTTGTCACCAGAAGAATATTCAGTATTCAGTATCAACTCTTAGATGCTAAGAGAGAAAATACATATGTCTCCTAGTATTTTTCTTTTGGCTTTTGCTCAAAGGACAGAGGGTCTGATATAATGCAGAATTTAAAATGTAAAATATCTGGAAGAAAGAGGCATAAAAGGGAGTAATTTGAATGATGATCCTCTCCCAGTGCTTCTGGAAGACTCCTGATTATCCCAAGTTGGATTTAACAAATTTTCTTAATCAACAAAATTATTGTCTTTGCACTTCACTTTTTAAAATATCAATATTGAATGATGTGAAAAAACAATGTATATAGATAGTAGAAGAGAATCTGAGCTTTTGAAAATCTAGGTGTTAAACTTTTTAAACTCTTATTATATGCCTTGGAGATACTTAATTTATTGGCTGGTGATATTTTGATCATGAAAAATTGTCAAGGATGTTTGATTTTACTTAAATTTTATAGGTTTAGAAACAGGTCTTTGTTGGGGCTCTAGGAACACTCATATCTATCTGGTTAAGTTTTTTAAAAAATGTTATTTTGACAGTGATTACTCAAATTCATCAGTTATCCATTCTGTATGCTTTGTTCTTGTTGAGGCATATGTAAGCAGTAAGGTAGGCCTTTTTATGATGCTGTTTCTCCTTAAAATGAGGAATGGCTTCCCCGCCCCCCTTTTATGGGGAAGTCCAAGAAGAAATATGGAGCTAACTGCAATACCCAACTGAACTAAAATAAAAAGCTTGGAGTTCAGTTTCACCAAACTATTCCATCTGTTTTTTCCTCTTCTTCATGATTTGCCCTGCTACTACAACCAAAGAACTGATTAAGTTTCTAGATGTTTTAGAGCAAATAACCATTTCCAGATGAAAGCAACAGTAAGTGCAAAATGCATTTTCCCAATTATATCTAAAATTACCCATATCACTTGGCTGTTGTCCACACACAGGTAGTTTCTATTTTGTGTGTGTGTGTGTGTGTGAGGTGTGGGGGAGGTTGGGGTGGGGTGGTGGTACATTGTGCTTAGTTGCCCAGTTGTGTCAGACTCTGCAAAGCCATGGACTGTAGAATCCATGGGGGGTTCTCCAGGCAAGAATAGTGGAGTGGGTTGTCATGCCCTCCTCTGGGATATGGTCCCCATCTAGGCATGGAACCCAGGTTTCCTGTATTGCAGGTATTCTTTACCCTCTGAGCCACTAGGGAAGCCCAAGAACACTGGAGTGGATAACCTATCCCTTCTCCAGGGGATCTTCTCCACCCAGGGATCAAACCGGAGTCTCCTGCATTTGCAGGCAGATTGGTTACCAGCTGAAAAATTGGTAACCATTGTGGTTCGCCATTTTAAACATGGTATCCAAGACAGGATTAGAATACCTGTGCCATACCATCCTTGGATGGAGATGCTTGTGAAACTAATGAACATATGAACAACAACAAGTGTGATCCTTTTCAACAACATTCCACGGAAAGGAGTAACTGGAGGGAAATTAGGACCCTGAGTTCAAGAGATCACAGGCCTACTAGAGGTGAAGGAGACAGACACTTGCACGTCTGTCTGCTTAATAAGAAGACTTTTCATCTCAGAACAGTGCCCTAATAAACAACAGTTGGAGAAAATTGTCTATGACATTCAAAGTAATCCTGAGTCTAAAAGGCCGAGAGAAGGAAGGGTGGAATTGTATTTCCTTGTGTAAAGCGAAAACAGCCGCCGTGAATAACAGCCTCTTATACAATCTGATATTTAAAGGGAATTGTAAGAAATCAAACTGTTCAATTTGGAACGAAGAGTGGCCGAAGTTACTGGAAAGCTCATGCCTCCAAGTCTGCAAAAATCACTGGCCAGGAAAGCAAAACTTTTCCAACACCCAATTTTAATATTGTGCTAAAGCCATTGACTCTGTGAAAAACCCCGAGTTAAATATGATCTCTACCACCCCCCCCCTCCGCCTCTCCCGCCCCCTTCTCTTTTAGGTTAGTGTTTGGGGGACCTGGAGGGGGCTGGAGCTTGGCCCCAATCTCGGAATTGCTGCCAAGGGCTTGTAATACAATCTCTCCCCGTTTGAAGGGTAAATCAGTGTCAACTGCGTTTGCTGTCCACCAGAAAAAGTAAGCATTTGACTTCCGCTCGGTCTGCGTGGACTGATGAAATGTAGGAAATCTGTTTCTGGCAGTGGGGCGGGGGTAAAAATCGTTTTCCCAAACAGCACCGAGAGGAGCCATCAGAGAAGTATGAAGAGGGGCCGTGCGGCTGGAGCTGCCGCCGCCGCCGCCGGGCTGCCTGGGTGCGGAGAGCCGCTGCAGCAGCACGCGCTCAGGGAGGGGGCCGGCCCCGAGACGCCGCGCGAGCCCAGCCCGCAGCCCCGGCGCAGCTGAGCGCCGTCAGCAGCCCAGCTCCGGACGCGGGGTGAGCAGGCGGGCGGGCCCCGCTCGCAGACGCCGCCGCCGCCACCCCCTTGCCGCCGCGGTGTGCGCACTCTGCAGCCCAGCCCGGGGGACGGCGGGGGCGGTGGGGGCGTCCTGGCAAATAACCTCGGGGACGCGGCTGGGAAGGGTGGCGTGCTGCGGACTGCGGGACGGGCTCTGGCGCTGGGTGGGTGATCACTGCGGTGGGGGACCCGCTGACTCCCCGGAAGCAACCATGTGTTCCTCATCCCTATTGTGGAGGAGTCCCAGCGACGAGAAGCCCCCGCTGGGGGCGGCTCAGCCAACCAGCGACCAGAGTAGGGACTTCTAATTAGCACGATCGTAAATGCACACTTGGGCAGTGGTGCAGAAGGGTCCCTCAGCGTTGTCTCATGGAGAAGAGGAGGGCGGAGGGGGGATGGTCTTAGTGGACTGACCTTGAGTGTTTTAGAGTCCAGGAGGACGGGATGGGAGGAAACAATGCGACACGCGCGATTTGGGGTGATGCCGTGTCCCATTGATGAGTCTGACAGAGTTGAGCTTTTATTACATGGATAAACAAACGCTAGGTTAGCCTATGAATCGACCTCCTTTGGGGAGATTTTTGCATCCAAAGAGCAAAGTTTTGGAATCTGGAATTGTTTGGGGAGTCGAGGAGCCAGCTTGGCTTTGGAGGCATTAACTATCCTGTCAAGATTAAATTCTATAAACCGAATAAACTGCCGTTAGCCTAGCCCAGGGACTTCCCTGGGGGCTCAGATGGTAAGGTATCCGCCTGCAATGCGGGAGAANTGTATGGACACAAGCCCCTTGGGCCCCATCTTTGAGCCCTGGGTTCACAAGTCTTGCTTTAAGAAGCTGTGCACATGAACGGTAATAGTAACAGAAATGGATACTCTGTGAGCAATTTACTATGTTTTGGGCACAGTGCTAAGGATTTCTGGGAATTCTCTCCTTTACTCTCCATAGTAATTCCAGAAGGAATTATCACCCCCATTATGCAGGAAAGAAAACTGAGGTTTAGAGAGATTAAGTCACCACCCTAAGCGCTAGCAGCTGGTAAGCCCCAGAGATGGACTTAAACCCAGGTCCGTTGACTGGGGCCCATGTGCCCTGCAGGCACCTTGTAGGGTACTGGGCCATGCCCTTGTACCCCAGCTGACCTAGACCCGCAGGAGAGACATGGAGATTTGGAGGGATGATCTCTAACAGGTGATCCTGGAATATTTTGACCCCACCCAGGCCTGGTGGGCCCTGTGGGCTCTGCACATACCCTACAGAATTCGCTTCATTCTTGAGAGCAGGAATACGGTAGGAGGAAAAGACAGCAAGAATTGGGAGACCCCCAGACAGAGCTGGGCATGGAAGAGAGGAGAAAGGTTTGTTCCAGGAAATCAAGAGGATGCTGTCAGAGGACAGAACATCAGGAAGGAGGAACGAGGGGGCTGTAGGCAAGGGAAGGGTTTTGTGTGCTTGCAGGGCGGGGCTGGGGCATTGGTTTCTGCTGCCAGCTTTCCTTCTCCAGTGACGGTGAGTTGTGGAGTCAGAGAATGGTCTTAAAAGCCAGCAGAAGCAAGGGTGGGGCTGGGGACCATGAGGCAGGCCAGGCCAGTGGGGCCAGGTTCAAAGGCAGAAGTTTGGAGGCTGCCCTTGGCTGCTGCCCTGACCTCTGGACGGGTCCTGATTCTCTCTTCTCATGCTCATGGTCATGCTCCCGCCACCCCCTCCCTCTGCTTTCTTGCCCGCCTTCCCAGTCTTCTGCACCCCTGTCTCCCACGTGCTAGCTCAGGCCAGCTCAGATGTGTATCCTGAAACACGGCCCCAGCAGGACTCCTGGCATGGCCATTTTAAAGCATCCACAGGAAAGTGACATTGGCAGAATGTACAGGCCACTCTTCTGTAACCAGGCGTGTGTGCCGTAGACACCCTTGGAGGATGCCAGTGACAGTTATTACTTGGCAATAAAAATAACTGAAAAGTTTTAGGGTGTATTTTTAGGCTGAGTCCAAATGTCGTTGCCTGAAAATGCCACTGCAGAGTCTCGGAGGGCCTGGTGGATGTTTTCTGGGTCAAGTCCTGAGCCATGGCCAGCTCCCAGGTCCTGGTGAGGTCAGAGGGCATGCTAGGAGGTGCTCTGGTTGATTTCAGATTCATCAAGGTCAGGAGCTGAAGGTCCTAAGAACTGCATATTTCCTGGTTGACTCCCCACTGGAATTGCCTGCGTGCATGCTCAATGACCAGTCACGTCTGACTCATTACCACCCTATGGACTGTAGCCCACCAGGCCCCTCTGTCTGTGGAATTTCCCAGGCAAGAATACTGGAGTGGGTTGCCATTTTCTCCTCCAGGGGATCCTCCTGACCCAGGGATTGAACTCGTGTCTCTTACATCTCCTGCATTGGCAGACAGGTTCTTTATCCCTAGCGCCGCCTGGGAAGCCCCTCCACTGGAGGGGAGGCCAGCAGATTTTCCAGAAGTGGGCCTTGTCTCATCCTGGCCCCTGATCCCTGCTGTAGAGATCCCACAGCCAGATATGGAGAGGCTGGGAGGAAGTCCCCTCACCCAACCAAGCCAACCATCTCCTATTGGGAAAATGAGGATAATACTTGGGGTGTGCATATGGACATCAATCATAGTAACAGGGTGCAAGTCCTCAAAGAGGTCTGTGGGAAGCAGAGCCAGAGTGTCTGTCACTGTGTGTATGGTGGGGATGCTCTGGGGTCGTGGTGAATAGTGGCGCCTCATGATCAATTTCACTCACCTGAGTTACACCAGTTCCTACTCTTGACTGAGCATGTTCTGGGTGCCAGGCATGGCTGTAAACACTCTGCTTGTATTAACTCTGTGCCTTACAACAACTCTGTGAAGTAGGCATCCCCACTTTACAGATGAGGAAGCTGGGCCCAAGGACATTAAGTGACTTGTAAGGCGTGGTGCCGGACATTGAATTCGGGCATCCCCTGAACCCTACTCTTTCCGGTGAGTTGGTGCAGAAGCCGTGATTAGAGGCCCTTGGTAACCAGGCGAGGCCAGGGCCTTGTCTTCCGTGGTGAGAGCCTTGATGAGTGTCTGAACAACCCAAGGATGGGCAGAGATGGAGGCCTTGCTGCCAGGATGAGAAGGTGCACATTGAAAGGATCTGTCTGGAGCCTTTCTCCATGGGGTCACCACTGTGGTTTGGGGCTGGGTAATTCATTGTGTGTGTGGGGGGGGTGCTATCCTCCATGTGTTAGGATATTTAGCCATCCCAATCCTGCCAGTAGCACCCTTTTCCCCATTAGATAAGACAATATATAGGGGCTTCCTTGGTAGCTCAGCTAGTAGGGAATCCACCTGTAGTGCAGGAGACCTCATTTCGATTCCTGGGTTGGGAAGATCATCTGGAGAAGGGATAGGCTACCCACTCCAGTATTCATGGGCTTCCCTGGTGGCTCAGCTGGGAAAGAATCTGCCTGCAATGCGGGAGACCTGGGTTTGATCCCTGGGTTGGGAAGATCCCCTGCAGGAGGGCATGGCAACCCACTCCAGTGTTCTTGCCTGGAGAATCCCTATGGACAGAGGAGCCTGGTGGGCTATAGTCCATGGGGTCACAAAGAGGCAGATACAACTGAGAGACTAAGCCAGAGGAGCAAAGGAAGTCCTGTCAGTAGCAACCCTTTCCCCATTCAGTTCAGTCCAGTCGCTCAGTCGTGTCCTACTTTTTGCGACCCCACGAACCATAGCACGCCAGGCCTCCCTGTCCATCACCAACTGCCAGAGTCCACCAAACCCATGTCCACTGAGTTGGTGATGCCATCCAACCATCTCATCCTCTGTGGTCCCCTTCTCCTCCTGCCCTCAATCATTCCCAGCATCATTCAAATGAGTCAGCCTTCACATCAGGTGGCCAAAGTATTAGAGTTTCAGCTTCAACATCAGTCCTTCCAATGAACACCCAGGACTTATCTCCTTTAGGATGGACTGGTTGGATCTCCTTGCAGTTCAAGGGACTCAAGAGTCTTCTCCAGCACCACAGTTCAAAAGCATCAATTCGTCAGCACTCAGCTTTATTTATAGTCCAACTATCACATCCATACATGACTACTGGAAAAACCATACCCTTGACTAGATGGACCTTTGTTGACAAAGTAATGTCTGTGCTTTTTAATGTGCTGTCTAGGTTGGTCATAACTTTCCTTCCAAGGAGTAAGCGTCTTTTAATTTCATGGGTGCGATCACCATCTGCAGTCATTTTGGAGCCTCCCAAAATAAAGTCAGCCACTGTTTCCACTGTTTCCCCATCTATTTGCCATAAAGTGATGGGACCAGATGCCATTCATTAGTTTTCTGAATGTTGAGCTTTAAGCCAACCTTTTCAGTCTGTTTCACTTTCATCAAGAGGCTTTTTAGTTCCTCTTCACTTTCTGCCATAAGGCTGGTGTCATCTGCATATCTCAGGTTATTGATATTTCTCCCGGCAGTCTTGATTCCAGCTTGTGTTTCTTCCAGCCCAGCGTTTCTCATGATGTACTCTGCATATAAGTTAAATAAGCAGGGTGACAAAATACAGCCTTGATGTACTCCTTTTCCTATTTGGAGCCACACTGTTGTTCCATATCCAGTTCTAACTGTTGCTTCCTGACCTGCATACAGATTTCTCAAGAGGCAGGTCAGGTGGTCTGGTATTCCCATCTCCTTCAGAATTTTCCACAGTTTAATATTTTCCCCACTAGATAAGACTACATATAATATATATATCTCCAAAATATATCCAACTTGACATTGTCAAATTCCTTTGAGGAGGGCAAAATTACCCCTGACTGAGGCCCACCAGTCTAGGGGTCAGAGAGAATAAGTCCTCTTTCTGTCTCAAGGTCTCTTCTATACCTGTGGGTTATGGTCTCTCAGGAAGGAAATGGCAACCCACTCCAGTATCTTGCCTGGAAAATCCCATGGATGGAGGAGCCTGGTGGGCTGCAGTCCATGGGGTCACAGAGAGTCGGACACGACTGAGCGGCTTCACTTTCCCTTTCTGTGGTCTCTCATGCAACTGACTGCCTGCAGCCGTGGCCAGAAGCCGGCTTTTCTGGTCCCTGGGGTGCAGGTGGGGGTGCCCCTGCAGGTCTCAGCTTGGAGGCAGAAGTGCACCAAGGGCACGCAGGTGCAGCCTGGCTGAGACGGGCACTAGGCAGTGGCTGCCTCTGTCTATTAGCCAGATGCATGGCGCTTCTGTTACTCCGCTTCTGTAAAGAGTCGATTGAGACGATCAAAAATATGGCATCCGGTGAGCTTAAAATTGGATCCTTACAAAACACAAAGTGGAAGAGAGAGAAAAAAATAGAAACGGGGAGCCCCCTGACTTGCACAGACCCTACTTTTGTTGCCTGGGAGCTGAGCAGCGTGGCGTCCCGTGAGAAGAATTCCGAGCTGCCCAGGGGCTGGCTCTGTACACCGGGAACAGGGGACAGGCTCCGCCCTTCAGCGCTTCCTCCAGGCCTCCCTGCCTCCCCTTCTCCAGGGCCTTACCACCCTCTACCTCCTCATCCTTCTCCTTCTCTTCCTTTGATACATAGGCTTTCATTATATAAATATATTCTAATTATAGAAAACTTGGGAAATACAGATTATTATAAAGTAGAACTTCTAAAAAGTCAGCTGTAATGTTGCCACCCCCAAAAGAACCACTAATACCACCCCCATATGCTTTGGCATTGAGTTTACCAAAATTAGATCATACTGTATATCCTATTTTATAACGGCTTTCTTTTTTCCCCATTTAATTTGTCCTAGACCAATGGGCAGAATCTATCCTTTCTGGGGTCCCCCTGCCATTCATCCCATCAACCAGGAACTCCCTGGCACTCAGTGTTGTGGGGGCAGACGTGAATGAGGACCGGAGCCCCCCAGCCCCACCCTAACTCCCCAGAGCCCTCCCAGGCTGGGGAGGGACACAGGACCACTGATGGCCTGAATGTTGCCACAAGGCAGTGTCTTATCTTTGAAGACTTCTTGGAGGGACCCAAGCTTGAGTGATTGATGGATTGATTCTTTGAAGAATCGCTCAGATTTGGCTGGAAGGATGGGATGGGGGAGGGCCTGCCAGGGAGGGAGTGTGGTGTGAGCAATGACTGGGGTGGGGGCAGCCCAGGTAGGTTTGCAGGGATCTTGAGAAGTAAGATTCAGAGCTTCCATAAAACAAGCCCTCTGTCCTGCCGACCACAATGAAGATGAACAGTTCCTGGATAATTCCCACCATCTGCTTTCTGTATCCTTGGAGCTGCAGCCATGGCCTGGGCATCTCCATTTCAGTCTTGCCCTGGCTACCTGCATCCTCCCTGTGGTCTAGACTACCCGGCTTATCTCATCCTGCATCCAAGATCACGTATCTTTGCTGGCCTCTCAAAGCCTCTTCTGGCCTCCTGACACCCTCTACCCTTCTTATCTTGGTGCACAGCCAGTGCCCACTTCATGGTGGGTGATCTGGGCGGTCACACAGACTCCTGAGCTTGGAAAGAACCCACACTTGGTTGATGTTGTCACTGTCTTGAAATCCCTAAGAAATTTTGAACCAAGGCCTGCATTTTCATTTTGCTTGGGGCCCCACGCATTATGTGGCTGGTCCTTCACTCAGCAGAAGCCTCGCTTCTCATTTTACGAAGGTTGTCTTAGAGGCCCCGTTGCCTCGGAGACGCAGCAAGTTCCTGTCTGTCCCTCTTCCTCTGAGGCCACCCTTCTCCCAAGTGGCCAGGCTCACTTGGACTGCTCCCGTTGACTGTCTCTCTCTCTCTGCTCTCATTCACCCTCTTCTTGCTCCCTTATTTCCTACACAGAGGCAAGGTTATTGACATTCTTCAAAGGCAAATTAAAAAATCCATTTCTTGCATAGCTACCCACCCGTTCCTTCCCCGATGCCCTCTTTCTCTCCTCCCTCCACTTCTAAACAGCCCCCGAGGAAATCTCTGTCCTATTTGTCCATGTCGGTGTCATCTCCCGAAGTCTTGTTTCTGAGCCCCGCACCCTACCCCCATCTGCACATACTCTTTGAATCTTCAAGCCCCTTACGCAGGGGTCTTTTCTTAGCCCCCGCTCCCTGCCCTCCGAGACATCACGTCTGTTGAGCCTTCCTGCTGGTCCTCACCCTCAGCTCCTGGCACCCCTCTCCACCTTTCCTCCCTCCCTCCCTTCCATCTCACAGATGTGGTGAAACCCAAGGGGTCTATTCCAGCCATGCCTGTGGCTTCACCCAGGGGTGAAGATGGAAAGATACCCGATGGTCCAGCGTGGTGGGGGGCTGGAAGGCTAGGTGTGTGAACTGACACAGAAGAGACAGGACCAGCCGAGTGGGAGTCCCAAGAGTGGTGGTTGACGAGGAGTCACACCGCAGGACTGTGGGGTAGGGGGACTGGGAAAGCAAGAGCCACCCTATCCCTGCCAAAGACCAGGGCTGAGCTGCTGTAACCACGGCAGTGGCTTCTCTCGTCCATTCATCCGCTCCCCAGTCATGGAGCATCTATCGGGGCCAGGCACCGGGGGCGCCAGGTAATGTGTTAATTACACTGGCCATGTGGTCACTCTGCAGGGGCAGGCAAGGCACTGGGAAAACAGTGGGTGCACAGAGCACACAGATTCCCATCTTGCCCGGATTTAGCCTGTGGCTCGAGAGATTATTAAGCAAACGAGGAGACAAATAACAAAGCTATCACAGCTTTCAGTAAGCTTTCTGATGGACAAAAGTAGGGTGCTAGCAGAGAGAGGAGGGGCAGGGGAGGGGCAATGTGGTGGTGATTTTCCCAGAAGGGATCTGAAGGGTAGGGTGGGCAGAGCAGAGGGGAGAGGGTCCCAGGCAGAGACACATGTGGCAAAAGGCCCAGAAGGAAGGCCCCTCTTGCCCCAGCCTTTGGGGCATAGCCATCGTGCTTGCTGAAATCACCTTGGCTCCTAGTGGTATTGATAGCTTCATCCTTGACACGTGTAGCAGCGACCTGACCGGGGGTCCACAGTTACTGAGCACTTAAGCCATGCAGTACTCTGGTAGTGGCTCATTTCTTTGTGTCATGCCTCCACGGAAGGAGCCAGGAGCCCAGTCTCGGGACGTGAAGTGACCTCAAATATGGGACCAGGTGGAAGCTGGGGTGGCGGGTTGGATATCATTGCCTGGGATGTTCACTGACCAGTGTCCAAGAGGCAGACGGTTCTAAAGCTTGTTCAGGCTGGGGTCCCCCCACCCTAAGGTTCAGAACAAGTTGGGATCTAAGGGCATAGCATCCAGTTTGTAAGATGTTTCCCATGTGGCAGAGGGTGGAATAAGAATCCCGTTCAGGGCTGGAATGTGGGGAGCAGAGTCCCATCTTTCAGGGGAAGAAGGCTGATCAGAGCTTAGTCAGGCCAGATGAGCAGGACTGAAAGTCAGCTTTGTGGCCTAGGGAACCAGGGCAGGGTGGCCCATGGGCATGTGAGGCCCCTCAGGGCTGACACCCACCGGCCCCCAGATAGCAAACCTAGGCAGCAGTTATAGCTCTAAACCCGGCCTCTCCCTGTCCCATCCGCCTTGGTGAGTAGAGTCCCTCTGCTACTCTGGGCCCTTCGCGTATTTCCATCTTGATCCACAGCCTTGCAGACTGTGACCTGACAGCTAATTCTTTCTCTTTCCTGAGAGTACATCTTGGTTTATTTTTCTCCATAAATTGTGTTCTATGGCTGTAGGAATGTAGAGGATTTGTTTTTATATCATTATCATCGTCATATCGACCACTTACTCGCTGCCAGCATCGTGCTAAGCGCCTTCCCTATATTAACTCACTGAGTCATCACAAAGCTCTTCCGAGGAGGGCTCCATCATTCTTTCTGCTCGGCGGGTGAGGAAATGAGGATCAGAGAGGGGAAGCGACCTGCCTCGGGTCACACAGGGAGTAAATGAGAGAGCCAGGGCCTGATTCAAGTGTGCAAGTGCTGGGCTTGGACCAGCTCCTGCGGGATGGAGGGTCCTGGGGAGAGGGCCTTTCTGCCATCAGCACAAAGGCCATCCTTTGCAAAGGGGCCTCTCGGAATTCTCACCTCCCACTTTTTTGCTGTGCCCACCTCTGCCCCTGATCAAATGGCTCTGCCTGGCTCCACACCCCGCCTCCCCCCGCCCCACACTGGGCCCTCCTCTGCTTTCAGGCCAGGAGAAACCAGGCCTGCCAGACAGTCGAGATTGAAGGAGGAAGTCCGAAGCTGCTCCGGCCAATGTCACTGCCAGCCTAGAGTACTGCTCCCCTCCTCTCCCCAGCCCCTAGCTTGCCTGCCAGTGCTCAGATGTGTGGTGCTATAAAAAGCCGAGTAGTAATATGCAAATCACCCGGATTATTTATGGCCAAGTTAGTAAATAAGCCAGAGAGACAAGGTGGGTTGTTGTTTTTACGATCTCTGCAGTCCTCGTAGGAAAATCTACGGTAAGCAGAGTGCGGGGGGTGCTCAGAGCCAGAGCCCTTGGTTTAATAAACACAGCCTAATTAGCAGGCACCAGGGACAAACAAGAGACGGGGCTGTGGAAGGGAGTCACAGGAAGCCAGCAGCCAGACAAGAGGTGGTGGAGGGGGGGGAGGGCAGAGGTGGGCAGCTGGATCCTGTCTCAGCACACCTCTCTCAGGCCCAGCTTCTGAGCCACCTGCTGGGAGGGTGGGGACCCGGCCACAAATCACCATAATGGGCTGTACGTGCTGCTATGGGTCCTGCCAGAGTGCCAAGAGCTGCTGCTACTAAAGCTGCAAAAAAGAAAAAGAAAAAGTCAGACTGAGGCTGGTGAGGGAAGCCCAAGGATGCGGGCTTCAGGAGAGGGAGAAGGGATGTTTTCTGCAAGTCGTCAGCCTGCTGCTGAGGATGGCCTGGCTTGCTGGGCGGTTAACCTGATCGTTTCCAGTGCGGTTGCATTTCGCAGTGGCAGCCCTTGGGAAGGTGTAGGTGGGATGGGACCCAGGGGAGAGGCGGGCAGGGGGCCAGCGGCACCCCCCAGACCAGAGCAGAGCAGGAAGGCAGGCAGCCAGGGGCACAATCGGAAGTCCTATTGGGCATTTGACCCCCACCCTCCACACAGATCCAGCACTTAAGTATCCAGTGGGAGTGGAGGAGACACAGCAGACCCAGTGGATGCCCTGACCGTAGCTCACTGATTAGAGCCCGGGTCCCTAGCAGCAACCAGCAACTAGCAAAGGAAGGCAGTTGGTCCATCAACAGCTTCCTCTCCCGGCAAGTGTGACTATCTGACATTGCCTGTTCTATACCTGCAGCGGGATCCCCCAGCGGGATTCACTGTGGCACCTTGTGTGACTAGGACCCTTTAGGGGGTACATTTCCTTTCCACCTCATGTCCCTTCTCCTTCACTGTGCTTCCTGGGATCAACTAACTTGCACTTGAACGCTTAAGGCAGGTCTTGCTTTTGTGGAAATCCAACCAGGTGCTAAAAACTTTGACAGAAATGATAATAGTAATAGCTGTCGAGCACTTCTGAACTGTGTGCTGCAGAAGACTCTTGAGAGTCTCTTGGACTGCAAGGAGACCCAACCAGTCCATCCTAAAGGAGATCAGCCCTGAATATTCATTGGAAGGACTGATGCTGAAGCTGAAACTCCAATACGAAGAACTGACTCATTTGAAAAGATCCTGATGCTGGGAAGGATTGAAGGCAGGAGGAGAAGGGGATGACAGAGGATGAGATGGTTGGATGGCATCACCGACTCAATGGACATGGGTTTGAGTAAACTCGGGGAGTTGGTAATGGATAGGGAGGCCTGGCGTGCTGCAGTTCATGGGGTCGCAAAGAGTCGGACACGACTGAGCAACTGAACTGAACTGATTGAGCACTTACAATGTGCCAAGCACCATTCTAAACATTTTACCTGTATTAACTCATTGAGTTATCTCAGCAATCTATGAGTGTGATTTCATTGAGTCATCTCAACACTCTATAGGGATGATACCATTACTAATCCTTATTTGACAAAGGGGAGAAAGAAACATGGAGATGTTAAGGAACCCGACGATGGTCACANTGAGCACTTACAATGTGCCAAGCACCATTCTAAACATTTTACCTGTATTAACTCATTGAGTTATCTCAGCAATCTATGAGTGTGATTTCATTGAGTCATCTCAACACTCTATAGGGATGATACCATTACTAATCCTTATTTGACAAAGGGGAGAAAGAAACATGGAGATGTTAAGGAACCTGACGATGGTCACACAGCTAGGAAGTAGCCAAGAGCAAAGCCAAGAGCATTGCTATTTTAGAGACTAGTTTCTTAATCAGGCATGTGTGCCAAGTCACTTCAGTTGTGTCCGACTCTTTAAGACCCTAGGGACTATAGCCTGCCAGCCTCCTCTATCCATGAGATTCTCCAGGCAAGAATACTGGAGTGGGTTGCCNCAAGAGCAAAGCCAAGAGCATTGCTATTTTAGAGACTAGTTTCTTAATCAGGCATGTGTGCCAAGTCACTTCAGTTGTGTCCGACTCTTTAAGACCCTAGGGACTATAGCCTGCCAGCCTCCTCTATCCATGAGATTCTCCAGGCAAGAATACTGGAGTGGGTTGCCATGCCCTCCTCCAGGGAATCCCAACCCAGGGATTGAACCCTCGTCTCCTGCAGCTTCTGCACTGCAGGTGGATTCTTTACCACTGAACCACTGGGGAAGCCCCAGTTTAATCATCACACTAAATTGCAGGCCTTTCGGATATTCCCTGAGTACCTCTTTATTTCAGGCCTTGTGTTTGTGTATTGGGATCTAAGGTGAATTAGACAAGGGCTCTAACCTTGGGGAGGTCAAAATAGAAACATACAAGAAATAGACATATCAATCCAGTTTTGAGAGGTGTGTCCAGAGCAAGGAGAGTTTAGAGGCAGAGCACCTGGAGGAATCAGAAAGGCGCGACTAAGGAGGTGCCACTTGAGTCCAGTCCTAAAGGAGAAGTTGGAACTGGACGATGGCAGGGGATGAATGTGTGGGAAGAGACCAGGCAGAGGAAACAGTGGGTTTAAAGGGACCAGTGTCCACCAGGGTTGTATTCTATATGGCTGGAGCACAGGAGTGAGTTGGTTTTTCTGCTTTATTTATTTTTTGTATATTGTTTTTGTTTATTGTTGCTGTTGTTCAAGGTGGGCACTGGTGACTGATGGGAGAAGAGACAGAAATTAGATTATGGAGGGTCCTTTTGCCATGCCAAGGGGAGAGAAAGCTCCCCGGGGCTCTGACTGTTTCCCATGCTTCATTTCTTTAGTGGGTATTGAACACAAGGCTGCTCATTCTTCTCTGGCCTTTATTATATTACTGAAAGATTCCTACTTTAAAAAAATGATTTAGAAGGGAGGTGACGTATGTAGAATTATGGCTGATTTGCACTGTTGTATGGCAGAAACCTGGAGAAGCCGATGGCACCCCACTCCAGTACTCTTGCCTGGAAAATCCCACGGACGGAGGAGCCTGGTGGGCTGCAATCCATGGGGTCGCGAAGAGTCAGACACGACTGAAGCGACTTAGCAGCAGCAGCAGGGCAGAAACCAACACAACACTGTAAAAAATAAATGAAAAAAAAAATAAATAAAAGAACTAAAAAACATTTTTACTTTAACATGTTACTCTTCTTATCAGTTTATAATTTGATACTTCATTGTTCTTTATATGTAAAATGGAGGTACTAATATTCCCTCCTGGAAAGATTCTTGTAATAAAAGTTTGAAAAATAAAGGAGTACATGAAGGCACTTTAGAAACAAAATGTTTCTACTATAAATTGGAAGATTAGAAGATTTTCATTGTAGAACTTGAAGCAATCACCCAGGAACTGGATTAGCAATTTATAAAGCTTCATTTTTAGCAGATATTGTTAGTAAATTTCCCCTTTTAACTCGGGGTCTTGAGGTTGGAATTTAGTTTTCCTGCTTAGAGAGCTGCAGTCCAGACACAGGTTTCCGTTCTCATATGTTGTGCGTATGACTGCAGCGAAGAGAAGTGTCACACAGCATCAAAGTACGGAGCCAGATTGGAGTACTGAAAGTCACAGCCAGTTTGGGAGAGAAATTTCTGAAAAATCCCTTATTTGGAGCAATATAGGAGCTAATTCCCATGAAGACTCAGGAATCTGCATCTAAACAAATATTTTGGATGTTCAGTGGCCTAGGGCATAAGAAAATATTTTGCATACAGTTCTAAAATCTCAGATTCCATTAGATACAACTCTAATGGTAAAGTGAAGAGGAACTAAAACGCCTCTCGATGAGGGAGAAAGAGGAGAGTGAAACTCAACATTAGAAAACTAAGATCATGGCATCTGGCCCCATCACTTCATGAAAAATAGATGGGGAAAAGTGGAAACAGTGGCAGACTTATTTTCCTGGGCTCCAAAATCACTGCAGACAGTGACTGCAGCCATGAAATTAAAAGATGCTTGTTCCTTGGAAGAAAAGCTGTGACAAACCTAGACAGCATATTAAAAAGCAGAGACATCACTTTACCGACAAAAGTCTGTCTAGTCTTTGGACTGTGGTTTTTTCTAATAGTCATGTACAGATATGAGAGTCAGACCATAAAGAAGTCTGAGTGCCAAGGAATTGATGCTTTTTAATTGTGGTGCTGGAAAGGACTCTTGAGAGTCCCTTGGAAAACAGGGAGACCAAACCAGTCAGTCCTAAAGGAAATCAACCCTGAATATCATTGTAAGACTTGATGCTAAAGCTGAAGCTCTAATACTTTGGCCACCTGATGCAAAGAGCTGACTCATGCTGGGAAAGATTGTGGCTGGCAAGGTGCATTATATTTGGTGCTGTGACTTTAGAACAACCTAAAACTTCCATCTTTCAGTAGGATCACTGTTGGGAGAGAATTATCTTTTGGATTTCTTCACATCTTGTAAGCAAGGCATGGATGATCATTTAAAAGATAATCTTTTAAAAGATTTTGCGTAGCAGACAAAATCTGCTATGCAAAATCTGGAAGTTAGAGATAATGTCTCTCTCTTACATATATCTTATATTAACTTAAAATATCCCTTTTGTTATTTATTAATTTTCAGGATTAAATATGTCCAGTCAAGCTTGTTAATTCCGTTGTCCCTATACATTTTTGTTGTCTGCTTGACCTATCAACTGCTGAGAGAGGTATGTTAAAACTATCCATTCTGATGGGAAAAAAAATAAAAAGGATTTAAAAACATAAAAGCAGTTAGGAAGTAAACAACCCACCTGGATAGACCAGAATCTTTACTCTCATCCCACGGGCACTCTAGCCCTGCAAAAGTATCCCAAAGTCTCACAAGCTTTCCTGGCACCAGGACACACAATCAGAGTCAACCTTGAGCTCTAGGAATATTTGCCAACTACTTTTACAGTTTGGGTCTGGACCCAAGGACAAAAATTTACCTATCTTCAAGTCCTCTAAATTAAGCCTGAAGGGACCTTTTAGATTTGGGTCTTCATCATACCAGTTATATATTGACCAGGGTACCATCCATGTTCCCATCCAGGACATTAAAAATGATGGTCCTAAGGACTTCCCTGGTGGCCCAGTGGTTAAGATTCCGCCTTGCGATGCAGGTCACTCAGGTTCAACCCCTGTGTTGGGGAACTGAAACCCTACATGCTGCAGGGCAGCTAAGCCCTGTGCCGCAGCCGCTGAGCCCATGGGCTCTAGAGTCCAGATGCCACAACTAGAGAGCCCGGGCACTGCAAGGAGAGGTCCCACACGACGTGGTGAAGACGCCGCAACTAAGACCCGACACAGCCGAATAATAAACAGCTTTTGGAAATGATGGTGCTAAATGCAGTGTAATATCATGGATTGGGTCTTGGAACAGAAGAAGTGGAAACACTGGTGAAATTTGGAGTGAAATGCCGTTGTTCAGCTCTTGATTTTGGCCAGTTCCGTGGATATGGACAGTGTCAGCGTTAGAAGATACTGGATGAAAGGTGCGCGAGAACCCTCTGTACTATCTCCGCAACTTTTCTATAAACCTCAGATTATTCCAAAATAATGTCTTTATTTAAAAGTCATGGTGGACATTACGGGACTGAGGCTTGGGCTCTAAGGTAAAGCCCTNCACTGAACCACTGGGGAAGCCCCAGTTTAATCATCACACTAAATTGCAGGCCTTTCGGATATTCCCTGAGTACCTCTTTATTTCAGGCCTTGTGTTTGTGTATTGGGATCTAAGGTGAATTAGACAAGGGCTCTAACCTTGGGGAGGTCAAAATAGAAACATACAAGAAATAGACATATCAATCCAGTTTTGAGAGGTGTGTCCAGAGCAAGGAGAGTTTAGAGGCAGAGCACCTGGAGGAATCAGAAAGGCGCGACTAAGGAGGTGCCACTTGAGTCCAGTCCTAAAGGAGAAGTTGGAACTGGACGATGGCAGGGGATGAATGTGTGGGAAGAGACCAGGCAGAGGAAACAGTGGGTTTAAAGGGACCAGTGTCCACCAGGGTTGTATTCTATATGGCTGGAGCACAGGAGTGAGTTGGTTTTTCTGCTTTATTTATTTTTTGTATATTGTTTTTGTTTATTGTTGCTGTTGTTCAAGGTGGGCACTGGTGACTGATGGGAGAAGAGACAGAAATTAGATTATGGAGGGTCCTTTTGCCATGCCAAGGGGAGAGAAAGCTCCCCGGGGCTCTGACTGTTTCCCATGCTTCATTTCTTTAGTGGGTATTGAACACAAGGCTGCTCATTCTTCTCTGGCCTTTATTATATTACTGAAAGATTCCTACTTTAAAAAAATGATTTAGAAGGGAGGTGACGTATGTAGAATTATGGCTGATTTGCACTGTTGTATGGCAGAAACCTGGAGAAGCCGATGGCACCCCACTCCAGTACTCTTGCCTGGAAAATCCCACGGACGGAGGAGCCTGGTGGGCTGCAATCCATGGGGTCGCGAAGAGTCAGACACGACTGAAGCGACTTAGCAGCAGCAGCAGGGCAGAAACCAACACAACACTGTAAAAAATAAATGAAAAAAAAAATAAATAAAAGAACTAAAAAACATTTTTACTTTAACATGTTACTCTTCTTATCAGTTTATAATTTGATACTTCATTGTTCTTTATATGTAAAATGGAGGTACTAATATTCCCTCCTGGAAAGATTCTTGTAATAAAAGTTTGAAAAATAAAGGAGTACATGAAGGCACTTTAGAAACAAAATGTTTCTACTATAAATTGGAAGATTAGAAGATTTTCATTGTAGAACTTGAAGCAATCACCCAGGAACTGGATTAGCAATTTATAAAGCTTCATTTTTAGCAGATATTGTTAGTAAATTTCCCCTTTTAACTCGGGGTCTTGAGGTTGGAATTTAGTTTTCCTGCTTAGAGAGCTGCAGTCCAGACACAGGTTTCCGTTCTCATATGTTGTGCGTATGACTGCAGCGAAGAGAAGTGTCACACAGCATCAAAGTACGGAGCCAGATTGGAGTACTGAAAGTCACAGCCAGTTTGGGAGAGAAATTTCTGAAAAATCCCTTATTTGGAGCAATATAGGAGCTAATTCCCATGAAGACTCAGGAATCTGCATCTAAACAAATATTTTGGATGTTCAGTGGCCTAGGGCATAAGAAAATATTTTGCATACAGTTCTAAAATCTCAGATTCCATTAGATACAACTCTAATGGTAAAGTGAAGAGGAACTAAAACGCCTCTCGATGAGGGAGAAAGAGGAGAGTGAAACTCAACATTAGAAAACTAAGATCATGGCATCTGGCCCCATCACTTCATGAAAAATAGATGGGGAAAAGTGGAAACAGTGGCAGACTTATTTTCCTGGGCTCCAAAATCACTGCAGACAGTGACTGCAGCCATGAAATTAAAAGATGCTTGTTCCTTGGAAGAAAAGCTGTGACAAACCTAGACAGCATATTAAAAAGCAGAGACATCACTTTACCGACAAAAGTCTGTCTAGTCTTTGGACTGTGGTTTTTTCTAATAGTCATGTACAGATATGAGAGTCAGACCATAAAGAAGTCTGAGTGCCAAGGAATTGATGCTTTTTAATTGTGGTGCTGGAAAGGACTCTTGAGAGTCCCTTGGAAAACAGGGAGACCAAACCAGTCAGTCCTAAAGGAAATCAACCCTGAATATCATTGTAAGACTTGATGCTAAAGCTGAAGCTCTAATACTTTGGCCACCTGATGCAAAGAGCTGACTCATGCTGGGAAAGATTGTGGCTGGCAAGGTGCATTATATTTGGTGCTGTGACTTTAGAACAACCTAAAACTTCCATCTTTCAGTAGGATCACTGTTGGGAGAGAATTATCTTTTGGATTTCTTCACATCTTGTAAGCAAGGCATGGATGATCATTTAAAAGATAATCTTTTAAAAGATTTTGCGTAGCAGACAAAATCTGCTATGCAAAATCTGGAAGTTAGAGATAATGTCTCTCTCTTACATATATCTTATATTAACTTAAAATATCCCTTTTGTTATTTATTAATTTTCAGGATTAAATATGTCCAGTCAAGCTTGTTAATTCCGTTGTCCCTATACATTTTTGTTGTCTGCTTGACCTATCAACTGCTGAGAGAGGTATGTTAAAACTATCCATTCTGATGGGAAAAAAAATAAAAAGGATTTNAACTTAAAATATCCCTTTTGTTATTTATTAATTTTCAGGATTAAATATGTCCAGTCAAGCTTGTTAATTCCGTTGTCCCTATACATTTTTGTTGTCTGCTTGACCTATCAACTGCTGAGAGAGGTATGTTAAAACTATCCATTCTGATGGGAAAAAAAATAAAAAGGATTTAAAAACATAAAAGCAGTTAGGAAGTAAACAACCCACCTGGATAGACCAGAATCTTTACTCTCATCCCACGGGCACTCTAGCCCTGCAAAAGTATCCCAAAGTCTCACAAGCTTTCCTGGCACCAGGACACACAATCAGAGTCAACCTTGAGCTCTAGGAATATTTGCCAACTACTTTTACAGTTTGGGTCTGGACCCAAGGACAAAAATTTACCTATCTTCAAGTCCTCTAAATTAAGCCTGAAGGGACCTTTTAGATTTGGGTCTTCATCATACCAGTTATATATTGACCAGGGTACCATCCATGTTCCCATCCAGGACATTAAAAATGATGGTCCTAAGGACTTCCCTGGTGGCCCAGTGGTTAAGATTCCGCCTTGCGATGCAGGTCACTCAGGTTCAACCCCTGTGTTGGGGAACTGAAACCCTACATGCTGCAGGGCAGCTAAGCCCTGTGCCGCAGCCGCTGAGCCCATGGGCTCTAGAGTCCAGATGCCACAACTAGAGAGCCCGGGCACTGCAAGGAGAGGTCCCACACGACGTGGTGAAGACGCCGCAACTAAGACCCGACACAGCCGAATAATAAACAGCTTTTGGAAATGATGGTGCTAAATGCAGTGTAATATCATGGATTGGGTCTTGGAACAGAAGAAGTGGAAACACTGGTGAAATTTGGAGTGAAATGCCGTTGTTCAGCTCTTGATTTTGGCCAGTTCCGTGGATATGGACAGTGTCAGCGTTAGAAGATACTGGATGAAAGGTGCGCGAGAACCCTCTGTACTATCTCCGCAACTTTTCTATAAACCTCAGATTATTCCAAAATAATGTCTTTATTTAAAAGTCATGGTGGACATTACGGGACTGAGGCTTGGGCTCTAAGGTAAAGCCCTATTCCCAGCTGACATCTGCTCACGGTCGTTGAGCTGGTCTTGTGGTTCTGTCTAGCCCACCTTTCCTCTTCTTGTGCGTTTATACCTCATTGAAACCTGGGTACTCCATGCCTGTCACATTTTCCTGATTTTCCCAACTGGTAACTCTTTTGAGATGGGAATGAAGGTAATGAAGGTGCTCCTGGAGAGAGAAAACCACTGAACCAGAAAGTTCATCAGAGGTTGCCTTGAAGTGGCGTGCTTTCTTGCCACATTTTTAGAAGTTAATCTATGAAAGATTTATTTTTCATTGACCTTTTCAGAAATCTCTAGAGCAGAGCAGACCTGTTTTCCCCAAGGAAGAAAGACAGGAAGAGGATTTCAAGGATGACAGAGACCAGCAATGAAAGGGACCCATTGTGAGCCTCCGTGTACCTTCCTTGGTGACTTCTTGTTTCTGCTTTGCTCGGAGGGACCCAGGAAGGTAGAGTAATGAGGAGTTAGTCACCCACGGAGGTGTCCCCTTCTGACCTAGAGATAGTGGGGACCTTTCCATCTTTCCTAGGCGGGCAATATGGTAACTCGTCTTCCCTTACATTGTTCTAATTGTCCCTGCTGATTAATGAGGTCACTTAAGGTATCAGTTATTATCCTGCCAAGAGAATGACTATTAGACTGAAACAAAGGCCCATGAACTTGCTTATTCTATTAAAAAATAAAGTAATGAGAGATGATTAATGGTGTGTGTCCTGAGAGGAGCCACAGGAAGGGATGGGCAGGAGAGGAAGGTAGAAATGAGCATCTTCTGATTAGGGGGTAAAAAAAAAGAAAGGTTCTTGTTTAAAAATAGCTTTCTTCCTTCAGTCCCTCTTCTTGAGAGAGCCGTCTAGGCTCAATGCCTCCACTTTCTTGCTAGTAATGGCTTCCCCACTGTAGCCCAGTTTCAGTCTGACCACTCCACCATACTGCTCTGGGAAAAGCCACCATGGCACTCTTTGCCATATCCTTCGACCCTCTGACCCTCCCTCACCAGACCCGTCCAAAGCGCTTGCTGCCATTCACCTCCTTGTCCTGAGACACTTTCTGTTTCTAGCTTCTCTGACACCAGCAACTCCTCACCTGTCTGTTCCATTTCGTACGTGTTTGCTGAGCGTCTACTCTGTGCCAGGCACCGTGCTGGGCCCTGAACACCTAAAGTTAACCAAGACGGACAGAGTTCTACTCTTACTTACATTCAAGCAGAGGAAGGTAGGCAGTCAGCAAATAACGCATATCAAGAAGCTGGTGAGGTGTGTGAGAAAATACACGGAGTGATGGATGAAGATGATGACAAGGCGGGACCAAATGGGAGGCGAGGCCAACGGGAGCCTCTCTGGACACGGTACCTCCGTCCCTTTCACACGCAGTCCCTTACATCCTACCACTGTCTCCAGGTTCCCACAGCTTCCTGTGTTTCATCTCACTCCCCATAGACTTGGGCAGGATCTTGGGGACTAAGGGATTTCTCTGGATCAACCTCCCCTTTGCAAAGTGTGGCACCAAAGAGGACCAAAAAGATGGCATCCAGGGGGGTAAAACCTAGTTCCAAATTCAAGCTGCCAGTTGGCCTAGTCTGATGCTCTAGATAAGGAGACAGAATTCAGGGCTAAGGAAGCAGTTGTGAATCCAGGGCTGTGGAGTGTCATATGAATGGCACCCCTAGGAGCTGTGCCCCAGGTCCTGGAAAGCAGATAGAGAATCATACAGACACTGGCAGAGCCCCAAACCCCCTGCAAAAAGAATCACCAGTGACCAAGCTCACTGCCCCTGCGGCTCCTTCCTGTCTGGCCTCCCCAGGTGGGGACACAGGGAGGGACGTTTTACTATCAACCACGATCTCGCTCTGGCGTGGACGTGATAATTCAGGTTGATCCGCCGCTGTTCACTGCCCCATCACCCGTCACCTGTGGCCTGGTCCTCAGTGCTGTGCTTCACATTGGACAGCTATGGGCCTCGCTTGCCTTGTTTCCACAGTCCAGCCTGGCCTGGGGACCCAGCCTGAGCAGAGGCCCTGTCACTCCTTTGCTTGGAAGGGAGTCTGTGCACCGCCTCTCACAGGCCATGGTTCTGGAGGCTGCACCTGGTTACCTGGGTCATGGGAGAACAGCAGATGTGGCCCTGTGGCCTGGGCCTGGCCTTGCCTTCCACCGTGTCCAAGAGCCTCGGTGCTCAGGTCAGTCGCAGGGATGAAGAGGATCTGAGCTCCTCGGCTTCTTATCCGTCACCTGCTGGAGGTGGGTGTGCAGCAGCTGGTGATGATAGGTGTCCTTCCTGGCACAGATGCGGCACCCTGGAAGTTCTGTCTCTAATATGGAGTCCCGACCCTGCAGACGAGGTGCCAGGCGCAGAGCCGGCTCTGGTGGCCAACAGGAAGAGCATGGTGGTGCAGGAGCAGGTCAGGCGGGCCACCCCGTTCTCAGTGCAGCCTCCCCGCCCTCTTGCAGCTACTTTCAGCATCTCAATGCACCCAGAGCTCACAAAGACCCTGCCTGCGTTCTTCCCAAGGTGGCCTTAGCATCCACCAAAGGCTAGGTGGGCACAAGCCCCTGGGATGGAGAATCTCCAGGGAGAGACACTTGGGCTGGTCACTTGTATCTGAATAGCCATTGTTTTCGTCTCCCTGGTGTGCATAGCGCTTCTGGATAATGCCTTTTCTCAGATGGCCCATCTCAGGCCCTAGGTAGAGCCAGGTTGCTCCATGGAGCCCCTTGAGGGCGTTCAGACGTGGAGGGCAGCCTTGATGGAAAGAGAATGGCTCCCCTTCCCAAAGAGGGGATATCCCTGGCCCGATATGGGGGAGNTTTTCGTCTCCCTGGTGTGCATAGCGCTTCTGGATAATGCCTTTTCTCAGATGGCCCATCTCAGGCCCTAGGTAGAGCCAGGTTGCTCCATGGAGCCCCTTGAGGGCGTTCAGACGTGGAGGGCAGCCTTGATGGAAAGAGAATGGCTCCCCTTCCCAAAGAGGGGATATCCCTGGCCCGATATGGGGGAGGTGGCTACAGAGGCAGCAGTCTTCTGGAACACAATGGGGCCCTCTTGCTCAAAGCCCCCTTCCCCGTGTCCATGCCACCACGCCCTCCTGACCCGCCTCCTGAANTGCCCCAGGTCCTGGAAAGCAGATAGAGAATCATACAGACACTGGCAGAGCCCCAAACCCCCTGCAAAAAAAATCACCAGTGACCAAGCTCACTGCCCCTGCGGCTCCTTCCTGTCTGGCCTCCCCAGGTGAGGACACAGGGAGGGACGTTTTACTATCAACCACGATCTTGCTCTGGTGTGGACGTGATAATTCAGGTTGATCCGCCGCTGTTCACTGCCCCGTCACCCGTCACCTGTGGCCTGGTCCTCAGTGCTGTGCTTCACGTTGGACAGCTGTGGGCCCNAAAATCACCAGTGACCAAGCTCACTGCCCCTGCGGCTCCTTCCTGTCTGGCCTCCCCAGGTGAGGACACAGGGAGGGACGTTTTACTATCAACCACGATCTTGCTCTGGTGTGGACGTGATAATTCAGGTTGATCCGCCGCTGTTCACTGCCCCGTCACCCGTCACCTGTGGCCTGGTCCTCAGTGCTGTGCTTCACGTTGGACAGCTGTGGGCCCCGCTTGCCTTGTTTCCACAGTCCAGCCTGGCCTGGGGACCCAGCCTGAGCAGAGGCCCTGTCACTCCTTTGCTTGGAAGGGAGTCTGTGCACCGCCTCTCAAAGGCCATGGTTCTGGAGGCTGCACCTGGTTACCTGGGTCATGGGAGAACAGCAGATGTGGCCCTGTGGCCTGGGCCTGGCCTTGCCTTCCAGCGTGTCCAAGGAGCCTCGGTGCTCAGGTCAGTCGCAGGGATGGAGAGGATCTGAGCTCCTCAGCTTCTTATCCGTCACCTGCTGGAGGTGGATGTGCAGCAGCTGGTGATGATAGGTGTCCTTCCTGGCACAGATGCGGCACCCTGGAAGTTCTGTCTCTAATATGGAGTCCCGACCCTGCAGACGAGGTGCCAGGCACAGAGCCGGCTCTGGTGGCCAACAGGAAGAGCATGGTGGTGCAGGAGCAGGTCAGGCGGGCCACCCCCTTCTCAGTGCAGCCTCCCCGCCCTCTTGCAGCTACTTTCAGCATCTCAGTGCACCCAGAGCTCACAGAGACCCTGCCTGCGTTCTTCCCAAGGTGGCCTCAGCATCCACCAAAGGCTAGGTGGGCTCAAGCCCCTGGGATGGAGAATCTCCAGGGAGAGACACTTGGGCTGGTCACTTGTATCTGAATAGCCATTGTCTTCGTCTCCCTGGTGTGCATAGCGCTTCCGGATAATGCCTTTTCTCAGATGGCCCATCTCAGGCCCTAGGTAGAGCCAGGTTGCTCCACGGAGCCCCTTGAGGGCGTTCAGCCGTGGAGGGCAGCCTTGATGGAAAGAGAATGGCTCCCCTTCCCGAAGAGGGGATATCCCTGGCCCGATCTGGGGGAGGTGGCTACAGAGGCAGCAGTCTTCTGGAACACAACGGGGCCCTCTTGCTCAAAGCCCCCTTCCCCGTGTCCATGCCACCACGCCCTCCTGACCCGCCTCCTGAAGTTGGATGCTTCAGCCTCTGCCGTGGAGGATCAGGCTGGGTCAGGGTTTTCTAGCATCCCACAGAAGCAAAGAAAGTCTGTGCCTGAGCAGCCTCCAGAAAAACCCCCTCTCTCGGGGAGACTGGTAATTAAGCAGTCATGGCAAAGAAGTGAAGGAGGAACAGCTGGTTGTCTCTGTTTGTTCTGGCACTGACTGGAGAACAATTTCATAAATTACGCATGAAGCTGGGTGTTATCTTTTCCTCCGCTCACGCCATCCTCTTTGCTTCCAGTGACCTTCCTGTCCTCTGACTACCATCCATGTCCTTTGCATGACTGGCTAATAATTTATCTTTTCCATCAGCTCGGGCTGGTGGTGTCAAAATCCCCTGGCACATCTCTATTGCTGCACTTACTCTGTGGCATTATCATTGGGTCTTCGGCAATAATAGGCTTAGTTATTAACTCCTGTTGAGTACATGGCGCTGTTCTCTAATGCTGGGTATAGTCCAGGGAATCCAATGAATAAAAATCCCTGCCATCATGGAATTCACACGCTGTTGTGGAAAGATAGATTTAATAAGCAGGGATTCATCAAATATGTGTCAGATGGTGATTCGTGTTACGGAGAGAAAATGCAGGACAGAGATCAGAAACCAGGAAGTGGTGGTGGGGAGGGCTGCAATTTTAAATGGCGTGTTCACTGCAAACCTCAGTGTAGAAGTGAACAAAAACCTGAAAAAGATGAGAGAACCAGCCTTGCACATGTTGGGGGAAGAGATAGGATAGCTGGAGAAAGTTACAGGAGCAGCATGTGCAAAGGCCCTGAGGCAGAAACTTTGCCAAGTGTGTTGGCGAACAGTAAGGGCCCTTTAGGCCCGAGCGACTGAGCAGAGAGAGACGAGTTGGAGATAAAGAGAGAAGTAATGGGGTGGGAGTGGGTAGTGGTAGCAGAGGACTGCCCAGGGCTTTTAGGTTGTTGTGAAACTAGGACACTTTTAGAATTCTAAGCAGAGCAGGGACACGGTTGGATTTAATCATGCTGGCTGCTCTGTTGAGAATGACCTGTAGGAGGACAAGGAGGAAATGAGGGGACCAGTTAGGAGGTTCTTGCAATAATGGGGCAAGAGGCATATGTGCCCATCCATACACAAGATGGATGACTGTAATGAAGGTGATGAGAGTGTCTGAATTTCCAGATAAATTAATGTGAATGCTTGAGAGCCAAGTCCAGGTCTTATAAATATCTATCCTCAGAAGCAAGCATAGTACATGANAGGACAAGGAGGAAATGAGGGGACCAGTTAGGAGGTTCTTGCAATAATGGGGCAAGAGGCATATGTGCCCATCCATACACAAGATGGATGACTGTAATGAAGGTGATGAGAGTGTCTGAATTTCCAGATAAATTAATGTGAATGCTTGAGAGCCAAGTCCAGGTCTTATAAATATCTATCCTCAGAAGCAAGCATAGTACATGATATATAATAGGGCACACAGGGGATGTTTGTTAAATGAATGATTGAGGAGAAATACTTTTTCAATGTTAATGGTGGGAATACCTCAAACTCTGGTCTCTCTTTTGAACTTATAGAACCATAATCTCAGGTAATATCCACCCAGAGTTCCTAAGCTAATGTTGTAAAGAAGGCCATTCATGGGTGTGCTAGACTGAGAAGTGTGGGGCGCCAACTCTATTTTTCTTGCTGCAGGACTTCTCAGAGCCTTTAATACAGTAATGCTCAGAATCCCAACACTTCTTAGTTTGAGGAGCCATTAAACGCCTCAGTAATTTTTCCATTGTGCACCATGGCTAGAAGAAATTCTAGCCATCTCTTAAGCCATCTCTAGCCATCTCTTAAGTAGCAAGGTCTGACTAGCTGAATAAGTACTTACACCCTAAGAACTCTGTAGCTCTTTGAAAAATAATCAATATAAATTGAAAGAAAAAAAATATACTTTTATTTCATCCTTTAAAAACTGCAAGTAATTAATGGACTGTGTGTACTTGTTGGGCTCTACAGAGCTTCTCAGTTGGACATTATCAGGATTTCTCTGGTGATCCAGTGGTTAAGACTCTATGCTCCACTGCAGGGGACCCAGGTTCAATCCCTGGTCAGGGAACTAAATCCCACGTGCTACAGCTAAGACCTGGTGCAGCCAAATAAATTAAGAAAAAAAAAAAAAAAAGATTGGACACTGGCTCACCCTATACCATACTGCTTGTCACACGGCACCTACTTTCTATCACAGCAACCATCAAACACCCATCTGCAAAGAAATATCATTTCATGGAATGTAGCTTCATGTTGAAACTGTAACTACTTTCAGCTAATCCTTTGTGTTTCCAACGGATGCTGAGTATCACAGTGTCCCTGGAAATTTTTAAATATCCCTCAGTGTGCTTGTAAATTCCCTGCAGCACTGCAGGGTACCTTGGCACACTATGCTTTGAGTGTAGCATTTCCCCAAATTATTTGCACATGTCTTAGGCAAACCTCGGAGAAGGTGATGGCACCCCACTCCAGTACTCTTGCCTGGAAAATCCCATGGATGGAGGAGCGTGGTGGGCTGCAATCCATGGGGTCGTGAAGAGTCGAACATGACTGAGCGACTTCACTTTCACTTTTCACTTCCCTGCATTGGAGAAGGAAATGGCAACCTACTCCAGTGTTCTTGCCTGGAGAATCCCAGGGATGGGGGAGCCTGGTGGGCTGCCGTCTGTGGGGTCACACAGAGTCAGACACGACTGAAGCAACTTAGCCGCAGGCAAACCTGTTAATATAACACCGGATAGTGTTCCATGGGTTGAGCTTGGGAACTGTTGGGAGAGAGCTGGAAGAGAATACCCAGAATTCCGTGCTTGCAGAACCAGAAGCTACAGTCCTATGGGAAATGCTCTTGGGTGTTGACCGAATGTTTGTATTGAGAGGATTTGCATTTCCAATATAGCGTGCTGCTAGCCTAATTTTAGACCTCAGCAGGAGGGCCTGTTAAGACTCCAGACCTTGCTTCTACAGCCTGCATGCCTCCTAGAAAGTATATATGAAGATGCAGAAGCCTAGCATTGTTCCCACCCAGCCATGTACTTAAGACAGATATTCTGGCCTCCAAAACTAAATGGACTTGGGCAGCTGAAAACAGAGGTTTGTACAGCCAGTGGATGTTCTCTGGAGAGACTGAAACACTGGAGAGAAGAGCCTTTGGACTCAAGCGAGGCTTTTTCAACAGCTATCTGACTACTGCTGGGTCACTCCCAGAAACCGGAGTTTATTACAAAGATCCTCAGATTTTGGCAGCACAAGAACCGTCTCTACAGAATTTTGGTTACTGTGGGTATCAGGACTTCTGAGACCAGGAGGGTCAGTGCTTATATCCAGTGTAGCAGCAACATGATCTCTATGACCTGCTGCTCTGGGCATTTCATATCCCAGAAGGCTTCATGGGATCCCAACCTACAGGATACTCTGAGGAAAAAAATGTGTGTTTGTATATACATATATACATATACCAGAGAAGGCAATGGCACCCCACTCCAGTACTCTTGCCTGGAAAATCCCATGGATGGAGGAGCCTGGTGGGCTGCAGTCCATGGGGTCTCTAAGAGTCGGACATGACTGAGTGACTTCGCTTTCACTTTTCAGGTTCATGCACTGGAGAAGGAAATGGCAACCCACTCCAGTGTTCTTGCCTGGAGAATCCCAGGGACAGAGGAGCCTAGTGGGCTGCTGTGTATGGGGTCACACAGTTGGACACGACTGAAGTGACTTAGCAGCAGCATATACATATACATATACATATACATGTGTGTGGGCTTCCCAGCTAGCACTGGTGGTAAAGAACTTGCCAGCCAGTGCAGGAGACATCAGAGACACAGGTTTGATCCCTGGGTTGGGAAGATTCCCTGGAGGAGGGCATAGCAACCCACTTCAGTACGCTTGCTTGGAGAATCCCATGGACAGGGGAGCTTGGAGGGCT